>CM053786.1:133071745-133409245 GCA_028749045.1 Cupressus sempervirens | reverse complement strand
CACTTGCCCATCAAGAGCTATGCCTTGCATACTTGTAGAAAATATTTGTGTTGAAATCTAAAATAAAACTAGCCACACTAATTTCTTTTGCAACCAATTCACATCTGGAGTCCTCACCTCCACTCTTCAATGTGTATTTCACCATTGTTTTTCACTATTGTCCTCCCAAGATCTTGTTTGTACCCCTCATGAATGTTGCAAGATTGTTGGAAGAATGAATGATGATGATATTCTTATTGGGGAGTATTGTAGATATGTTACATTCATGACTAATTTTGTCATTGATGTCAACATAGTAGTTTTCTATGGTATCTGATAGAAGAACAATGGAAAGATCAAGTTGGTATAGATGGCTAGTTGAGTATTCTAACTATTAAAGGTTATGAGAGATACTTCTGAGTATCTAGTGTATGCAGTTAATGTTGGAAGAAGAAATGATAGGTCTGGAAGAATTTATGTAAGTTTTGGTGATGTATGTTTTGAGATAGAGTTTACAGAGGCATGTTTTGGTAAACTTGTTATATCTCTTAGTAGAGTTGTTATTCTAGGAATTGAGGTTGAGAATTTGAAGAATACATGTTGGTGATGATGTGGCTAAGATCGCTTGTCATAATATTGCATGTATAGAAAGATATTCAAATTGCAAGGTGGAAGATTAATGTTATCGCTAAGTGTAATGTGTTCTTAATGTGGTCCTATAACAATTAATTAAGGTTGTGTAACATCCAATTTAGAGAATTATTTTATGGACTTAGTATAAAGGAAGGACATTTTCCTTTATCATATGACATGGTTGATGATTGATGATAAGTGGTAGTAAGAGCGGAATAAAAAGTTGAGAAAAGCAGTGTGGAAGTGAAGGAAACTTCATTACCAAGGTTTATAATGAGTGATCCAAGGTTTGATATTTGGCTTTGAAGTTTGTGACCTAGTAAATAAGGTCTGATAGTGATTGGTTTAGTTGATAGAATAAAGGATAGAAGAATATAATAGTAAACTACATGTTTGAGTAGTGAGCTCTTCTTGTAGTTGAAATTGCATGTTTGGGCAATAGGCTCTTATTGCATACATTGTACTAAAAATCCTAATAGGGATTCAAATTCTTCTAACAAGGACTCTATATACTAAATCTTGTAATAGACTCCTAACAGGGTTCATCCTCTAACAAGGAATATTTATATTAGTACATCTTCTTGTGGACATCATTTCTATTGGTGTTTCCCCTCTGATCAAGGGTCTCCATAGTCAATATATCTAGTGTAATTGTCTATGTGAATCTTATTATGGTTTTTGTTTACTTTGGTTGAATGATTAAGTATTTTTAAAGAAGATAAATGTTTCAATTGTTGGATAACTGATTCACCCCCCACCCCCTTCTTAGTTATCTTGGTGGACTATTGTTTCTAACAATTGGTATTAGAGCATCAAGTCCTTGAAGATAAAGTTTAACAACTTTGGAAGATCCATGGTGAGCATGTTCAGGAAAGATAGTCCTAGATTTGACAGATGAAATTTTGACACCCAAATGATGGAAATTCTTGGTGAGTTATCAGATTTGTGTAAAGAGCAGAATATTGAGTTTTCAAATCTAGAATCCTTTTATTGTATACAATGGAACAATAGCACAAGTGAAGATAGATCTAGATCAGAAGAAGACATAAAGATATAGGAAGGTATTGATCTACTTACAAAGAGAGAGAGAGCCAGAAGGTATGAATTTTTTTATTTATTAGACATGTAAAGAGTTTGGTTATTTTTCAAGTACATGTCCTAAGGGATTGAGAAAAGCTAGAAAGAATCCACTCTCTAATAAAGTTGAGGAATTTAGAGCAAGTATGGAAAGATCCTTGAAAGACTATGTTAATGAGTCTAGATTGATTAATGAAAAGCAAGTATTAGAAGAAACAACTTTGGTAACTATTATGGAAAGTGTGAATGTAAGAATTGATGAGAAATTCAAAATACAAGATAGAATAGTTGATTACAATTTAGATGATGATGTTGTTACTAAGCCAAAGAATGATGAAGTATTTCTTGAGACTAACAATGATTTGTAGAATGAAGGTGAGCCAAGTTAGGAACAAATCTCAGAACCTTTAGTAGAGCCAAGAGTTGAGATAGCAACTCCTACTTTAAGAAAGAATATGGTAAACAATCATCCATCTAAGTAGATTATGGGAAGCAAAGATAAAGATGTGATGACAAGAAGCAGAGTCAATGAAGAACTATGTTTGATATCTCAAGTTAAACCTAAGAATGCAGATGAAGTAGTAAAGATGATTATTGGAAATAAGCTATGAAAGAGGAATTGGATTAGATAGTAAAGAATGAGACATGGGAATTGGTCCCCAGACCAATAGACAAGAATGTGATAGGAACTAAATGGGTATTCAGGAACAAGATGAATGAACAAGGTGAAGTTGTAAGGAATAAAGCAAGATTGGTATGTGAAGGTTACTCACAACAAGAAGGAATAGATTATGAGGAGACCTATGCTCTAGTGGAAATAATAGAAGAAGTAAGATATTCTTAGAATATGCAGCAGAAAAGAAATTCAAGGTGTATCAAATGGATGTCAAGTCAACATTTCTGAATGGAGAACTTGAAGAAGAAGTGTACTTTGAGCAGCCTGAAGGTTGTCATTTGACATATGACAAGGACAGAATATATATATTGAGGAAAGCATTGAATGAATTGAAGAAAACACCCATAACTTGATATGCAAGGTTGGACAAGCATTTGACAAATCTTGGATCTAGCAAAGGTGTGGCAGACATTAATCTCTATTGGAAATAAATTGATAATGGTTTGATGATTTTGGTAATATTTTTTACTGATATCATATTTGGAGGAAATGATGAAGAAAGTGAGAAGTTTGCAAAAGAGATGAATAAAGAATTTGAATTGAGTATGATAGGAGAAAAAAAATACTTTCTAGGATTATAGATTGTATAGAATACATAAGGAATCTTTATTTCATAGAATAAGTACTTGAAGGATTTACTAAAAAGGTTTGGTTTGAAAAAACATGAAAACCCATTGGAACACCTAGGATAACTAAACACAAGTTATCTACTAAGTTGAGACACCTATTGTTGAACATAAGAAGTACAGATCTATGATTGGAGGATTGTAATATCTGACTCACACAAGGCTGGATATAGCAAATGTAATTGGAATTGTTGCAAGATTCCAAGCTAATCCCATAGAAGCACATTATGTAGTAGTTAAAAGGATATTTAAATATCTGAAGGGAACATCTGAGTTTGGATTGTGGTATGAAAAATCTAATGATTTTACTCTAAGTGTTTATACTGATGTTGATTGGGCAGGTAGTATAGATGACATATAGAGCACCAGTGGTGGAGGTTTCTTTCTTGGAGGAAGATTGGTTTCTTGGTTAAGCAAGAAGCAAGATTGCACATCACAAACCACAATAGAAGAAGAATATGTTGTAGCAACAAATAATTGTAATCAAGTTGTTTGGAAGAAACAAATGCTAAAGGATATAAGGATATAAATCAATGAACCTATTGTAATACATTGTGACAACACAAGCATGGTAAATATGTATAAGCATTAAGTGTTGCATTTAAAGACTAAGCACATTTCTATTAAGTATCACATGTTGAGAGAAAAAGTTGCAGAAACAGAAATCATATTGGAGTATCTATGCACTACAAACAAGATTGCATATATATTCACTAAGCCTCTTCCCAAAGAGACTTTTGAGTATTTTTGAGGTATGCTTGGGGTTATGCCACTTCCTATATCAAAGTAGAAGATGCAAAAGTGCATCAGTCTAGTATAACAGAGAACCATTATTGTCTAGATTGAATGCTGATGCTTCTTGTATGGGGGAGTATCTATGATGGACAGAGTCATCTAAGAATCTTGTTGGGTATTGTTTTGAATAGTGTCATTTGACTTTTGAGCTAAGAAAGAATCAGTTGTTGCAAATTTTGATGCTATAAAGTTGGTTGTTGAAACCTCTGACATTGATGTCAATGGGGGAGATGTTTGGAATGAAAAGTAACATGGAAAAACAACATGTACAACATGACAGTTGGTGAAGTTTGGCTGAGTATAGTAAGTTTAGAAGAAGCACAACATGGAATGAAAATTTGATAGAAAGCATATTGAGGTATATCAATGAGGGTGAATGATTGATGAAGAGGATTTGAAAAGTAAGATGAACAATTTCTTTTTGTTGGTATTCTTCGAACTAGATGTTTTTCATCTATGTTGCCATCAATGCCAAAGGGGGAGATGTTGCAAGATTATTGGAAGCATTAATGCTGATGATATTCCTATGGGGGAGTATTGTAGATATGTTACTATGATGATATATTATATTCATGACTAATTTTTTCATTGATGTCAACATAGCAATTTTCTGTTGTATCTGACAGAAGAACATCAAAAAGATCAAGTTGGCATGGATGACTAGTTGAGTATTCTAACTATATGAGGTTATGGTAGATAATTCTAAGTATCTAGTATATGTAGTTAATGTCAGAAAAAAAAATGATAACTCTAGAAGAAGTTATGTAAGTTTTGGTGATGTCTGTTCTAAGATAGAGTTTATAGAGGTATGTTTTGGTAACTTGTTATAACTCTTAGCAGAGTTGTTATTTTGAGAATCAAGATTAAGGATTTGAAGAATACATGTTGTGATGATATGGCTAAGATCACTCATCATAATATTGTGTATATGGAAAGATATTCAATTTGGAAGGCAAAACATTAATTTTATCACTAAGTGTAACATATTCTTAATGTCATCCTATAATGATTAATTGAAAAGGTCTAATAACTAATATAGGGAATTATTTTATGAATTTGATATAAAGGAAGGACATTTTCCTTTATCATATGACATGGTTGATGATTGATGATAAGCAGTACTAAGAGCAGAATGCAAAGTTGAGCAGAGTAGTGTAGAAGTGAAGGAAACTTCATTGTTAAAGTTTTTGCTAAGTGATTTGAGGTTTGATATTTGGATCTGAGGTTTGTGACTTGGCCTACAAGGTTTGACAGTGATTGGTTTGGTTGACTAAACAAAGGAAAGAAGAACATAATAGTAAACTGCATGTTTGAGTAATGAGCCCTACTTGTAGTTGAAATTTCATGTTTGGCAATGGGCTCTTCTTGCATATATTGTACTACAACTCCTAACAGGGTTGGCACAACTACTAATAGGGTTGGCACAACTCCTAATAGGGTTGGAATCTCCTAACAGGGATTCAAAATCTCATAACAGGGACTCTATGTACTAAATGTTATAATAGACTCCTAACAGGGTCCATCCTCTAACAAGGAATATTTATATTAGTACATCATCTTGTGGGCATCATTCCTACTAGGGTTTTCTCTCTGATCAAAGGTCTCCCTAGTCAACATATCTCATGTAATTGTCTATGTTCATCTTATTATGGTTGTTGTTTACCTTGGTTGAATGGTTAATTTTGTTTAAAGATGATAAATATTTTAATTGTTAGATAACTAATTCACCACCCCCACCCCCCTCTCAGTTATCATGGTGGACTATTGTTTCTAACAATAAAAACATGTGTCAAACTTCTCGATAAGCCATTACATTTTGAACACTTCTCATTGCAGCAAGTATTTTTATAAAACATACAACCATCAACTGTAGGACATAAAAATTGATCTAGCAATTCTCTTAATGATTTTGGAAGCCCACTAGCACAACAATTCTCCAACATTTCTTTACTATGCAAAGTAGAATGGATGGAGCATAATAGGTTATGGTGCATATAAAGCTCCTCATGATATTCCCAAAAACATGTATTTCAAATTTTAAGTGGCACACAATCAAATGGCTTTAAGGATTCAAAATCCCATTGTGATAATTCAATCTTGGATGACTCTCTCTAAATTCTTTGAACAACATAATTTGACTTACCTACAAATAATGTTTAGGATGTGGCATGCGGCTTTTGATGCCAATTTCGAACTTCAACACGTCTTTAGCATTGGGTGACACTCTTGAGCTAGAGAGCCAAAATTGTGTAATTTCTTGCCTCACATCATCGGATAGCTTCTTATCAAAATGTGGAAGTCTCCCACCAAAATCCCATGTTTCATTTTGAAGAGGAGCATTAATTCTTTCTCACCTACTAAGTGTTCTTCTCAAAGTAGTATGATTTAGGTTCAAGTTAATACAGTTTTGTCTCATATATTTACCTTTTCTCAAATGATGACTTACCAAAGAGGTTGTAATAAACCTTTGAGAAGCTCTCTTATCCTTCTCCTTGCTAC
Source organism: Cupressus sempervirens (assembly GCA_028749045.1). NCBI lineage: Eukaryota > Viridiplantae > Streptophyta > Pinopsida > Cupressales > Cupressaceae > Cupressus > Cupressus sempervirens. The sequence goes on along the minus strand of CM053786.1, from coordinate 133,402,960 downwards.
TTTTCCCAATGTTATTGAGAGCGCTAAAAATATTCTTCACAATAAAGGAATTTCTTTCCATTTTTTTATTGATACAAATCTTTAATTCAGAAAACATAGGTTTCATCTTTTGCTACTTTAATAAGTGCATAAAAAGTTGACATTGCTCCACCACTGTATTGTTGTTGAAAAACCTCTTAGATAGTCTTGAAGCCCATAACTGAATGGTTCTTTGTGATTTTTTTCCTTCCAAATTGGTAATAATCATTTCATCAATATAAATTGTCCATTTTGGTGTTCTAGGACCTTCATGTCGATTATAATTAGGAGATATGTAAGGTTCCTATGCATTTGCATTTTCAACATGGTCAATCATGGTATTTACATTATGAACTCATAAATTTTCATTCTCCAAATTTTCAATCCCAACTTTATCATTATCAATAGATACACTTTCATTCCCCAACCAAACATATTCATTTTACAACTCTATGGTTTCACCTTCAATCAATACATTGTCAACTTGATTCACATGTAACATACCTTGTCTCTTCCTTCAGTTATTTACCTTGTCCCTTTACCTATATGTTGCAATGTTTGCATTTGATACCTTCCTTTTGTGTTTAGCCTTTCAATGACTATTGTTCCCAATTTAGACAATATTAGACACCTAATCAAATCTTGTAGCAATCTTTTTGATCGTATGAGCCCCAAACAATATTTTTTTCTTCGAACTTGTGAAAATGGCCCCAAAAAATGTGATTTTAGGGTTTGCAATGATAGAGAATTTTTCAAGAAAAAGTATACTAATATTTTAGGTAGCCAATCCCATATCGAGTATTTGATTCGAGATTAGATACACGATTAGATATCGCATACCTAATTAGATCACCCAAATTTTGGGGGGAAATCAAAATTTGTTAAGTGTGGCCAATCAACAACTAAATTGTATATTATTACATATTAGTATTTTTTAGTATATTATAATTTTTATAAAATATAATATAGTAATATATATTATTATTATTATAATATAATTTAGTAATATATTATTATATTAAAATATATAGTCATATATTACTATCATTATATAATATAGTATTGTATTATTATTATTATATATATGATATAGTTGAATGGGTCAAAAGGGGTCATAAGATATCCTATGACCCATTTTGACACATTTCTTAACAACATATGTCCCTAGGGGTCCTAGAGACCTATTTCATCTATTCAAATGGGTTGAAAAGGGTCATAGGATAACCTATGACACCTTTCAACACATTTCATGGCAAGATATGTCCCTAGGGGTCATAAGACCTCCAAGGACCTATATCATTTGTTCAAATGGGTCGAAAGGGATCATAGGATAACATATGACCCTTTTGATGCATTTCAACATAACAGATGTCACTAGGAGTCCTAGGACTCCCTGGGACCTATTTTATTTCTTCAAATGAGTCAAAGGGGATCATAGAATAACCTATGACCCCTTTCAATGCATTTCATGATAACATACGTCCCTAAGAGTCTTAGGACTTGTAGGAACTTATTTTATTTGTTTGAATGAGTCAAAATGGGTCATAGGATAACCTATGACCCCTTTCGATACATTTGATGACAACATATGTCCCTAGGGATCCTAGGATCCCTAGGGACCTATTTCATTTGTTCAAATGGGTCAAAATAACCTATGACCCCTTTTGATGCATTTCAAGACAACAAACATATTTCATTTGTTCGAATGAGTTAAAAGGGGTCATCGAATAACCTATGACCCATTTCAATGTATTTTTTGACAACATTTTTTCATAAGGATTCTAGGATCCCTAGGGAGGTACTTCATTTGTTCAAATCGGTCGAAAGGGGTCATAGGATAACCTATCACCCCTTTCAATGCATTTCATGAAAACACAATAATTCATTTGTTTGAATGGATTGGAAGGGGTCATAGGTCCCTTTCAATGCATTTCATGACAAAGTATATCCCTAAGGGTCTTATGACCCCTTTTGATGCATTTTATGACAACATATGTCCCCAGGGGTCCTAGGACCCGTAGGAACCTATTTCATTTGTTTGAATGGGTTGAAAGGAGTCATAAAATAACCTATGATCCCTTTCAACACATTTCATCCTAGGACCCCTAGGGAGTTATTTCATTTGTTCGAATGGGTCAAAAGGGGTCATAGGATAACCTCTGACCCTTTTCAATGCATTTCATGACAACATATGTCCCTAGGGGTCTATTTCACTTGTTTGCATGGGTCAAAAGGGGTCATAAGATATCCTATGATCCCTTTCAATGCATTTAATGGAAACATATGTCCCTATGGGTCCCAGGACCCCTAGGGACCTATTTCATTTGTTTGAATGGGTCAAAAGGCATAATAAGATAACCTATGAACCCTTTGGATACATTTCATGACAATATATGTACCTAGGGGTCTAACCCCTAGGGACCTATTTCATTTGTTTGAATGGGTCAAAAGGGGTCATAGGATAACATATGATCCCTTTGAATGCATTTCATGACAACACATATCCCTAGGCATCTTGGGAGCCCTAGGGACGTATTTAATTTGTTTGAATGGTTCGAAAGGGGTCATAGGATAGCCTATAACCCCTTTCATCACATTTGTTGACAACATGTCTCTAGGGGTCCTAAGACTCTTAGGGACCTATTTTATTTGTTTGAATGCATTGAAAGGGGTCATAGCATAGCCTATGACCTCCTTCGACAAATTTCATGACAACATATGTCTATAGGGGTCCTAGGGCCCCTAGGGACCTATTTCATTTGTTTGAATGGGTCAAAAGGGTCATAGGATAACCTATGGACCCTTTCAATGCAGTCCATGATAACACATGTCCCTATGAGACCTATTTAATTTGTTCAAATAGGTCAAAAGGGGTCATAGGATAACCCATGACTTCATTTGACACCTTGTATGACAACATATTTCCTTAGGGGTCCTCCTTGGACCCCTAGGGACCTATTTCATTTGTTTGAATGGGTCCAAAGGTGGCATTTCATGACAACATATGTGCTTATAGGTCCTTGGACATTAGGGGCCTATTTCATTTGTTCAAATGGGTCGAAAAGGGTCATAAAATAACCCATGACCACATTAGACCCATTTCATCATGACATGTGTCCTTAGGGGTCTTAGGACCCCTAGGGACCTATTTCATTTGTTTGAATGGGTCAAAAGGGGTCATAGGATAACCTATGACCCCTTTTGACCCATTGCATCATGACATGTTTCCCTAAGGATCTTAGGACCCATATAGGCCTATTTAATTTGTTTGAATAGGTTGAAAGGGGTCATAGGATAACCTATGCCCCCTTTTGGTGCACTGCATGACAACGTATGTCCCTAGGGGTCCTAGAACACCTAAGAATATATTTCATTTTTTCAAAAGGTTGATGCATTTCATGAAAACATATGTCCCTGGGGATCCTAGGACCCTTAGGAACCTATTTCATTTATTTAAATGGGTCGAAAGGGGTCATAGGATTATTAGAGTGGGGTTGTTATTGTACCAATAGACTGATATGTGAATGCCCAATATAACAACTCAACTTATAGTACATAGGAGGTGGCTAAGCCTTTGTCATGAATCATGATGGGAGCACTTAACAAATTTTCAACAATCTCCCCCTCATCATTACCTAAGGGTCTGAGGATTTGAATCTATGACCAAGGTCTAATACCACTTGTTAGAGTGTGGTTTCCATTGCACCAAAAGACCAATCTATCAATGTCCGATACAACCACTCAACTTATAGTATATAGGAGGCAATAAATCCCTTGTCACAAATCTCGAGGGGAGCACTAAAAATTTTTCCAACAAGGATAATCTATGACCCTTTTCAATGCATTTCATGATAACATATGTCCTTAGGGGTCCTAGGACCCCTAGGGACCTAATTCATTTTTTCGAATGAGTCAAAAGGGGTCATAGGATAATCTATGACCCCTTTCGACATATTTCATGACAACATATGTCCCTAGGGTCCTAGGACCCCTAGGGACCTATTTCATTTGTTCGAATGGGTCAAAAAGGATCATAGGATAACCAATGACCCATTTCGATGCATTTCACCCTAGGACCCTTAGTGACCTATTTCATTTGTTTTGAATGGGTCAAAAGGGGTCATCAGATAACCTCTAATCACTTTCAATGCATTTCATGACAACATATGTCTCTAGGGGTCTATTTCATTTGTTTGAATGGGTCAAAAGGGGTCATAGGATAACCTATGACCCATTTCAATGCATTTCACCCTAGGACCCTTAGTGACCTATTTCATTTGTTTGAATGGGTCAACAGGGGTCATCAGATAACCTCTAATCACTTTCAATGCATTTCATGACAACATATGTCTCTAGGGGTCTATTTCATTTGTTTGAATGGGTCAAAATATGCATTTCATGATAACATATGTCCCTAGGAGTCTTAGGACCCCTAGAGACCTATTTTATTTGTTCAAATGGGTAGAAAGTGTCATAGAATAATCTATGACCCCTTTGGACTTATTTCATGACAACATATGTCCCTAGGGGTCCCAAGGCCCATAGGATCCTATTTAATTTGTTCGAATGGGTCAAAAGGGGTCATAAGATAGCTTATGACCCCTTTTGACACATTTGTTGACAACATATGTCCCTAGGGGTCTTATGGGTCTTATGACCCCTAGGGACATAGTTCATTTGTTTGAAAGCATCAAAAGGGGTCTTAGGATAGCCTATGACCCCTTTCAACACATTTCATGATAACATATGTTCATAGGAATCCTAGGACCCCTACAGAATTATTTCATTTATTTGAATGGGTCAAAAGGGGTCATAGAATAACCTATGGACTTTTTTAATGCATTTTATGAAAAAATATGTCTCTAGGGGTTGTGGGACCCTAAGGACCTATTTCATTTTTTAAAATGGGTCGAAAAGGGTCATAGGACAACCTATGACTTCTTTCGATGCATTTCATGACATCATATGTCCCTAGGGGTACTCTGAGCCCTAGGGACCTATTTCATTTGTTCGAGTGGGTCAAAAGGGGTCTTAGGATAAACTATGACCCCTTTTGACACATTTCATGATAACATATGTCTGTAGGTTTCCTAAGACCCCTAGGGACCTATTTCATTTATTTAGATGGGTCAAAAGAGTTCATAGGATAACCTATGACCCCTTTCAACGTATTTCATGACACCATATGTCGATAGGGGTCCTAGGACCCTTAGAAACTTATTTCATTTGTTGAAATGGGTTGTAAGGGGTCATAGGATAATCTATGACCCCTTTCGATGCATTTCATGACACCATATGTTTCGCGAGATCTTGAGATCCCTAAGGACCTATTTCATTTGTTCAAATGGGTCCAAAGGGGTCATAGGATAATGTATGACCCCTTTTGACACATTTCATGACAACATATATCCCTAGGGGTTGGGACCTATTTTATTTGGTGGAATGGGTTGAAAGGGGTCATAGGGTAACCTATGACCCCTTTTGATGCATTTCATGACAACATATGTCCCTAGGGGTCCTAGGACCAATAGGGACCTATTTCATTTGTTTGAATGGATCAAAAGTGATCATAGGATAATCTATAACACCTTTCAATGCATTTCATAATAACATATGTCCCTTGGGGTCCTAGGACCCCTAGGAACCTTTTTCGTTTATTCAAATGAGGCAAAAGGGGTCATATGATAACCTATGACTTGTTTCAAGGCATTTCATGACAACATATGTCCCTAGGGGTCCTAAGACCCATAGGAACATATTTCATTTGTTCAAAAGGGTCAAAAGGGGTCATAGGATAACTTATGACCCCTTCTGATGCATTTTATGACAACATATATCACTAGTGATCCTAAGACTCCTAGGGACCTATTTCATTTGTTCGAGTGGGTCAAAAGTGGTCATATGATAACCTATGACCCCTTGCAATGCATTACATAACAACATATGTCCCTAGAGGTCATCAGATAACCCATGACCCCATTGGACTTATCATATCATGACATGTGTCCCTAGGTGTCGTAGGACCCATAAGGACATAGGGTAATCGATGCAATGGGTCCAATGGGGTCATGGGATAGCCCACTACCCCATTGGAACCATTACTTCATGACATGTGTTCCTAAATGGTCTGAAGACCCCTAGGGAGATAGGGTAATTGATGCTATGGGTCGAATGGGGTTGTAAGCTAGTCCACGATGCCATTTGACCCATTACATCGATTACCCTAGCCTATGACCCCATTACTATATAATAATAATAATAATAATACATTACTATATTATATAATAATAATAATAATAATATATGACTATATATTAATATAATAATAATATATCACTAGATTATGTAATAACAATCATATATATTACTATATTATATTTAGTACAATCATATTGTACTATATTATGATAGTAATATTATTAATACATTACTATATTATATTATAATATATTACTATATTTTAAATATAATAATAATATATTACTAGATTATACAATAATAATAGTAATAATAATATTTTACTATATTATATTTAATAATAATAAAAATTATAATATACTAATATATACTAATATATAATAATATACAATATTGTTGAACACTTGCCAAATTGATTTCCCTCCAAAATTTTGGGTAATGAATTTTTAATATTTTTTTACTGCCAAATTTTTGATACTTGATTTGAAATCAAGTACCTAATCTATTATTAGGTACCCAATTTTGGATTAGGTACTCGATTAGACTTGGTATTTACCAAACCTCTTTGGTCAACTCAAAAAGTGTGTTTGAGGCATGTTTCACTAACATTGAGACTTTGAGTAGCCATCTAACAATATTTTTCATCGAAATTCAATGAAACAAAAGGGTTTTTGATAACAATCAAGATTCCATTGATATAATTGTTGTCAAATTCTAAGTTCGATAAGTACTTATTAGTTATTTTTTAATGAAGATGTTTGGAAACTGTTGATTAACATAGAGATTGAAAAATAGCTATAAGTTTCAAATGGTATAACATATTTAAAATCCAAAAGTTGCGTCATATTCTATGCTTTTCCTAGTATAAGAAGAAAAATAAATTAATTTTGTAAAGCTTTCAATTAGTTAAGGTGGCTAGGTCCACAATAGTTTTTTTTCTGAAAAAGTTATAGTAGAAAATTCATATTTAATTATTTATTTAGAATAAAAGTACCCAAAATAACGTGTCACATCTGGGCATGAGTCTAATTTTGATATCTATAATTATATTAAAAATTATTATCATTTGATTTTGATTAAGGTGGTTAGACATGCACCTAATTTTTATTTTCGCCTTGAGATTTTTGTAGTATTGCATTAAAATTCAAAATTTTGACAAGTCAAATTATTTTTTCTCGAGATAAGGCCTAGTGGTTTAGAAACTACATTCAATTTCCTACAAATTCTTTTGTTACAATTTCTTGATATAAAGCCAATAACTATTTTAAAATTATGTGTCAAGTTAACATAACCCTTATTTGGTGGTTTTTCATTGCCACTTAAGGCTATAGTTTGGTTGACCATGATCTTGCACATATCCATGCTTTAGTTGTTATCATATTATTTGGGCCTTCTAGTAATTTGTTGTCTAGTTATTATGAAGCTATGAAAGATGGTGAACTATTAATATTTTATCACTTACATTAAATTAACATTTAGTACACAAAGGGTCTGACCTCACTAATCATGCTATATTGACCCTTTACAATAGTAATAGTCATATTTGGGGTTATAAATACTTATGCATTCAAATGATGTGTCCGAGAGTCATGGTTGTTACAAGTGATTTCCCAAGGGAGCTCTATGAATTACCTAATTTCAATGTTTGACCTCTTGGCTCAGTGACCAATTGACAAGATAAATCCTAAAGATTATGATATTTTGTTGCTCAAGATCAACATAGCCTAGATAGGTCTCCCTCTAACAATATACTACTTATTATATATTGTATATTAGGTAGATCTTAATCAAAACATGGCAAGAAAATATTTAATTTCATCAAATTGGACCCATTCTTTGATATTACAACATTTTTAAGTATGAGATCTAAAATCTAAGCTAAATTGTATTCCTACTTAACATGAAAATGAAAATGAAAAATTCAAAATAAAATTATATAACAAGTGCAGATGAAAAAACACTTGATTAGTGTCAATTTTAGAGAGTATATAATTCATAAAACAAACTTATTCAAAACAATGGCCATATGCATTATTAATTTACATCATTTGACATTTTCATGCATTCATCTATCATTCTTAGTTATCTTACCTACTAAGGCTATGCATAGTTGAGCATTTTTGGACTTAAAGGAATTTCACAAACTCTCTTAACATGAATTCATTTTTATTTCTTCTTGAATCAATTTTGTTCAAACTTTTTTGCATCAATGTTTCTAGCACACTCTATGACCCATCACTGGGATGAAAGAGAAATAAAATAAATGTTACAATTTAACCACAGATATAAATAAAAATTACATGCAAATATAAACAATATTAAAAAATAATAGATCACACATGAAAGAACACAAGATTTAATGTGGTTCACCCAATCCCTGGGTTATGTCCACCAAACAAAAAGTCCAATATTATTATGATCCAGTGATTACAACTTGATTACAATCTATAATCCCTCACATCTCAATACCACCACAAAAACCAATTTTTGCATTACACCTTATGAAACAATCCTTAACCATAAGCCCTTTTATACAAGGATTTTTTCTACTTTAAGGTTAAAATTAGTTACAACATGTTGGCTATAAATTGGTGAATATAAACAATAGCCAATTGGTGAATATTAGCCATTAGCAAATAGTAGCCCAAATTTTTTTAACTACATTCCAATGCTTAATTCCTAGATGACTCATATACCTACTAATGACTCCCACTCCATGTGTAATATCTGGCCTTGTACATACCATAACATACATCAAGCTTCCTACAGTTGAAGCATAAGGTACCTTAGACATCTTATCCTCCTCTTCTTGTTGACACATATCCTTAGTCAACTTCAAATGGCCATGTAAAGGTGTGCTAATAACTTTGGCATTCTCGATAGAGAAATGTTGCAACACGTTCTCAATATAATCAGCTCGAGATAAAGTCAATATCCTATTCTTTCTATCTCTACAAATCTTCATCCCAAGGATTTGTTTTGCTACTCCCAAATCCTTCACAAAAAATGCATGTGCTAAGTGGCATTTCAGCCTCTTAATATGATCCATATTAGACCTAGCTAGAAGCATATCATCAACATATAAACATAAAATAATGTAGATGTCATCATCCAACCTCTTAAGGTAAACACAATGATCTGAATGGAACCTATTGTATCCATGCTCATGCATAAACCTATCAAATTTCATATACCATTGCCGAAGTGCATGCTTCAAGCCATATAAATTTGTCTTCAATCTGCACACTAAGTTCCCCTTACCTTTGACCTCAAATTTTTGTGGTTGTGCCATTTATATCTCTTCATCCAAATCACCATGAAGGAAGGTTGTTTTAACATCAAGCTATTCTAAATGCAAATCTTCAGTAGCCACAATACTTATAATAGTGCAAATAAAAGTCCCTTTAACAATAGCAGAAAATATTTCATCAAAATCAATGCCTTTTTACTGTGCAAATCATTTTACAACTAACATGGCTATAAATTTTTTTGTACCTCCATCATCTTCTTTCAACCTATAAACCCATTTATTCTATAAAGCCCTTTTACCTGTAGGCAACTTGCATAAATCCCATATCCTATTTTTTAGCAAAGAGTCAATTTCATCTTCCATTGCACTCCCACTGAATCTTAGTATCCACCTGCACAACTTCAACATAACATTCAGGTCCACTAACATTAGTAACTAAAATAGAAGGAGAAAATATTTTTGAAGGTTTAATGAGCCTTTTTGACCATCTAACATTCACTCCAATATGTGTGGTATTTGTTGTTGCAGTTGTTTCATATCATGAGGAGTAGCTAGAACATCATCTTTTGGATTATCATCCAACACTACATAATCATTTTCTTTCTTCTCATGTTGCTGCAACAGATCTTTGTACAACACTTTCTCATTGAATATGACATCCCTACTTACAATTTTACAATTTTTAAAATCCCAAAGCCTATAACCAAATTCATTAATGCCAAATCCAAAAAATACACATTTCTTTTACTTAGCTTCCAACTTGGTTCTATTTTTAGAATCTATATAAGGAAATGCTTCACAACTAAAGGCTTTGAGAAAAGAATAACACACCTTCATACCATTCCATGCTTCCCCTAGAATACCAAAATCAAAAGGAGTAGAGAGACTTCTATTAATAAAATATATAACAATATTGACAACCTCCACCTACATGTTTAAGGGCAACCCTGCATGCAACCTCATGCTTCTTGCATGCTCCATTATAGTCCTATTCATGCATTCAACCACTCCATTTTCCTACAAAGTCCTTGGAATAGTTTTCTGTCAATGAATACCATTAGTGGAGTAATAATCTTCAAATTTATGATTGCAATACTCACCACCATTATTAGATCCAAGACATTTTAATTTCTTACTAGTCTCATTTTCAACCAAGCATTTCCATTGCTTAAAAATTTGAAGTACATCAAATTTCTATCTATAGAAATAAACCCACACTTTTCTAGTTGCATCATCAATAAATGTAACACAATAATGACAACCACCTAGGGAAGATACCTAAGCCAGTCCCCATACATTTGTATGCACAAGCTCTAATTTCTCCCTTTTATTTTCCTTTTCAATCTTCACAAAACTCACTCTCTTTTGTTTTCCATACACACAAATTTCATAGAAATCCATATTAATACATTTTAGACCTGGTAAAACTTTTTTTGAATGAAGTACTTTTATACCTTTCTCATTCATGTACCCAAGTTTGTTGTGCCACAATGCTATATCAAAATCTACATTAGCTATTTGTTCTCCCTGCTCAATTGTAGCAACTATTTGTGAACATTTATGTTTCTCTAAAAAAATTAAAGTAGAAGGAACAATATGACTTGTACAAAGATATAAGGTGCCTACTTTCACATCTTTTGCTACTAGAAGGGAACCTTTTGAAACCTTCTAATTTTTATCATTAAAAGTAAAGTTACACAACCCTCATCACTAAGTTGCCCTACTGAAATTAAATTCCTACTCAGCCTTGGAACATGTCTTACCTCATGTAGTTGCCAATGATTCCCATTTTATAACTTAATCTTAACTTTTCCCTTTCTGAAAATCTAATAGGGTTCATTATCCCCCAAATAAACAAGTCCAAAATCCCCTTGGACATAATCAATGAAATAACCTCTATGAGGTGTAGCATGGAATGAAGCACTAGAATCTAAAACCTATGAATCATCAACACTTTCTAAAGATAGAACAAAAGCATCCTCTCCAAATTTGTTACTTACCACATTTGCCTCCTTGTTCCCTTCTGGATTATCTCCTTCATTGCTCTTTCATGTCCAACAATCTTTCTTCTTATGCACTATTTTACCATAGTATCAACAATCTCTCAGCCATCTAGATTGAGACCTCTTCCCCTTTGACTTTCCTCTTGATTTCCCATAATTTCAAGATTTATTTCCTCTTTCAATCATTTTGCTTCTATTTTGTGCATTCAAAGCACTTCTTGATGTAGACCTACTTGAGGTTTTCCTATGAGTTTCTTCACTCAAAATAACACCAATCACATTATCATATTTAAAGGTATTAGATGCAAAAACAGAATTATTTGTTGAATCTAAGACTAGGTTTTGACTATTTTGTGTCAACACACTTAATCAATTTTCATATAGATGCTAAGTACATTATATATGCTGAGCTATAGTATGTGCGAAGCAATCTTTAGGTGCTGAGTGAAGATCAAGTGCTAAGCAAAGTATAGGTGCTAAGTTACTATAGATGCCAAGTGGAAAAAAATTTCTATAGGTGTCAAGTGATCTAGTTTTTATACATGAGCCAAGCATCAGAGGTAACAAGTGCTAAGTAACATAGATTGGACATAGTTGTTTGTAACTACACAAACACCTATGTAAACTATTTTTTTTGGACCAAAATAGAAGGATCTCAAAGGATATTAAAGATAAGAATGAATCTTTTACATTTCCTATGCAATCAACATGCAACCAATAAGAAAAATGGACAAGGCATGCAACCAATAAGAAAAGTGCAAGGAATGAGGGGAAAATAAAGATTCAATATGGATCATAAATTCATACCTAACCCCAAGTCTTTGAAATCTTTAAAAAGAGGACAAAACCCTATTGTATGTGCAGATGAGAGTAGTGTATGGGTAAAATATAGTGAAATTCAGTAGGAAGTGTTGGAATATTCAAATATGGAAAGAGTACTTATGATAGGGGGGGGGGGGGGGTGGTGAATCATAAGTATCACACTTTAGCCAATAAAACTTTTAACTAAAAGTAAATTGCATGCATGTAAATACATCAAATAAACATGAAACTAAACACGTGTATCAACAACACATAACACTGGAATTTGGTAACCTAGAAACCCTCCAGGAATAAGAAGGTAAAACTGGGGTGGGGATGATACCCACAAAAATTACTGCAGCAATATTGTTCAACCACTTCTGATGGTCTACCCTGTTAAAGGCTTTACACTGTATCAATAGTGACCTGGTTAAAGGATTTTAAACACTTAACATGAAGTGTCACCCTGTTAAAGGATTTAATCACCTTTTGATAAGGATCTACAAATAGCTGTTAAGCTAACCTATCACCATAGGATTTTCATTCTAATACAATTGCTAGAAAGTATTAGGTATAATGAACCTGATAGATTACAATCCTTGATTGCTGAATGTAGGCACCTGTTCTGCTTTCTCTGATCTTGATTCTTTTGTGATCTAATAATCCTTGCTTCTGAAAATAGATTTCCTCATGCACCCTTGTATGTCCACTCATATATATCTTTACAATGAAATTTCATCTTCCTTATAAATACTTCAAAGACTTAGGGTTAGATATGGATCTATGATCCACATTGAATCTCAATTTCCTGCTCAATACTTGTCTTTTGTTGATTGGTTGCATGCTTTTATCATTTTTCTTATTGGCTGCATGTAGATTGCATAGGAAAGATAAAAGATTCGATCTCATCATTAAATCCTTTAAGATTTCCTTATGTCAGTTGCAAAAACTATTTGCATCATAGTTTGTGCAATTACAAACTCTTATGTTGATATTCTGAGTTACTCGGCTCCTGAAGCATTGCTGATGCTCGGCACATGCTATTTCCCGGATAGCTCGGCACCTAAACAAAACTATATCACTTGGCACCTACTATTACTCGACACTTGTTAACACTCGGCACTTGTTAATCACTCGGCACTTGTTAACACTCAACACTTGTTAACACTCAGCACTTGTTAACACTCGACACCTACTCTCTGTTTAGCATTATTTAGTGGAAAAATGGTTAAGTGTATTGACACTCAGTTGTCAAATTTATTCTTTAAGCTAACAAGAACTGTTAAAAGACTTAGAGGAACATAGAAAAATTGTAGCATCCAGTTGATGAAGAACAAAGTATCAAAATATCAAAGAGTAGCATATCAGATCTCAAAGGAACAAGATCAAAGAGAGTAGATCAAGTGCCTGAATTCAACAATCTTAGATTGTAAGCTATCAAGTTTATTAATCTAATACTCTCTAGCAATTGTATTAGAAGGAAAATCCTATGTTGATAAGTTAGCTTAACAATTAAGTTGTAGATCCATTGAAAAGGTGATAAAATCCTTTAATAGGGTGATACTTCATGTAAAGTGTTTGTAAATCTTTTAAATAGGTCACTATTGATATAGTGTAAAGCCTTTAACAGGGCAGCCCATTAGAAGTGGTCAAACATTATTGCTGCAATGATTTTGTGGGTATCATCCCCACCCTAGTTTTACCTTCTCATTTTGGAGGGTTTTCAGGTTATCAAATTTGGTGTTATGTGTTGTGTTGCATGTGTTTACTTTATATTTGTTTGATATATTTACATGCATGAAGTTTATTTTCTATTTTTTTTTGTTTTTTTTTTAAAGTGTGATACTTCTGATTCACCCCCCCTCTTAGAAGTATTCTTCCCATTTGATTATTCCAATAATTGGTATCAAAGCAAGGTTCTCACAAGGAGAAGCCTAATAGCTTAGAGAAAAGATCTAAACATGGAAGTCTTCAAACTTGGGAAGATCATAGAGAATCAGGTGATTGATCTGCACCTCACCAAATGCAACTTGGAGGAAGCCAGAGAAGAATTGTGAAAATCCTTGAAAAGAAGGAAGAATATAGCCATAGCTGAAAATGACACACACTACAAGGAGATTGATACCAAAATTTTTTTTGCCAATGGAGATTCCAAGGAATTTGATATAGCAATAGAAAAATTGATGGAGAAGAATAGAGCTCAAGAAAAAGAAATCAGAATACTCAAGCTTGAACGAGAATCACAAGTCATGATGCTTTGTGAAGTAACTGAATAGAAGAAAAGAGCCATTGAAGAAAAAGATATGATAGAAGATGACAAGAGAAATCTTATCAATAGAATGGAGGAAAAGACAATTAAGTTTGAAAAAATATCGAACATGAAACTAAATACTTTAAGCCAGATGATGAATGCACATCATGCGCTGGATATGAAGGATATTGAGATCTCTACACTAAAGATACAAAATGAACAATTGCAAAATGACGTAAAAAGAGACAAGGAGGTTGCAAAAAGTTTCAACAAACCAAATGAGGCTATCAAGTACTCTGATCAGCTATTGAAATCACCAAGGGCCAATAATGATACTTTAGGATTTGGTTACAACAGCACTAAACAAGGAGAATGATCCAAGATTGCAGGAGAAAGGATTAAAAATGGTAAGAACACTAAACCTACTTGTCATTACTATGGTAAAAAGGGACATACTTCCAATGTATGTAGGAGCAAGAATGCCTATCAGCATGATAAGCCTAAGAATGCAAGCTATTGTAACAAGTGCAAAAGGCAAGGGCATCAAGGACATGAATGCAGGACAAGGACTATCAGAACACCAAAGTTTGAAGGTCACTACTACAATTGAAAAAAGTATGGACATAGAGAATTTGAGTGTAGATCAAAGCCTATGTCGACATTAAATTAGGTAACAAGAGAAGGTGACCATGGTCATCACTACAATTGGGACTATAACACTAGGTATAGTTTTCACTACTATTAGGAATATGGACACATTCCTAAAAATTACATAAGAACACATTTTAGAGGGAACTACAATAGATGGAAAAGTCAAACCACATGTTTTAGTTGCTTGAAGATTGGTCATATCAGCAGGAATTGCCCAAAAAAGTCAAAGGCACCCAAGTCAAAAGTCAACAAAGGAAAAGAGAAGGCAGATGTTAAACACATTAGAAGACAAATGAACAAGACATGGAAGAAGAAAGATGAGTGTACCTCATCAAATGAAGGGATCAATTCACCCAAGAGGTCAAGTGGTCACACTTCATCCAACTAAGCATGAATAGGTATATGGGACTGATATACACAGTTATATCATGCATCAATCCCAAGACAAACAAACACTGCAAAGAAGAAAATAACATGAATCAAGATGCAAAGATAAAACTTGAAGTTTTTGTAAGTGTTGCTGAGCTGTCCTTAGATGTCGAGTAAATGTTAGTATATGTCAAGATGTCAATGGAAGCCAAGTGATGGAAATTTAGTTGAAGCCAAGTAATGATAAACCAATAGAAGCTGAGTTATGTTGAAATCTTTAAGAGCCGAGTGTATAGCTATATGCACTAAGCATTTAATGCTAGGTTCTAAAAGAGTATAAGGTCAAATTTTAGATCATTTCTCATCATTCAAACATAGAGAAAGAATGAGAAAGAGTGAAAAATTGATTGACAAACAACATTGAAGCCTTTTGCATGGATTTCAACACAGATCAAGCATAGATTTCATCGGTCTAAGGTATTCTCCAAGTGCTAAGTTGGACAGCCATAAAGTTTTATATCTTAAAAACCCTAGATTTACAAAATGGCTTCTAGTTCTAAAAACCCTAAGGAAAAAGGAAGCTTTCAAGGTTTAGTTGGTTAGCAATAAGGTCAAACAACTAGATTTTAGGCCGATTCCAAAAGTTGCTTATGAAAATGACCCTGTCGGTGCATTATCCATGATTCCACCCAAAGTCATGATGGTGTAGGATGTGAGGAAGTGTTACAATTACAAGATACGTGCAATAAGAGACCTTGAAAATTTTCAAGCATATGATAAACTATGTGAAAATTGATTGCTTAAGGAAGAATTTCAAATAGTTGAGAAAAAGGGTTTAATCCATGCCCTAGTTTTCCCCATAGTTTAAAAAAATGAATGGATAAGAATTGTTTTAAGTAGGATAAATAATGGTTGTTTATGGTTGGAAGGAGGACCTATCAAAATAATGAAGAACATAGTACATAGGGTTATAGGTTTTCCAACCCTAGATCGGCACAAGACCCTGCGTAGTGATTCAAAAGAAGCTATTGCAAAGAACACTAGAGCTAAATGGGACAAAAGGGGCATGACCATTGATACAATCACATATCCCCTTCTAGATTTTGCAGTGAGAGTGATATCTCACAAGTTCTATCAACCAAGCAAATTGAATAATGTTCCTTACATTGCTATGGATGTGGCATATAAACTTGTCAAGAAAGATCATACATATGATCTAGTAGAGTTGTTGTTACAGAAAATCATGGAGAATCTGGGAGCAATCAGAAGATCCAAAAGTGCTTAGTGTAAGTTTGATTTAGTTCTAATCTACATATTTTTCTATGTTTTGGAAGAATTTCCCTCAACCGGTAAAATGAATTGGAAATCAAACAAGTCACCCATTACACAAATCAATGAGTTCATTGAGAAAATGGGTGATAACTTTGAAGCCAAAATGACAAGTTATTTTGAGGATTTTAAGAAATCCATGAAGCAAGGAATTAGGATACCAGTTTCCCTAGTGGATCAGCATATCAATGATATCTGTTTCTTGGTTGACATTGATTATACTTACATCCAAGCAATAGTTCCAAGGGTTAGATGGCTAAGACCATTAAGATATGAGCTAGATGTTGATGAAGCTTCAGCAGTAATCATAGCATTGCTTGCAAAGGAAGTTGATAAGATTGCCAAACCCTTTGGTACATATGATGTTGTAAAATCCAAAGTGAAAATGGAGCTCAAGATAGCCTCTATAATAAAGAGGAAGGATAAGTTGGTGAAGAAGATAAAGAAGAAATTTGGTGAAGAAATTAAGGGGGTAGTTGAGGAGGAAGAAGAAAAAGATGAGAGTGAAGAAGATGAATAGGGGCAATACCCACTAGAATTGACACAAGGCTTAGGTGAGGATAAAGAAAAGGAATACGACGCAGAGAAAGAAGAAGCTAAGGAAGCACTAGCTCAAGTCGAGCCCAAAAAGAGAAAGGCCAAAGGTTAGCCTACAACCTATCCAAAGCCACGAAGGATACAAAGCCAACTCAAGTCAAGCCAACTATACCAATGACAAGAGCCACTACAAGGGCCTCAACTCAAAAGGCCAAGGAGCAAGTGAAATAGAAGAAAATGACTACTGAGCAAACTAGTCAAGTGCAAAATAAATCAAGAAGAGAATACATTGTACAACTAGAGTATGATGATGAGGAAAGAACAAAATCAGAGGACATCAACTAGTTTAGAGTGGTAAGTCATCCTCCCAAGTCACACATTGATAAAATTTGTGAAAATATTAAGAATGTAGACTTCTTTGATTTGAAATGTATTGATTTCAATAAATTAAGTAGAGAATATTAGAATAAGGTAGAAGAATCAGTATATGCCATAATGGCAGAATTCAAGAACACACCTCTTGAATTAGATAAAACTATGCCCAAGAATTTATATGATATTATTGAAAATAAATGGCATTACTATCTAAAAATGGAAAAGGAAAGAAGAGAATCTACCTTGGCACAAGTGATGCTAGAATTGACTAGAGGTCAAATTGCTAAGGCTAATAAGAAAAATGGGGCAAGTTTGAACCAAAGTATAGAGCCTTTAGCATTTAAAAAAAAAAAATTGAAGAAGTTTTAAATAAGTCCACAAGATTGTGGAAGTCAATATACTTGACAAATTACAAGGATGGAGAAGAAGAGGAGAATGCAGAAGTAAATAAGGCTAAGGCCAATGAGAAGAAAAAGGAAGAGAAACAAAAGGAAGAAAAGGAAACAGAAAAAGGAGAAGAAGAGAAGAAAGAAGAAGGGAAAGGAGAAGAAGAGAGGAAAGAGGAAGAGGAGGAAGAAAAAGGTGAAGAGGAGACAAAAAAACAAGATGAAATGGAAACAACTAATGAGCAAAAAATAGATCAAAGTGTACAAGACACACAATTGCCACATCCTAGCCCTCCTCATGTCATCACCAAATTTGTAGATACTATAACTATGAAGGATGTTACTGAAAAATCTTGTCAGAACATCAATCCTTTAACTACAAAGGATCTCAAGAAGATCCTTCACCAATCAACACTACAAGCACAATTATGCACAAATCCAATATTGGTGAGTGTGGATGGGTTATAGAAGATAGTGGCAAATCCAATTAGAGACAAGGTAAATCCACAAGAACCACCTTCTATTATCTCTATGGCTACTAGTGGTTAACTCTTAATGCTTCCACCAGCATTTCCAACAATTGACACATCTGGAACAGGTGATACCATGTAGCATAAGTCGATTGTAGAAGTAGAGAAAGATACATCAATAGAGAAAAGAAGATAGATTGCTAAATCTAACCCTATAGTATAGACAATAGGTACACCACAAATAGTTGTAATTGATCAGGTGAGATCAGATGAGGAAAATGACACACAAAAGAGGAGGAGAAGGCCGTAATACAAAAGAAGCTGAGCACTAATGCAATGCCATTGCAAAATTTTGCACTAGGCTTGAGCTCAACCAAGGTGACAAGGGTATTTCACTATGGAGACCTTGAGTTAGATGAGGAGATAGTCATACCTAGTTATGACTCAAAAAAAATAAGCATTGAGCAAATTACTAAGATGTAGGAAGCCTTGAATAGGAGAAAAAAGCAAGAGATACTGAGGAAGGAGTATAAACAAAAGCAAGCATTACATGAGATCAAGGACATCTTTTTGGATGCCTTTAGCTTATAGTCACCTGATGAGACCAATTCAATAATGGAACAACTGTCAGACATTGTAGAACATGTGACAAATGAAGACTAGGAAACCAATGCAAAACTCATGGAATGGTTTGAGAAGAAATTCCAAGGGAAAGTAAATGAGAAAATATCAAGTGAAATAGCACTTTCATAGGTTGAATTGGCAAAGAAAATTGACTAAGTGAAAAAGGTACTTGAGAATGTATTCTCATTGTACAAAAGGTTGTGTAATTTTTTTTATTTCACACAAGAGACAATCCAAAGGATACTGATCCTGAAGCGATATCTTAAGATTTCTAGCATCTAGCTACCAAAAGATCCAACTTATAGTGAGAACCATTTTGCTCAAACTCTTCACACTCATAAAGAATTAGCCATGTTGACAGCTGAAGAAGCCAACATCAAAGCCAAATTGATGCAAATACAATCTTCCATTACCTCACATTTGGAAGTACTCCATAAAGAACAAACCTATCCACAGACTATTTTAAAGAAAGATCCAATCTTTCTACTCAGATGGACTTGTACATCTTGCTACAGAAACTACCATCCTACACAAGTCAATGGAAATTGCTTTGGAGAAGTGGGATGTAGCTTTGAAGATGATTATGGAGGTAAATATTACATTTTTAGAAAATTATGGTCTTAATGCTTAGTATCCTTTGACATAAGTGTCAAAAGGGGGGGGATATGAAATAAAGGGAGATTAATAACAAAGGGGAAAAATACTAAGTAATTACATTCTTTCATTCTTTTGGAGAATAAAGGGGGAAATATTGTACATATTCTATGTTAGCCAAAAAGGGGGAGATATGAATAAAAATTTGCAAGTGCAGAACAAGTGAAAATAGAATAGATAGAACAGGCCAGCAAGTAGGCACAAGAAACAAAAATAGGGCACATGCAAAGAGTATCAGATACATCAACATTAGACAAATTCAACACAAGAATTTTGGTTATAGAAATAGAAATGGCACATCAGCTTAGGGGGAGTTATAAGAACAAGTTTTTGAAATTTTGTATATATGTTGAACAGATTGAATAATGTACTCATAAGATCAATCATAATGCTTAGTTAAGTGTTTTTGACACTCATGTCAAAGGGGGATATTGTTGAATCTAAGACTAGGCTTTGACTATTTTGTGTCAACACACTTAACCAATTTCCATATACAAGCTAAGTACACTATATATGCTAAGCCATAGTATGTGCTGAGCTAGAATTCTAATAGGTTTCAAGCAACTTCAAGTGCTAAGTGAACCATAGGTGCCAAATGATCTTCATATGCTAAGAAATCTTTAGGTGCCGAGTGAAGATCAAGTGCCAAGAAAAGTATAGATGTCAAGTCACTATAGATGTTGAGTGGAACAAAATTGCTATAGCTACCGCATGATCTAGTTTTTATATATCAGCTGAGCATCAGAGGTAACAAGTACCGAGTAACACAGATTGGACACAATTGTTTGTAACTACACATAAACCTATGTAAACCATTTTTTTTGGGCCTACACTGAAGGATTTTGAAGGATATTAAAGATAAGAATGAATCTTTTACACTTACTATGCAATCAACATGCAACCAATAAGACACATGGAGAAAGCATGCAACCAATAAGAAAAGTGCAAGGAATGAGTGGGAAAAAAAGATTCAATATGGATTGTAAATCCATACCTAACCTTGTTGGAATTATAGATAGAGTAACTGAGAGGGGGGGTGATTCAGTTACCACAAAAACAAATCCATAGATCCCTTAGATGTCTTAAATAACTAGTTACTACTGATACTCGGTAAACACTACAAAAATGCAGTAACTCGGTAGACTAACTAGTTAATGATCTTCAAGCATTCATAATTATTAACATGCATGCAAAAGTAAATAACATGAACACAAGAGACACTAGATTTAATGTGGAAACCCAATATGGGAAAAACCACCAAGTAACTAGCTACCAATTTTCACTCCTTTGAAGTAAGCCTTGTTAGGAGCCAACTCGGTTAAAGGTTACAAAACACACTATTAGGTGTGACCCTATTAGAGGATTTAATCACCTTGTTAAGAGTGGCCTTGCTAGAGGTCTTTAGAACAATTCAACTAAACTATCACCTTGTTAAAGGATTTACAAAATGGCTGCTAAACCAACTCTGTTAAGAGATTTTGAAATCACTGCTATAATGGTTAGAAAGTAACAATGAATTGACTTGAATATGATGCAACTAAATTTGCTGATTATAGATCTCTATTCTCTACCAATAGATCCTCCTTGAGCAAATATAGTTGTGCTACTCCTTAATGATCTCTGATCATCCTTCAAAAATCACTCTCACAATGATCAATCCTTCTTCACATTCATTTCACATCAAATCCATCATAGAGTTAGAATTCACAACTTGACCTCTTATATATACCATTTAGATTATCAAGTCGGCTCATTCACAAGTTACATTTACCAATAAGTCATACATCAATCAGCTAAAAATATTACATTAAACAAATAAATTTTATTTCATAAAATAATGAAATCTTTCATTTGCTGACCCTGCTTGGTAAATACTACTCCAAAAATAATTTCTTGAGTTAACCATCTCAAGTCAGTTAACACCGCAATTTCTATGAAATCCTTTTGCTGTCGAGTTAACTTAGTAAGAACTGAATTTCCTTCACTATCCATGAGAGCTCGGTAAGAACTATTTTTTGCCATATTTTCCTTTGATGATTGAGTAAACTCGGTAGTCATTGAATTGCCTTTCTTAGCCTTGAAAACTTAGTAACAACTATTTGCATAAGGTAAAGCCTAAGAATGCTCAGTAGACACTGTAAACTTTCTTTGCTATCCTTTTGAGCTCGGTAGACTCAAAATTTTTCCTTGTTGACCAACTCAACTCAGTAGACTCTGATTGATAACTGATATGACATTTGTGTAACATCAAGGACAACACACAATTGAAAAATTGTATCCAACAATCTCCCTCTTTGGAATTGATGGCAATACAACATGTCATAGTAGAATGAAATTTGAAAACAAGTTTTCACTGACAGAATGCTTCACCTTCTTTCATTTCAATCTACAAAACTTCTCAAATATAGTAATATCCCTCTTTCATAGTAATCTCTCCCTCTTACATAAACTCTCTTCTTCTTGCAAATTTCAAAAAGATATGATAGTAAACTCTCCCTCTTTGACAACACATGCCAAAGACAACACAACTTCAAACTTGAATGAAATTCAATGTACCTTAAGTACTCATACATATGCAATGTTTTCATTACTTTGCTGCATCAACTGATAGATCTCCAATTCTATTCCTATTGATTCATCACTAAAGGTGTATTTTAGTGAGATTTAGATAGGGGAATGACCCATAACTTACCTCTTAGATACAAGAATGCATCCTTAGGTAAAGGCTTTGTGAATATGTTAGCAATTTGTTCCTTTGTATGGACATATTCCAATTTGATCTCTTTATCCTACACCAATTCTCTGACAAAGTGATACTTTATAGAAATATGCTTGGTTTTTGAATGCATCACTAGATTCTTGGATATGTTAATTGCACTTGTATTGTCACAAAACATAAAATAGGTTCTTTGATTTCTTCCTTCATACCTTCCAATAATTGTTTGAACCAAACAATGTTTGAACAGTTTACTGCTGCAGTAACATATTCAGCCTCTACTATGGATTGAGATGTATAGTTCTACTTTTTAATTGTCCAAGAAACCAACCTCTTTCCAAGAAAGAAAGCTCCTCCACTTGTACTTTTTCTTTCATCAACTTTCCTTGCACAATTTGCATTAGTAAACACTTTTAAGTCTAGATTTCCTCCAAGTTTATACCATAATCCATAATCTTTAGTTCCTTTCAAATATCTCATGATCCTTTTGATTGCCATCATGTGATTTTATTTTAGTTTTACTTAAAATATTGCTACAATACTGACTAAAAGAGCAATGTCTGGTCTTGTGTGCACTACATACTGTAACTTTCCAATCATAGATCTATACAATGTCTGATCCACTTCCATTGATTCATCATCCTTGGTAAGTTTCAATCCAGTACACATAGGAGTCCCAACTAGTTTGCAGTCTTCCATACCAAACTTTTTTAGTATCTCCTTGATGTATTTAGATTGAGTGATTAGATGCCATTCTTATTCTGCTAAATTTGAAGACCAACAAAGAATTTGATCTCACCAAACATTGACAATTCAAATTCCTTGTTCATTTCTTCTAAAAATTCTTTGCAAAGATCATCATTTCCTACGAACAAAGTATCATCTATAAATATTTCTACCAAAATAATCTTATTATTTGGTCCTTCCTTGATATAAAAGCTACTATTATCATTAGTTCTTTGAAAACCAATCTGAATAAGATAGTTGTGCAGTCTTTCATACCATGCTCTTGGGGCTTGCTTTAGACCATACAAAGCTTTATGCAATTTGTAGACCATGTCCTTCTTGTCTAGATGAAAAAAACCTTTAGGCTATTCAATGTAAACCTCTTCATCTAGTATACCATTGAGAAATGTTGACTTGACATCCATTTGATAAACTTTGAATCCTTTGTATGCAACATATGCAAGTAAGGTTCTAACACCTTCCAATCTTGCAATAGGAGAAAAAGTCTCTCCATAGTCTACACCTTCTTCTTGAGAGTATCCTTTGCATACTAGTCTAGCTTTTTTCCTTGACACCTTACCATCTTCATTTAACTTATTTCTGAATACCCACTTAGTTCCAATCACATTTTTGTCTTTAGGACTAGGTACAAGAGTCCATGTTTTATTTTTATCTATCTTCTCTATCTCTTCATTCATAGCTTCAATCCAATTTTCATGTTCTAATGCATCTTTGAGATTTCTTGGTTCAAAATTAGCAAATATACACATGTCTTTCAACTTACTTCTTGTCATAGTTCCTTCAGATTTATCTCCAATGATTTGATCTGGTGCATGATGCCTCCTAACATACTTGGCTAATACAAGTTCCTTTCCTTTTGAATGCTTTGCATTTTCATCCTCTTTCACTTTAGCTCTAGTTTCTAATTCCTGAGGCTCGGTAGCTATTGATTCAGTAGCTTTTGTTTACAACTTGGGTCCTTGGAGCTCGGTAGGTATTGGCTCGATTTGAACTTCCTACAACTTGGTTACTGAAGACTCAGGAGTTGAAGATTCTTGATTGACAGGTGTATTTGGAACTGTATCAAGTTCAATGTAAAAAAATCTCCTATAATCTTCTGGTTCCCTTTTTCTTTCTTCTTTAGTTCTATATGCAAACTTATCAACTTTCACATGTGCACTTTCTATGACTTTGTGAGTAGACAAATTCAAACATCTATATGCTTTACTTTTGCAAGAATATCCCAAAAATATTCCTTCATCACCATTTACATCATATTTACCTTTTCTAGATTCTTTCAAAATGTAACATTTTCTTCCAAATACTTTTAGGTAACTTACATTTGGTTTGTAGCCATATGATAACTCATAGGGGGTTTTGAATGAGTCGTTCTTCAGTTGTACTCAGTTCAAGGTATGAATTGTAGTGATGATAGCTTCCTTCCTATATTTGATAGCAATGCTCTTTTCAATCATTAAGGTTCTTGCACAGTCCATGATAGATCTACTCATTTTAACTATTCCATTTTGTTCAGGAGTTCCAGGTGCTGAAACCTATCTTTTGATTCCCCTTTGAATGCAAAATTTATTGAACTCATGTGAAATGAATTCACCACCTCTGTCTAACCTTAAACATTTTAGTCTTTTGCCTATTTCCTTCTCTACTCTGGCCAAATACCATTTGAATTTTTCAAATGCTTCTGATTTCTCTCTTAGGTACATGTAGTCATAATTCTTGAGTAATCATCAACAAAAAGAATGAAGAAGTTTTCACCACTATAACTTTCAATTCCAATAGGTCCACATAAATTAGTATGCACAATTTCTAAAACTTCTTCAGAGTAATAGTTTTTACTTTTAAAGCTAGTCTTTTCCATCTTGCCAATTTGACAATTTTTGCATAGACCAACCTCATAGGAATGCCTCTTACTTTCCTGAATTTAGTTATTTTCACGAAATTATCAAAGTTCACATGAAAAAACCTTCTATGCCATAACCAAATTTCTTCAACTTGAGCAATAAAACATGAACATTCACCAAGTTCAAGGTAAAATAAGTTACCTTTTGTTTGAGTGCTTGGTCCAATCAGCTTTCCTTTGCCATCCAATAGTCTTGCTTTTCCATGCATGAATTCCACTTTGATTCCATTATTGAGTAGTTGTGCCACACTTAACAAATCATGTTTTAGTCCTTCTACCCAATATGCATTATCATATACAAGTTCCTTGGTTAGTGAGATCCTTCATTTTCCTTTTATGTAGCAAGGTTCATTATTACCGAACCTTACATTGCCACCATCATAATCTTCAAAATGTTCAAACTTAGTTTTATCACTAGTCATGTGATGAGAACAACCACTATCTATAATCCATGTATCATTTTTACTTGTATGAGAAATAAGTGTCATCTCCTCATCATTATCAGACTTATCCTTTACATCAATGTAAACAATTTCATCTTCTTCTTCATCATCAGAATCGTTAGAATCTTTAGCCATGAAACATGTTTTCTTACCTTTATCCTTAAATGATTTTAAGTCTTTCTTGTCATTGCACTTGTGACCTTTCTTCTCACCCTTGTTCTGCTTATTTGGGCACCTAGCAATAATATGTCCAATTTCTTCACAAGAAAAATAGATTAGAGGAACCTTACCTTTTTATTTCCCTTTGCCTCTTGAATATTTCCTTGCTAGTAGAGCTTCAACCACATCAAGATCACTGTCTAAACTCTATTTTGATTCTTCATCACTATATGACTGAAAATCCTTTATCTTTTTGCCTTTCTCCTTGAGTGAAAGCATGGCTTCAAATTCTGATTCAACGTTCTTGGCAGCTAGAACATAATTATCATAGTTATTTAGCTCAAATAAAGTCAATCTTCCAACTATGGCCTCTAAATTTATCTTATGATTGACTTTACATCTTCTTTCTTGAATTGCAGAAACTCTGATTGCATAAATGAGAAGTAGTTTCCTAAGAACTTTACTTATAATTTTTTCCTCCTTGATATCTCCTCCAAATGCTTTGATTGCACTAACACATGCTTTAACTCTTTCAAAATAAAAAGTCTCTCCATAGTCTACACCTTCTTCTTGAGAGTATCCTTTGCATACTAGTCTAGCTTTTTTCCTTGACACCTTACCATCTTCATTTAACTTATTTCTGAATACCCACTTAGTTCCAATCACATTTTTGTCTTTAGGACTAGGTACAAGAGTCCATGTTTTATTTTTATCTATCTTCTCTATCTCTTCATTCATAGCTTCAATCCAAGTTTCATGTTCTAATGCATCTTTGAGATTTCTTGGTTCAAAATCAGCAAATAAACACATGTCTTTCAACTTACTTCTTGTCATAGTTCCTTCAGATTTATCTCCAATGATTTGATCTGGTGCATGATGCCTCCTAACATACTTGGCTAATACAAGTTCCTTTCCTTTTGAATGCTTTGCATTTTCATCCTCTTTCACTTCAGCTCTAGTTTCTAATTCCTGAGGCTCGGTAGCTATTGATTCAGTAGCTTTTGTTTACAACTTGGGTCCTTGGAGCTCGGTAGGTATTGGCTCGATTTGAACTTCCTACAACTTGGTTACTGAAGACTCAGGAGTTGAAGATTCTTGATTGACAGGTGTATTTGGCACTGTATCAAGTTCAATGTAAAAAAATCTCCTATAATCTTCTGGTTCCCTTTTTCTTTCTTCTTTAGTTCTATATGCAAACTTATCAACTTTCACATGTGCACTTTCTATGACTTTGTGAGTAGACAAATTCAAACATCTATATGCTTTACTTTTGCAAGAATATCCCAAAAATATTCCTTCATCACCATTTACATCATATTTACCTTTTCTAGATTCTTTCAAAATGTAACATTTTCTTCCAAATACTTTTAGGTAACTTACATTTGGTTTGTAGCCATATGATAACTCATAGGGGGTTTTGAATGAGTCGTTCTTCAGTTGTACTTAGTTCAAGGTATGAATTGTAGTGATGATAGCTTCCTTCCTATATTTGATAGCAATGCTCTTTTCAATCATTAAGGTTCTTGCATAGTCCATGATAGATCTACTCATTTTAACTATTCCATTTTGTTCAGGAGTTCCAGGTGCTGAAACCTATCTTTTGATTCCCCTTTGAATGCAAAATTTATTGAACTCATGTGAAATGAATTCACCACCTCTGTCTAACCTTAAACATTTTAGTCTTTTGCCTATTTCCTTCTCTACTCTGGCCAAATACCATTTGAATTTTTCAAATGCTTCTGATTTCTCTCTTAGGTACATGTAGTCATAATTCTTGAGTAATCATCAACAAAAAGAATGAAGAAGTTTTCACCACTATAACTTTCAATTCCAATAGGTCCACATAAATTAGTATGCACAATTTCTAAAACTTCTTCAGAGTAATAGTTTTTACTTTTAAAGCTAGTCTTTTCCATCTTGCCAATTTGACAATTTTTGCATAGACCAACCTCATAGGAATGCCTCTTACTTTCCTGAATTTAGTTATTTTCACGAAATTATCAAAGTTCACATGAAAAAACCTTCTATGCCATAACCAAATTTCTTCAACTTGAGCAATAAAACATGAGCATTCACCAAGTTCAAGGTAAAATAAGTTACCTTTTGTTTGAGTGCTTGGTCCAATCAGCTTTCCTTTGCCATCCAATAGTCTTGCTTTTCCATGCATGAATTCCACTTTGATTCCATTATTGAGTAGTTGTGCCACACTTAACAAATCATGTTTTAGTCCTTCTACCCAATATGCATTATCATATACAAGTTCCTTGGTTAGTGAGATCCTTCATTTTCCTTTTATGTAGCAAGGTTCATTATTACCGAACCTTACATTGCCACCATCATAATCTTCAAAATGTTCAAACTTAGTTTTATCACTAGTCATGTGATGAGAACAACCACTATCTATAATCCATGTATCATTTTTACTTGTATGAGAAATAAGTGTCATCTCCTCATCATTATCAGACTTATCCTTTACATCAATGTAAACAATTTCATCTTCTTCTTCATCATCAGAATCGTTAGAATCTTTAGCCATGAAACATGTTTTCTTACCTTTATCCTTAAATGATTTTAAGTCTTTCTTGTCATTGCACTTGTGACCTTTCTTCTCACCCTTGTTCTGCTTATTTGGGCACCTAGCAACAATATGTCCAATTTCTTCACAAGAAAAATAGATTAGAGGAACCTTACCTTTTTATTTCCCTTTGCCTCTTGAATATTTCCTTGCTAGTAGAGCTTCAACCACATCAAGATCACTGTCTAAACTCTATTTTGATTCTTCATCACTATATGACTGAAAATCCTTTATCTTTTTGCCTTTCTCCTTGAGTGAAAGCATGGCTTCAAATTCTGATTCAACGTTCTTGGCAGCTAGAACATAATTATCATAGTTATTTAGCTCAAATAAAGTCAATCTTCCAACTATGGCCTCTAAATTTATCTTATGATTGACTTTACATCTTCTTTCTTGAATTGCAGAAACTCTGATTGCATAAATGAGAAGTAGTTTCCTAAGAACTTTACTTATAATTGTTTCCTCCTTGATATCTCCTCCAAATGCTTTGATTGCACTAACACATGCTTTAACTCTTTCAAAATATTTTGCAATGTTTTCATCTTCTGTCATCCTCATTTGGTCAAATTGACCTCTCAAACTTTCTGCTTTGGCTCTTCTCACATTATCATCACCTCCATAGATATCTTTCATCTTGTTCCACATTTCAAAGGCAGTTTTGCAATCTTTGATGTCATCAAATTCTTCATAACTTAGGGTAGATGTAATATCTATCATCATATTGTTATGAGTCTTCTTTTCAGCAATATCATTGACAAATAATATTCTAGTAGGTTCTGCATATTTTTCATCAAGATACTTCAGCCTTGAATCACCAATAGAATCTAGATGAAGTCTCATCAATCGTTGCCATGCTAAGAAGTTTTCCCTGTTAATTCTCAGAATTTCCCTCTTATAAGACATCCTAATCTTTGGCCTAGCTCCTTGAAATCTTTTCCTACAAGTACCAAAAGCTTTGATACCAATTGTTGGAATTATAGACGGAGTAACTGAGAGGGGGGGGGGGGGGGGTGTGAATTAGCTACCACAAAAATAAATCCACAGATCTCTTAGATGTCTTAAATAACTAGTTACTACTGGTACTCGGTAAACACTACAAAAATTATGAAACTCGGTAGATTAACTGGTTACTAATCTTCAAGCATTAATAATTATTAACATGCATGCAAAAGTAAATAACATGAACACAAGAGACACTAGATTTAACATGGAAACCCAATATGGAAAAAAACAACTAAATAACTAGCTACTAATTTTCACTCTTCTGAAGTGAGCCTTGTTAGGAGCCAACCCGATTAAAGGTTACAAAATACACTTTTAGGTGTGATCATGTTAGAGAATTTAATCACCCTATTAAGAGTGGCTTGCTAGAGGTCTTTAGAAAAATTCAACTAAACTATCACCATGTTAGAGGATTTACAAAATGGCTACTAAACCAACTCTGTTAAGATATTTTGAAATCACTGCTACAATGGTTAGAAAGTAACAATGAATTGACCTGAATATGATGCAATTGAATTTGTTGATTATAGATCTCTATTCTCTACCAATAGATAATCCTTGATCAAATATAGCTTTTCTGCTCCTTAATGATCTCTGATCATCCTTCAAAATTGGATCTCACAATAATCAGTCCCTTTTCACATTCATTTCACATCAAATCCAAGACACACTTAGAATTTGCAACTTGACCTCTTATATATACCATTCAGATTATCAAGTAGCCCATTCACAAGTTACATTTACCAATAAACCATACATTAGTTAGCTACAAATATTACATTAAACAAATAAAATTTATTTCACAAAATAATGAAATCCTTCATTGGTTGACCCTACTTAGTAAACACTTCTGTAGAGACAATTTCATGAGTTAACCATCTCAACTCAGTTAACACTACAATTTCTGTAAAATCCTTTGGCTGCCAAGTTAACTTGGTAAGAACTGAATTTCCTTCACTATCCATGAGAGCTCAGTAAGAACTATTTTCTGCCATATTTTCCTTTGATGACCAAGTAAGCTTGGTAGTCACTAAATTGCCTTGCTTAACCTTGAAAGCTTGATAACAACTGTCTGCACAAGGTAAAGCCTGAGAACACTCAATAGACAATGTAAACGTTCTTTGCTATCCTTCTGAACTTGATAGACTCTGAATTTTTCCTTGTTGACCAATTGAGCTCAGTAGACTTTGACTTCTAACTAATATGACATTTGTGTAACATCAAAGACAACACACAATTTAAAAATTGTATTCAACAAACCCTAAGTGTTCAAAATATTTAAAAGGAGGACAAAAACCCATTGTATGTGTGGATGAGAGCAGTATATGGGTAAATTATAGTGAAATTTAGTAGGAAGTGTGAAACGACTTAGAGGAACAGAGAAACATTGTAGTATCTAGTTGATGAAGAACAAAGTATCAGAATATCAAAGAGTAACATATCAGATCTTAGAGGATTAAGATTAGAGAGAGCATATGAAGTGCCTAAATTTAGAAATCTTGGATTGTAAGCTATCAAGTTTATTAATCTAATACTCTCTAGTAATTGTATTAGAAGGAAAATCCTATGGTGATAGGTTAGCGTAATAGCTAAGTTTTAGATCCTTTGAAAAGGTGATAAAATATTTTAATAGGGTGACACTTCATGTAAAGTGTTTGTAAATCCTTTAAATAGGTCACTATTGATATAGTGTAAAGCCTTTAATAGGGTAGACCATCAAAAGTGGTCAAACGTTAGTGATGTAGTGATTTTGTGGGTATCATCCCCACCCCAGTTTTACCTTCTCATTTTGGAGGGTTTTTGGGTTATCAAATTTGGTGTTATGTGTTGTGTTGCATGTGTTTACTTTATGGTTGTTTGATATGTTTACATGCATGAAGTTTATTTTCAGTTAAAAGTTTTTTTAAAAAAGTGTGATACTTCTAATTCACCCCCCCTCTCATAAATATTCTTCCCATTTGATTATTCCAACATTAATTACAACTATTACCAAACCATTCTAGCTTTCAAGCAAAGAACACAAAATCAAGAGAGCCCTAATTCTTCATCAAAATTAATACCCACAAAAGATAACTGACCAATAATAGTATTAAACTCATTTAAATGGTCTGCAACATATCCACCGTTTGCCACTTTCATATTATATAAATGCTTCATGAGAAATGCCTTATTTGAATCAGAGGGCTTTTCATACAATTTCACTAGAGATTCCATTAATTCTTCCATCATCTTTGCTTTTATAATATTAAATTCCATTGATGTTTCTAGGCATAATCAAATGCTTCCAAGTGTTTTTTGTCTATCATATTCGTCATTTGTTATAGATCCCTAATTCTTTATTTTTCCTTCCAACAGCTTCTATAAATCCTTCTAACAAAGATAGTTTTCCATTTGCATCTTCCATAACTAAAAGTTCTACCCATTAAAGTTATCAACCTTCAGCTTATCCTCATCTACCATTGCTCCCACTCAATAATGAGACTTTCCTATAGAGGATAACTAAAAAACTACTAGGCTCTGATTCCACTTGTTAGGATTTAACCACAAACATAAATAAAAATTACATGCAAATATAAACAATATTAGAAAGTAATTGATCATATAGAAAATAACACAAGTTTAACGTGGTTCACCTAATCCCTGGGCTACATCTACCAAACAACAAGTCCAATATTATTATGATCTAGTGATTGCAACCTAATTACAATATGTAATCCCTTATAGCTCAATACCACCTCAAGAACCAATTTTTACATCACACCTTATGAAATAATCCCTAACCCCAAGCCATTTTATACAAATATTTTTGCCACTTTAGGGTTAAAATTAGTTACAACATGTCAACCATAAATTGGCAAATATAGATAATAGCCAATTGGCAAATATTAGCCATTGGTGAATAGTAGCCCACCATTAGTGAATAGCACCCCAAAGAATTTATGAAGTATGTACAATACTTCCCTGATTAGTCACCACAAACTAACAATAAAGAATCATCAAAAGATCAACCTATTATATTGTTGAAATCTAGTGTCATTAGTTGCAAGTTTTCTTCTTTGTTGTCATATTCATTTTTCTAATAAGATTACTATTTTCTTGCATTGAATATATCCTCTCTTTTAGGACCTTCTTTATCTTATTTTTTAATCTAATTTCCTATTAAACCATAGACACTTCTTAATTCTCTTCACAAACACCTTTTATAATGTTGAAAACTCTATCTACATAAAGAAAATAGTCATAATACATTCATCTTCTAGCATTCTGGTATGAAGATGTTCTCCTAGCTACCAAGCTGATAAAAAAACTAGTAGCTCTACTTCCTTGCTTGGGGAAGAGGAGGGGAAATGGAAAACTTAGAGAAGGTAGAAAAGAGTTTCAAAGAAACCTAAAGGGGGAAAGGGGTTGAAGTTAAATGTGGGGAAATCAGGGAAACAAAATAGAAGAATGAAATAGATGGCAAGGGAGGTGGCTAGTGATAGGAAGCCTACCCTGGAGGCTATGACCAATGGTAGAAAATGATTATTCAATCTTGGAATATGAGGGGGTTGAATAGCCCTC
The DNA here is from genome assembly GCA_028749045.1 of Cupressus sempervirens. Taxonomy (NCBI): domain Eukaryota; kingdom Viridiplantae; phylum Streptophyta; class Pinopsida; order Cupressales; family Cupressaceae; genus Cupressus; species Cupressus sempervirens. The sequence continues at coordinate 133,369,944 of CM053786.1, read as the reverse complement.
GGAAGAAGTTTGCACTTAAACAACAATTATTTAATACAAGGATAGATATCCTTCTGATTTAGGAAGACCAAGGCTAACCTAGAAATTATCGTGATTTATATTTGGCTAGGGGCCAATTTTTGTGATAGTGAAGCAAAGGGAGCATCAAGAGGTGTGACCACCTTTGGGAACCCTAGTATTGGTAAAGGGAATTGCATACATTGTTCTAAAAATTACATTATTACAGTGAATAGGAAAGATGACAAGACTTGGAATGTTATTAATGTGTATGTCCCAAACTAAAATAATGGAAGAGGTTAGCTCTAGGAGGAATTTTCTAACTTCTTGTCCCATTTTAGAAACACTTTCTACATGGTTGATTTTAATTCCCCACTATATCCTTATAACAAGGTTGGAGGAGTAATGGATATTATTAATAGTATGAAGGATTTGGCTAAGGTCATAAACAAAAATGACTTGATGGCTATGGAGATGCATGGTGTCGAGTTTACTTGGTCAAATAATAGGAAGGTGGTTGAACTTATTCAAGTCCAATTGGACAGACTCCTTGTCCCAATTGGCTAGGATGGGCTAACCTTCTCTACTCTCATGGGATTACCTAATACAACCTTGAATCATGCCCTTATCATTTTTAATTGCAAAGAGGTGATGAAAAAGGGCCCAAGATCTTTTGGATATGAAACGATGTGCTAATCTCATCCAAAATTTTGTTCTCAGGTGGAGGAGTGGTGGGGTATAAGAGTGGAAGGAACTGCTACATTTAGGCTCTTGACAAAACTTGATAATGTTAGAAGGAATATTTTTCCATGGAATAAGAGTTACATTGGAGATATCTTTAAGATAAAGAAGGAGGTGGAAGGAAAGATGGAGGAGCTCCAAAAGGCAATGGGGGAGGGCTTGGTTTCAGAGTACATGATTCTGGAAGATGAAACTATGGGAGGGTGTGGAAGGAAATAGTGATCAAAGAGGAAAATTTATAAAAGTAAAGATCAAGAGTTTTATGGCTAAAGTTTGGAGTTAGAAATATGACATTTTTCCATAGATCATTCACCATCTATAAAAAGAAAAACACTATTTATGTTGTGATGGATGATAATAATATAAAGTTAACAAAAATGAATGAGATAGGAGTTGAGCTAGCAATTACTTCAAAAATTCTTATAAGGAGGAACACACATGGCCTTTAAATGAGAGGATAGTAATAGTTGATTGATTCCATGCCCAATGTGATCTCAACAGAGAAGAATGAGGAGCTTATGCAACTAGTCACTGAGGAGGAAGTTTGCAAAGTTATTTTCTCTATGAAAGCTTACAAGTCTTGGGGCCTTGATGGTTTCTCTTTGACCTTATTTCAACACTTCTAGGGGATTATAAAAGTTGATCTAATTAGAGTTGTGCAAGATTTTTTTAGGACTAGGAAGCTACTCAAGCGAGTAATAAAACATTCATAGTTTTGGTCCAGAAAATTAAGGACCTAGGGGATCTTTATGATTTTAGAATTATTAGCCTATGTAACACCACTTGTAAGATTTTCTCTAAGATACTAGTGAATCTCCTAAAGCCACTACTACACAAATTTACTGGGAAAACTTAGACAAGGTTTGTCTTGGGCCGTCAGATACTTGATACTACTATAACTACTCATTAGGTGCTACACTCTATGGAGAAGAGTGGTAATCCAAGTATGATTTCAAAGTTAGATATTTCCAAATCATATGATAGGATTAATTGAACTTTCCTATATGAAGTCATGGTGAAAATTGGTTTTAGTCAAGGAGTTATAAAATTTATTAAGTCGATGGTTGAGACTGTAAATTACTTGGTGCTAGTGAATGGTTTTTCCTACGGAAAATTTAGTGGGGAAAGAGGTCTAAGACAAGAGGACCCTTTTTCCCCTTATCTATTCATCATGGTTGTTGAAGTGCTGGGAAGAGAATTCTTGAGAAAGGTGGAAGGAGGGGAGATCAAAGGCATTAAAGCTACTACCTAACTATCGACATGGATGATACTTTCCTAAGTGGCAGCTCTTCATTGGTGGAAGCAAAATCTTGGAAACATGTCTTGGAGATATATACAGTTAATGCAAGACTAGGGTAAACTTTAAGAAAGCCCCCTCTAGAAAAAGATATAAATTATTGGTGAATCTTTCATCATTTTGAAAAACTAAATTATTTTTATCAGTGAATCTCTTGATTTTTTAATTTTAAGTATTATTTGCACTAGTGATTATTTTGGACTCATAATTTATGAGTAGAAAATATTGGAAAATCTCAACAATAATAGGAAGTTTTCTAATCGTCATTGAATATTACAAATCAAAATTGAACATGTTTTATCTCATGGAAATTATGAAGATAATTACATTATATTTTAAATCAATAGTAAAAACTAAATATTGGTAATATATCCCTAAAGTAACTAATAATTATGATAATCGGTGAATTAATTTTAATTTCTTTGATAATACATAATATTTAGGTGAATCAAATCTAATCATGTATCAAATATTGTGGTGAATCTTTGAGTTTAAAGTTTTTAATAAAATAAATTATTGAGCAATTTAAAATATTTTAGAACTAAATTTAATAAAAATGTAGTAATATAGGTTGCATTAAATCTTAAATTATTAATCAAATTACTAGCCAAAAATTCCTAAAATTCACAAAATTATGAATATTCACCACTAAAAAATACCCTATGTAGGACAAAAAATTAATTTGGATAAAAGTAAGGTTTTCTTCTTCAACATTGAGCTAGATATCTAGACGACGGTGATAAATAACCTAAGTTGCAACACTGCCTCCCTCCCTGATACGTACCTAGGGCTTCCTTTGACTATCAAAGAGGTAAGCAATCATTTTTGGAATACCATTCTAGAAAAGATGCAAAAGAAGTTGATTAGGTGGAAAGGTAAAACCTTAAGTAGTACAAGTAAACTACAACTTACCTTGAGTAGTACGAGTAAACTACAACTTTTGACTTCATCCCTCAAGGGATCCTAGTCTAATTTCTCTCCTTGTTCAAAATCACTTAGGTTATGGTAGAAAAGTTGGAGAAAATCCAAAAAAACTTCCTTTGGTTAGGGGGGAGAGATGAAAAAATTAAGTATGGTGAGTTGTGATACTATGTGTAGACCAAAAAATAAAGGAGGTTTAGGTATTAGAAAGATTTCTAACTTGAATAATGCTCTTCTTACCAAGATTGGTTAGAAATTGATGAAGAATGAGGCTAACTGGCATAAGATATTAAAAGATAAGTATTTGGGAAATTTGAATTTTATTCACTGCATTTGGAGAAATGACCTTCCTACACGATCCAAAATTTAGGGTAACATGTTAAAGAACAAAATTTTACTTAGGGAAGGAGTGAGATGGCTAGTGGAAGAGGGTAATTAAATTAATTTTTGTTAGGATACTTGGCTAGTTGGGAAACCCTTGGTTCGAATGAAGTATGGTAGGCTCAGAGACTACCTCCAGTTGTAGGTGAGAAGTAAGGTGAAGAATTTTTTTGGATTGGTTAGGAGGTGGAAAAAGATACAATTATGACAAGGTCACTTAAATGGTAGAATTCTAGTGGAGGAACTAGAAGAGCTCCTCAAAGGTTATAAAATCCTTAGGGTGGCTACGAGTGAAACCTTTATTTGGAAGGAGACCATGTCTAGGGATTGTTCCATTAGTTTTGCCTACAGGATGATTTTTGAGAAAGATATGGAGCCTAAATGTTGGAGGAGAATTTGGCTTAGCCATCTGATCTTGAAGGTCAAGATGCTACCTTTGAAAAAGTGAGGAAGAGAATATCCCCATCTATTCTTAGATTGTAACTATGTTATTAACATATGGGGTAAGTTGTTACAAAAATTGGAAATAGTTTGAGTGTTCAATATGTTGAGAATTGGAAATACATATTCATCAACCCCTTCCTTATCCAAATGTGGAAAGTGATCCCTGCCCCCCCCTATGTCTACTGGGGCATTTGGAAGGAGAGAAAAAATAGAGCTTTCAAAAATGAAGATAGGAGTGAGGAGATTATTATAGATATTATATTCAATTTGATAGTGGAGAACATGAAGAATTGCAAGTGGAGGAAACTAATTTTTCCCCCCAATATGAATGAACAAACGATTTCCAAGAATTGGAACCTTGATTGACAATTCCAAGCAACTTGCTAGAAAAAGGACAAGATGGAGACACCCTAAGGAGAACTGGGTTAAACTTAATTTTGATGGTGTAGTGAGAAATGAGGGTTTGGCTAGAGGAGGTATGGTTAGAGATAGTGAGGGAAGAATGCTTCTAGCCTATGCTGGTTATCTAGGGAAAGTCTAGAATAATGTTGTGGAAGCCATTGAACTCTTTCAAGGGCTTGAATTTGGTTATTAATGTGGGATGGGAGAATGTGGAGATTAAAGGTGATTAGACAATGTGGAGATTGAAGGTGATTCAAAAATTATTATTGAAATAGTGAGAGGAAATATGAAAGAAGGATTGGCAATCATAAGGGTGATAGAAGATATAAGGCATTTATTACTCATCCTAAAAAGATTAGAGATGAAGCATACTCTTTGGGAGGGTAACAAGGTGATAGACAAGATGGCAAACATTAGGTCCGAGTGTGCATGGCCTACATTGCTAGAGAGATTTTAGAGTGTTACCAAATTTGGTAAGACTTTTAGTGAATAAGGATATTATCCCATGATTAAGTACAACTAGAGAGATTTTTTGTATCTTAGTGACAACTTAGTGATAAGTGGACTGATGGGGCTAGATCACCATGGACAGATGGCAAAGAATGACGAAATAGGTACTTACAATAATAAATTTGCATGCTTTGAAAGGGAAATTATATCAAAGGATGATATGGGTGTATTTTTTATGATTTTCTTATGCATATATTTATACTTGGTGCTAAGTGAAAATTCAAAATTTAAAAGGTTTCAGATTATTGGGAATGATGGAAAAGAATGGATTTGGGGTAATGATGGTTGGCACATGATAACAAAGCCAAGATGTGACGCAAGTATTCATAAGAGAAAAGACTTTTATGAGTACTTAGTGCAACCTATTTTTTCACATAAGTGTGACTAAATTAATATTTTCCCCTGGTTTAGAGTTTTGAAAGAAGAGAGAATCCTAGATGGTGAAGGTTGTATATGTGGTTGGAGATCTTGTGCATATTGAGCCTATGATGATTGAAGAAAGTGCCCATACACCCCTAATTTGGTACATGCTTAAAGAGGGTGGTTTGGTTCTATTAATGAAAGGACTAAGTGAATTTGATGAGAGCTATTCTTAGTAATTTGTTAACTCCTTGGAGGATAGGAAGGTTACTATAAATGGTATTACATTCAATATTTCTAAGGAAATTATCTCCATGGAAATAGGCTTGGCGATGAAAGGGAGAAAGTGGTTGAAGGTGACTAGGGTTGTAGATAAAGATAGCTTAATTTACTTCTTTCTAGAGGGAAAATAACCCATTTGCCATCATGGAGGGTTTTTGCAGGAGAAACTTCTAGAGCCTTGGAATGAAGTTTGCTTAATTCTGATGAAATATTTAACCCTTGAAGGGAGGTATAGTGTTTGTTACTATTGTCATTTTTTTCTACAAAATCACTTCCACCATAGTGATTATATTTCTATTCCATTCTTCCTATTACATGAATTAGTGGATACAATTTTTGATGTTAACACTAGCAAAATTTGACCCATTTTTTGATGAATACCCATGTTGGTCAAATTCGAGACCAAGTGGTGTGTCTCAATTTTTATCATCAAAATTTTGTTGAATCCTCCAATTGGTCAAAATTTTGACCAAACTTAGTTGAAATGGAGACCAATTATTGGTCAATAGGTCAACCAATTCTGGGATATCAATGACCACAATGCCATACTCATGACCAAAGAATTGGTAAATTTTTTGACCAATATAAGTCGAAAAGGAGACCAATTCTTAGTCAATTTTCAACCAATTCTAGTCTATCAATGACCAGAATGCCATACTCAAGACCAAAGAATTGGTTAAAATTTCAACCAATTCTTGGTGGAAATATTAACCAAGATTGGTTGAAATTTTGACCAATCTGATTTGATAAAAAAAAATATTGTAGAGGTGAAACACCCATTTATCAGATTTCTTGCATTACGTATTGTGTCTAAGAAACAAGTAGTAATGCACCTCGGTTTATAACTTGCATATCATATGACATTATGATTAGTCATCTGATATGAAATTTTTACGTAATAAGAAAAAAATTCAATCAATCCATGACATTTATTGCATTTAGTCCTTGCAAAATAAGAGCAACAATATATATATATATATATATATATATATATATATATATATATATATATATATATATATATATATATATATATATATATATAACAATGGCATTCCAATAACACAATTATGAATAAAATGGATCTATAATGATTTATAAATATTAATATTGTACAAAAAATAATTCAGATTTCAATTATCAAAGCACCAAATTGTCAAATGTAAGTGTCAATGGTTTCCTATTTTTCAAAAGACATTATTTTATATATCGAAACATTAGGTTCATATGACATTGTTTTCTTCTATTGGGATTTTTCATTGAAATTGCAATGTCCCCTTTCAGACATTTGGATAATTTTCTCTTGACCTGTATATATTTGATAATAATTCCATATGATATCCCCTTTAATGTTTGAAATTTTATATATATATATATATATATATATATATATTCAGTATTACATAGAGACATGTCTTTTCATAATATAATAATTATATTATATTAATTATATTAATTAATATCATAAGATATGTTATATTAACAATTATATTAGTTACTATATCATATATTATTTTAATAATATATCAACTAGATTTATTATATTATATTATATTATAATACTTCATTAATATAGTATTGTTATATTAAAATATATCTCTATTATTTATTATTTCATTCGTACTTTTATATTACTATTATAATACAACATATATAATATGATAATTACTTGTAATGTAATATTAATATTTTAATATTAATTTTAATATTACTTTATAAAATATTTATTTATTATTTAAATTAATGGCCCAAAATGGGGACATTACAGTCCTACCCTCTTGAATTTGCTTGTCCTCAAGCAAAATCATTCATACGCAAGCTTTGTCATAGACATAAAACATGTTTGCATGCCAAAGCCTAAAAGATTTATGAAATGTACATCTGAATGAATAAAAACACATAATAGACACAAGTAAACACTAGAATGCATGAAGACACAGAGTATACATGATGCAGACAATTGAAGACATGGAGCAAACAGGATGCAAACATGCAATATACATGTTATGCATTTCCTTAATTGTGAACCTGCAACAACAAAATTATTAGTACACATCATATATAAATCAATTTCCTAAAAAGTATAATCCATTTATTAACTCATCATTTTCTGAATATGGGAGGAGAAACTATAATAGGGTGCCCTGTTACCCAATCATGGGCCTCACCGTTCGCCCTCATTATCGTTACCTCTCTCTGATCATCATTTCCAAGAAGGTTCCTTTGTATGATGTACCCTAGGATATCTCGACACCATAGGCCTTACCCGGTACCCATAGGCTTTATCCGGTACCTCGAGTGATGTCACCTAGTCCATTCCACTGCAAGCCTTATCTCAGCTTGGAGAATTGTGATCTTAAGGTGATTCTATCAACTATTTTTCAATAAGAAGTCTTTTAAAGAATAATCTTTGAAATATTAGATACTTATCATTCAATTATAGGAGGAGAAACCATAATGGGGTGCCTTGTTACCCAAATTAGTGGGCCTCACCATTCACCCTCATAATATATTCCTTTAATAGAGAAATTAATAGTAATCCAACTATCAACTTTAATGGATATTCTTTTAATAGAGAAATTAATGTTAATTCCATTATAAACTTAAGTGTATATTCTTTTAATTAATATTAATTCAATTACCAATTTTTAATGTATATTCTTTTAATAAAGAAATTAATATTGATTCCATTATCAACTTTAGTGTATTTTAATCAATGTTAATTCAATTACCAAATTTTAATGTATATTCTTTGAATAAAGAAATCAATATTGATTCATTTATCAATTTAATGTATATTCTTTAGAATAAAGCTAATATTAATTTCTTTTTCCTTTTAATCCCATTGATCACTTTTTTCTTAACTACCTTATACTATTAAGTACTGATTTGGAAGTTTATATATATTCATACCTAACGTTTGTAAATGCCTGCATGTAGTGGACAATACTCATGTTCGTCCTTCTCACATAATGAGTTGCTGCATGTCTGCTAAACACTTTTCAAACACCCAGAGAAAATGTAAATTATTTGAGTGTGTAAATTGAAGTGATGAGTTGCTGCCTGTCTACTAAACGCTTTTCAAACACCCATCTTTGCGAATTGCAAGACATTTGAAATGAGAGTGAGAAATAATGGTGGGAGAAAGACTTTAGGCAAGGGTTTGCAATTTGTAGGGTTTTGTGGCACACGAGACTTTAGTACTCGACTGTGCCCTGTGACGTAAGGGCCGTAGGTAATTAGGTTATATTTATGCACAGATCCCTTCATGTATGTGTGGAAATATTTATCACTTTCCTTCTTGTTTTTCATTCTAGCTAGCTCTCTATAGAATCTTATTTCCTTCACACTTTTAATTATTATCCATGTTAAGAACCCACCAACTCCAAAATAAGATAATATATTTACACATCCATCTCAAAATCTTGTATGATTATTGATCATTTAAAAAAGGAAACTCTATGTTTTTGTTGTAGAGTACTTCTTTCGTGGGCCTACGGCTTGATAATTTGCTCCCACCTTTGCTGCTATCTCGGAGGTGATATAGTTGTGCTATGTTTCTCATGAGAGATTTTGTATGAGATGTCATACATGGATTCTGAGCACTACTTCAAGCTCTCTACATTAAATCTGCACCTTTTATTAAAGTCTATCAGAACAAAATCATGGATACAATCTACCCATCAAGTAATTGGGAACAATATTTTGTGATCTACTCCTTTAAGCTCTCCATCATCCTTTTGTAGATATGTCCCATAGGCTGATAGATTTGATGCTCTGATACCACTTGTAATGTCCCCTTTCAGACATTTGGATAATTTTCTCTTGAGCTGTATATATTTGATAATAATTCCATATGATATCCCCTTTAATGTTTGAAATTCTATATATATATATATATATATATATATATATATATATAGTATTACATAGAGACATGTCTTTTCATAATATAATAATTATATTATATTAAGAATTATAATTATATTAATTATATATTTATATTTATATATTTAAATATTAATAAACTTTGATTATACTAATTAATATCATAAGATACATTATATTAACAATTATATTAATTATTATATCATATATTATTTTAATAATATATCAACTAGATATATTATATTATATTATAATACTTCATTAATATAGTATTGTTATATTAAAATATATCTCTATTATTTATTATTTTAGTCGTATTTTTATATTACTATTATAATACAACATATATAATATGATTATTACTTGTAATGTAATATTAATATTTTAATATTACTTTATAAAATATTTATTTATTATTTAAATTAATGGCCCAAAATGGGGACATCACAGAAATGAACAACATCCACTTGTGGCTCAAAATATTTAATTACATATGTGCATCTAATCACATTTTGATGTATGTTCACATCCACACATTGAAGATGTGGTGGAAGTTGGTTGTTGCCCTCTATCAGAAGGAAAACCAGTCACCTCATTGTGCTTTACCTTTCACCCTTCACTATGACCTCTCAAGACATCTAAAATGTTATCATACATACAGGTTGACTTGGAGAACATCTTCTTGTTTACAGAAAGTAATTCCTCCATATTGTGATTGATCAATTATTTTTATGCATTTGAATATAGTACTCCATATTTTTCTCCTTAACCTCTATAAGCACCCTACCAAGTTCTTTATTTTCTATCTCCAATTGAGTGCTTTTCATCTCCAATTCAGCATTCTACAACTTTAGGCACTTATTATCTACTTCACATGCAACCAAATTCTATGACAACAAATATATATGTTTCTCTTGAAATTGACTATGTTTCTCTTGAAGTGAGCTATTGAAGTTATCATCCAAGGTAGGATTTTCTGAGCCTACATTGTCATGACTATTGCTTGGCCCCACCACACCACCAATATTTGATACACTCATTAGAGGTACTTCATCTAACCTCTTTCATTGCCTCTCAGTGGGTGAGTCGTTCATGTTTCCATGCTTCCCAAAAGTAGTAGACTTTGACAATCCTATAGTTGTAGTCATGGGGATATCAGACGATAATTGATCAGGAGCTTCCTTTCTATAGACATTTGTATGACTACCGATGACTATGTCAACATATAAGTGCTATGCTTACATTCCAATAATGAGGTTTAATTATAATTGGATTAGTACAATTATGATGTCTTGAGCTCCCCTTATATCATCTAGCCCATAGGGAATCATTTCACCACATGTTTCCTATACATATAACGAAAAATACAAGTTCCTACTTAAGAAACTCTATTGTGGTCATTCAGTGGCTCAATAATAAGCTTTATATAGAGAAGAAGCAATAAATATTAGAAATTTGAATTGCAATCAAGAGGTTTCTTAGTACTAACATTCATAGTCTACTTTTTTCATAATTAAAAGTGCATTAAAAGCTCAAAATTAACCTAATAAGAATACTTCTATAAATCCCAGTACTTACAATTGACAATCATTCCATTCTTTCTATATGTAAATGCAATTACAAGCTATAGATTAAAAAATGAATGTTTCAAGTATGCCAAACTAGAAATTAAACTATACCAATTCACCTAATATAGTTGATTCAACTTGAGTTCAGTCAACCTTATTAGCACATGAAATCCACTTAACAATTTTCCTCCTAAGTGTTTCCAAAGAAATACCCCACTCCATAAAGTATTTAGAAATCTGCAATGAGAAATATGATTTTCATAAAAAGCATCTATAAGACTATGAGTAATGGATGATGTGTAGTTACCATCATAAAAACTACAAGAAATGAACAAAAATACCCAAAGTTCTATTGATCCATAAATAATTAGCTTGGACAAATTACGTACAAAAACCAGACTAGAAGTACAAAATATTTAATGTCAAGCAAAACAACTATTGTATAATATTATAGAGAAACTATCCAAAAATTATTTCTATGCTTCTTATAATATTGATTAACAAAACTTCAACTTAAATTCAAAATACTTCATAGCATCAACACAACTACTAGAAAATCTTAGCATACCATTTCAATATGAATTAGTCAATTTGAATGTTATGTTAAATATTCATTGTTACCTAGAAAAATAATAATTGCAAAGTTGTGTGAAAGGAATTAAGTTGTTACTCCCTTACAACCAACTTAAGATACTAAGAGACTATCATCTTCATTCCAATTTAAGATACTAAGAGACTAAGATACTAAGATACTAATAGAAACAATGGATAAATGGGTCAAAAGATAATAGCCCTTTTCTTCATAGAGCAACCTTTGAAAGGTTGTTTTAAATTATAGATGAATTTAAATGTGCACACAATTAAAAAGTTTGAACATATTGATTGTCTCACCATATTTGATATGGAGGCTATTATATTCAAAGGTGTTTACCATTCATGGAAGGGGTTTGAAAATTACACCTAAAAGATAGTTAAATTTGTGAAAATATAAATTTCTTTTTGGTAAAAAAAAGGTTATTTACTATTGTGCAATGTAGGTCCGCAAAGCTCCATCAAGTATATCATGATATCCTTTGCATCTCAAGTGTTTGAAAACCTCATTATTAATGATCTCAATAGATTATCCTTTCTCTACCATTTTCTTGAATGCCTTATGAGTTTGTAGCTTGGAATAAATAAACAAGTAGGTTCCTCATCAGAGATAGATTCTTGTGAACCATAACTTCGGTCAAAGAGTTGATTAAAAAGACCCAATTCAACAAAAAAAAAGAGAGGCAATAAAATAATAGTATGAAATCTTGATAGCATTATTAGGATTTAGATTAAATCATACAAACATTTCACCGTGAATATAAATAACTAGAAGGCCCTTGAACAAATAAACCATGTTGACCACTATGATAAAACAATATTTTTGTAACCCAGCTCCCTAAGCCTTGGAAGCAAGTAGCTTTTATGTTTTTTATGATTTTTAGGAGAGTAATTAGTAAATTTATGAATGCAGATCATTTTTATATACATTGTAGACTCAGCGCTCTTAGAACCTTGTAGCAGACAAAAAATGGTAGGAGTAATCTACCATTAGAAAGTAATAAGATCACACAACTACATGATCAAAATGACATCATTGCAAGAAATCCCCTCATAGGAAGGAAACATATCAGATATAACAGTAATAATATCTTTGGAAAACCAATTAAAATTTTATTTTCATCAAATAATATATTAAAACTCTTAATAGATCAGATTGTTCATAAAGCTTCCATATTCAAGCTTTCATGGATCAATCCTCAATTATATCAGATTTCTATTCCATTTTAGATCGTCCATTATATCAAATTTTAATTAGAAACTATAAATTCATAGAAGTCTAACTTACACTTTGTCGTATAACATATGCTCAAAAACTAAATGACCTCATCATTTAATATTGTGAGACCAAGATCATATCTATATTGCCAAATTCAGATCAAAGATTTGTATTGGAACAATTGTTAGACACTTGTGTCATTGTAACTTAAATATGTAAGGGTAACAAACATTTTCACCAATTGAGATCCCCATTGTATAGGGACAGTGAGATTAAATGTTAAAAGAGCTGAAATGTACCACTACAAAAGTGCATTCAATATAAATATTGTGTGAAAGTTAAAGATTAGAAGAAGCCTCTATTATTGACTAATTTTTGAAACAACAGTCCAAAGGAAAGATATTGTAGTAAATCAAGATAATAATTAATAGTAACAATGAATTTAAATGTGCACACAATTAAAAAGTTTGAATATATTGATTGTCTCACCATATTTGATATGGAGGCTATTATATTCAAAGGTGTTTATCGTTCATAGAAGGGATTTAAAAAATACACCTAAAAGATAATTAAATGTGTGAAACTATAAATTGCTTTTTGGTAATAAAAAAATGTTATTTACTATTAGGTCCAAAAAGCTCCATCAAGTAGATGATGACATCCTTTGCATCTCGAGCATCTGACATCCTTATTATTAATGACCTCAATGACTACTCCTTGCTTTTCCATTTTCTTGAATTCTCTATGAATTTATAGCTTGGAATAAATAATCAAGTTTTGATTGATCTCACGCTCCTTTATATATGTTACAAATAAATCAAGAGATGTGAATGAATAGTTTGAGATGATAACAAAAGGCAAGCTATGTTGGGTATATGTAAAGCCCTACAACTTGCATAATTTTATTATCTCTCTCTCTAATTTGTTATGACTGTTCAATTCTCATGAGTTTCACTATCATATTGTATTCTATAAGATGAAGTGACATGATGTAAAGATTCAAATTTAAGTTAATAAGAGATTCCTCTCATGTAAAGACTAAATTTTCTATAATAATGTCATATAAGAAAACACCACAAAAGGAGGAAAGAGTCATTTGAAAAGTCAAAGTTCAATTGCACAAAGTTTCAAAAATAATGAATTTTATATTAAATTAGTGATATAATAACTATGTAATTCAACCACTTGTGGAAAAAAAACTTAGTCTAAAGTAATGTCGATCAGTATAGAAATATAAGCATGCACACCATAATTAACATGTGTTTGATACAACAAGAAGCTGACCAAATTGTCAAACTTCAATAATATCCATACATCATGATACATAATTGTCTAAGATTATGTTAGAAATAAATAATATTGAGAGGGGGAATGAATTAGTATTTTGAATCTTTTTGTCCACTACTAAATATTATTAATTACTTTGCCACATGCATAAGAAAATAAACCAACAATGCTTAACAGTAAAAACAACCATACATAGAGAGCTCATAACACCATACTTTGTTAACTAGGGAAACCTTGGCCTAGGGAAAACCCCAATGGGGATGAAACCCACAAGATGATTCACTATATAAAGGATTTGGTTAAGGATATTGACCCTGTTAGGAGTCTATGAGGAATGTATAGTGTCTTGAGTTCCTGTTAGGAGACTAGGCCTTGTTAGAAGCCTCAACCCTATTGGGAGTTGGTAAATCATATACAAATGTGTGCAAGATGATTCAATTACCTTAGCATGCATCTATACAATTGAGTTCTTCAAGAGAATAGATATGCATACAACACTAGATCACTTGCTATGCTTCACAATTCATTTGATTGTCAATTCTTCATATAAGAGGTGATGGTGCATATATTAATTTGCATTATATCTCACATCTCATAACATTACTTTGCATCACATGGTATCTCATCACATTTTTTACCCTTTAACTTCACAATTGAAGTTCTTTACTTATATCAAACATATTAATAAATTCTTCCTTAGTTGGCTCACATATCATCCTTAGAGTTGGCTCATCAAGACTTAGTAATCAAAACAATTTTTCAAGTCGTACAAGTCATTTTACTAACATGCTCTATTATGCACTATGAGATAACTACATTAGTATTTCCTCCATAACTTGAACTAGGTTGCTTGTACAGATATGTGCACTATTATGCATCATTAGGATGAATTCATGTAACTAGGGTTAACTATGCAAGAGAATATTCTAAGGGAATATTCCACTATCAACAAATCTTGTCATGCTGCTATAACATTATCCAATACTTAGACAATTTTCCTTCACAAATGATCATAACTAAACTGTAAAACATATGTTGCCATAAATGACAACCACATATCTCACCTAATTAGACTGATTGGTCATATTTCCAACAATCTCTCCCTTTGGCATTGATGGCAACATTTTGAGAAAATTGGCTAAGTCCCAAACATGCTGTCATACCAATCAAAATAAATAACTATAACATAGTAAAAGCATTGTATTCCAATTTTGAGAAAGATTACATCCCTTATAACTCCAATTACAAAATTTTCTTGAAACAAAACTTACTACTATGCTTCAAAATACAACTATATAACTTAAAATTACAATTTTCCTTATTTCTTCCCCTTTGACATCAATGAAAAAGGTATCAATAAAAAAGAAAAATCTTGTCAAAATCTAGAAACTGCATCAAAACTTGGAGAAACAATCATTGAAGTTAGTTTTCAACTATGCAAGGTGTTTTTTCCAACTATCTTTCAATGCATTAGACACACTGATTAGCACACATAGAGCATATGTGGCTAACTCTACTGCATTCAAATCTATAGCCGCAAACTTTTCATATGAGGACTTGGCTGCCAAGCATTGCTTTAACCGATTTTGTAATAAGGTAATCAATGGGGATAAATGGTCCCTTAAAAGAGTAAACCTTTTCACAACATTCTTCTTTTTTACTGTTATATCACAGATACTATCATGAAGTGGTTGCATAATATGGTCAAAGGTTTCTAACTTCTGATTTTGTTTTAGAAAGTTATCAATGAGCATCTAAAGCTCAATTACCTTCTCTTTGATTTGCTCATCAAAACTATGAAGGTAAAGGTATGCCATGTTGCACTTAGCATATATCTACTTACCTTCCTCCATGCTCTATCTTAATGCCCTAATGCATACAATTAATGTTTCTATATCACTTCTTATGTGTGTACACATAGTATTAAGAAGTTTATCATCATGCTCAATCTGTGCTTACATTGTCGACACATTGGTAAGCATAGTAAACTCATTATCAAAGGTTTTGCACAAAATTGCTGCTCTCTATTGAATGTTTGTAGGTGTGTCAATAGAATTGTCTTCTCCAATCTATCCAAAACTGAAGTTAAAGTCTTCTCAATAGACTTGACACATTTCTTCTTTTCAAGGAATTTACTTAAAGAAGATATGAGATTTTGTGCCTCATCTTCTTCATCTGACTATGTTGTTGTTGCTACTATGACCACTGCTACTTATGTAGGTGGTGAAAATGGTAATATTATTTTTGTAGCTGTAGGTGGACTTGTAGTAGCTACTTCAATGCTAGATTCAAATTTCTTTACAAAAGGTGCATCTTCTTCCTTAAGCTCTTGTTCTTTTTCTTCATTAGATGAGCTACTATAATGAATCATATTGCCAACAATATTAGAACGAAAATCTTTAAATGTGTCCTCAATTTTATCCACTATCACATTGGTGTTATATAGATATTGATGTATACATTAGATGTCAATCTTCACATCATACATCTAGAATACATAAATACATACAATCTTGCAAGATGAATGAAAATGAAAATTTGGCATACTTATAAATAAAGCATGTGGTTTAAATTTGTTGTAAGAATAAATACCTTTTATGGTGCTTTTTTTGTGCTTACTACATCATTTGCATTGAAAGTTGGAACTACATGCATCTCTAGCAAAGAACCTATAGTTTCACTCAATTTTTTTCTAAACTCTGAATCCTTGAATTTATTATCAATTACAAGAAGTTCAGATGATGCAACATCCAACTACATGATAGCAAGACATAGTTTAATTTGTGTAATGTATTGAGATAAATTTTCTTTCCTATTTATCTCCTAAGAGAGTATATTGAGTGTTAGAAATATGGAAATCATAAATAAGATTAAGGCTATTGTAAACATGACTAAAAAAACTATCAGACAAAGCCATGGGACCACTTTTCCCAACAACAACACATGGTTTCCCATCAAGTTCCACCTGTGGTTTTTGGAGATCTACAAAACTATTCAATAATGTAGACCTCAATGTCAATATAATAGAGTATTATCAAGTCATGGATAATAGGAATACCAACACAACCACATTAAATATGATATGAGCATTATACATGAAAGCAAAGCATGCTGAGCAAGGTCAACCATGCATTTCAATACACATTCAAACATTTGTCTGAACATGTAAGAAGAGTTATTGCACTATTGATCAAAACATTCAAATACACTTTGATACATATCACAAACATTATCAATCTCTCTTGATGAGTTATCTAATCTTATTTGAATAAAAGAACCAAGATTCAATTTTAAATTAAATGCACTATCCTTTTGAGGTGATTGTAGAGCGTTATATACTTTGAACATATGATGTTATAATCTAGTTGATGGCATAAATTTGAATTCTACATATTTTTCTAAATGACTTAAAAGCACATTATTTTTAGAAAGACCCAATAAAACCAATCAATACAAGTACTAGGAAAATAGTGGTGGAGATCTGGAGGCAAGTTTCTTTGGTTTAATTTACTTAAGTTTTTCATTCTTCACCTAAGAAGTAAACAATCATTTATCTCTAGGGATGGAGGCATACATGGGTTGTTTTCTAGTTTGGTACCATGTGTCAGTCGAGTTGGTCTATCTATTGGAATTGTAGTTTCATTCTACAAGCTAGTCAAGTACATGATACATAAGGATGTATCTTGATAATAGTGAGCACAACATAAATTGGGGAGCTCAATGTTAAAGATACAATGGATCAATATAAAGCTCTACTCATGGAATCTTCAAATTTCATCTCAAATTAATGGAAAGCAGCTAGGCATTCATCTTTCAATTCTATTCTTTACTAATAATAACTTGGAGAATTAAGATTCTACACATGAATTAAGACATATATAGGTCAGAATTAAATTGTGTAACTAGAATTTTTTAATTCTAGGAAAGGAAAAATAATGTGCAATGGAAATGGTAATAAAAAATCTATTAAATTTGATTGTTGATTTGAATTCCCATATGATATTTCATGTCTTCTTCATGGTCATTTTCTAAAATAAAGACAAATTTTGTGATAACTTACTATTTTGATAAGTGATTGTCCTAGTATAATATTATGATTTTAAGTTGGTTATTTATGTTCTCAATAATGCTTCTCCTATCATATGTAAGAATGCCACAATATTTTAGCACTTCTAAATATAAAAAGAGAATTCTTGTAGCTACTGCAACCTATAAGTGGGACCATAATGGAAATAATTATATACTATGGTTTACTAATAGTTGAAATTGAAATATTAGTTTATATATCAAAGAATAATAGAACAAATATCTCTCTACGTTTACAAATTTTTGACATATTTGTGTCATAAATAATTACTATTAGCCATGCATATTCAGTACCATTGAAGACTTTAGTAAATGTAAACAACCAAAATAGTTTTTGGTGCCAATGATGCAATATGTTTTTCTCATATAGAATCCAAAATATAATTTATGAACATGAAATGAATTACAAAACTAAGCGAATGGTGGGATTGATGTGCTTCTCATTGACAAAATTGTGTCATGTTCTCCTATTGCCAATATAATCCCTCAAACCTCTTTTATTTTTCCTGCTAACTCTTGTAATCTTCTTAATTTTTTTTTTTCAAGGATCTACTATCGTGGATACTAGCACAACCCAAGTGAGTTGTCTTGATACCCTTGGAAATTTTAAAATCATATCGGCAATGTGTTTATGATAGGTAACATAAATCATGATGGCTAATTTTTAAAAAATCATGTGACTAGATTAAGCCATTCAAGAATATTTGATAGAAAAAAAATTGAATTTTAGGGGGTAAATGAAAGTGTTACTTGGACTTCAAGTTTCTTTCTAGGAGACTAATTTGATGATAAGAATTATGATTAGATAGGGTAAAAGTGGAGAGGTAATTACATGTACATGAAAAGAAGATTTTGAAATTGTTATTCTTCATTATAAAAATGTAGCATATCATTTTTATTGCTACATCACCTTTTGAAAAATTGCACATGATCGTTACCTATATTTAGGTTCAGTGGATAGTTATTTGGTGAAAGAATTATTGTGTTGTCTCCTTTAGGTTCTTCTACTAAAGAACCATATTGTTATCTCCATTAGGTTATTATATTATCTCAGCCCATATCGTCCCTCATTCTAGTTCAAATCACTTTCTAGTTCAACTGAATATCATTGAGGATTCACTCCCAAAATAATGTCCTTTCAAGTTTAAAAAAATATGGGTGAGAGATGAAAACCTAATGAATACAATAGAACAATAGTTGAAGGAAGTAGAGGTATCAGAATCAAAATTATATTACTTGGTAACTAAGCTAAAGATGATCATGAATAAATTGCTTCTTTGGTAATAGTTTTGAAGCAAAAGAAAGAATAAAGTAGGAAATTTAGGAGCCTAAAAGGGTAGTGATTGATAAAGGAATGGACATGGAACTCTATCTCAAAGAAAATAAACTATTAGTTGGTTAGGAAGATATCCTTGGTATGTTAGTTTGAGCTTCACTTGGTTTCAAGAATACTTTAATATTCCCTACTTAACAAGGCCAACCTCATGAAGGTGGAAGCTCATCCAGCCTCACACCCCCCAACCCTAACATCAATCTAAATTCCCCATTATCATCTAATTAAATACTTCATTCATTTATGAACTATAACATTCAATATATACAATCATATAAAATTCATTGATATGATATAAAATTAATTAATATACAATACTAAACAAGACTTCATTAACATGAAATAAAAATAAATATTAATACACAACATTCATAGATAATTACTTAAAACAATGTTCTTTCACTATCCAATAAAGTTTATCAAACAAGGTTTATCAAAGAGCATTTTTAAAAATTCATTTCTTCATTTTGTTTTTCTTAGCTCTCATAAGAAAAAGACTGATAGGAGAATCAATATCTTCCCCATTCTTCTTCTCTTGTGACACTTGTAATGTTAAATATGATGCCTCCTCATGTTTTGAGGAGCAAGAGTCTGCTACACTAAAGGGGGCTCTATTGCAAGAATAAGTAAATGGATTAAATTGGCATAGTTTTTTACCTTTTTAAACTATTACAAGTATTTAATTAACCAATACAACATAACATGCATTTTACTTACCTGACAATGTCACATTATGTACATTAACATTTTGATCTACCACTATGTCAACATGTTGAACACTTGGAACATGCTCCATTCCTTCACCATGATGTTTAACACACTCTAAAATATTCACAAATAGGTCACAAATAAAATTATAATTGAAGATGTTAAATTATATTTATAATTGTATAATTAACTTCCAATACCAAATTAATACCTCCACTACTATGATGCACATCATAGTCTTCATCACACATAGGTTTTGCGATAGGATATGAAGGGTTTAGTGAAATGTTATGTGCATTGTTATGCAGTCAATTTATGTTTGAAACTAACACCAAAAAATAAATTTCTCAACTATTAAATTTGATTTACCTTTCATTTAACCAATTTTCTTGTGTCTCATTTAGTGCACCAGATTCTTGGATATGGCTTTTAGATTCTCAGCATAGGTGTACAATCACAACTTTATAGCCTTCTTTCAAGGCAATTTTTTGTTTCTTCATCCATGAGCTCTACATTGAATTTTGTGCATATATATTTTTTTCTTAATATTGTCAATTTTGCATGTATATTTTGATTAAACAATTTTTTTTACAACATTATACAAAAAGAATTATATGAAATTCCATTGCTACTACTGAGAAGTTAAGACTAAAGATTCATATAGCCATCAGAGCCAAGTTTGTGTTGGCCAACCTTTTCTAGTCTTACTTTTGTATCCATTGATTTATCTTGTAGTCTATGAGCAGTTTGAAATATGTTTGATTATATATTTACAAAGATCACTAATTAGTGCATGATTGCATTCTACTTAATACTATCATGACATACCTTCTTTTTCCCTATTCTTGTTCATTTCTTTTATTATCATGTAGCCTTTTCTCTTTTGCATCTTCTATTTTTTCATTCTGCTCCATTGGTGGAATCATAGGAGGACCAATGTACTTTGGGTTCTCCTTTAGACCCCTTCTATATTCATCCCTCACAGTCTTTATATGTTTTGATGCTCTTTTGAGAAGTAGGGAAGTGCCAAAAATGTTTTTTACAAAATGGTCCTCAAAAGATGTATTGAGCTGATTTTTTAAGTCAAGACCCTACTCATTCCACCTTTATAAAAAAAAATGTTAGATCAATAACTTTGATATAGTACAATAAATGGAAGAAAAAATAAATATTGTAGCAGTGATATGAAACTATGTAATGGTGGGTCCAAATAGCCTCAATGTCATATCAAAAAGATGATCAAAGAAAATATTATTTCCTACAAAAAACATCATGGGATAATCAATCCAAAACAAGTTATGTATATGTAAACTACAATTTCACTATAAATAATAATAATTTTAAAGCACTTGGAAGATTTCCTAATTTTAATAGAAACATAGTTTTCTTATTTAGCAACAATGTCCCCACAAATGAACCAGTACTAGTCACACAGGCTACTCTAGGAAATGGATCAACTTCAGTAGTATTGGTCTCTATTTCTCTATCAACTGGAGGTCTATCTATTAGTGCACAAAATGGGTACATGAGTATAAAATTACCCAACAAAAAAAATGCATGATTAGCAAATTACAATATATAGAAAAACAAGGTTTTATGAGTTGTACTTGGCATAGTCGAGGATCTATGCATGGTCCTTGTTGTTGACAATGCACTTGACGATATCAAAGTGACAAATGAAGGAGGTGTCCACACTTCATCATGACTTGAAGAATGCAATATTGTTAGCAAAGACATTTGCAATGGATAAAGATCAAATGTGATACTAGCTAGAAGCATCCAAAAATTAAAGTTAAGTGTGGAAGGGTATTGCTAAGATAATCCTCTCATGTTGTTTGTAAAATTTTCCATATTTTACTGGTACTTTTTTTATAGCATGGATTTTCAAGAAAAGGAATGGTTTAGATTTTAGTAGAAATATTGGAATCCAAGGAGTTCAAGTCAATTAATATCAAATGTGAAAAGACGAATTCATAAGTTATGTTGAGGACTTAAATATACATCATGCTTTGAAACAATTCAAATATCCTATGGTTCATGTTAGATATATCTAGATTATTGGTTGCATTAAATGAGTTAGTTTTAGGTTTGGTACTTTTGGAGAGATTATCCATATTTATGGACATTAGAAGTGAAGTTAATAGATGACTTTTTTAGAATGTTTTCTTCTTGGTGTCTGCTTACCTTCCATAATAGATATGGTATTTCCAACATGTAATTCTTTGTTGATGTTGTTTTTTCCACCAATGCTTTAAATGAAAATGTGAACAATGATGAGCATATATCGAATGATGATTCTAGGGAGTTCATCACATTCCTACAAAATAAGTTGTTTATTCTTGGATTTCCTAGAATGACATGAAATTAATGTTGTTGTATTATCCCATGTCTACTTCATTTTGGATTCACTAGGCCAATCCAAGGGGATGAAAATGACTTCTCACACATTGAGGTAATGATTGGATCTTTGATTATGCACTTTTATGTTACACATCTTAGCAATGTTTTGGTGAATGAGTTTTTTTTTTTTCTTCCAAAATATGATTGGTTGTGGCATTGATTGTAAGGTTTTTATAACTTATAAAAGTCATGTAGAAGCAAAAACCATATCCATAACATCAGAAAATGTTTCAAATGGCTTAGATTTGACTTACCCAATGACAATTCATTTCTTGGCAGAGATCCAAGATAATGTTTGACTTGTAGTCAGAAATTCTTTTGAGATCAAATTAGATAAAGATCAAATGATATACTATTTGACTTGCTAGAATTAGTAGCCATGAATGTCTAGTTAAATACTAGACTTTGCTGAGGAACTAGAATGTGCAAGGCATATAACAATGTATGGAAATCCTATGTCTAATTTAGTAGATTACCATTGATTTATCTAGTGTAATCTGGTTGTTATAGGGATCTATTAATAGTAAATAAGTTCTTAGTTAAACTTGATGGTCATAACACTCTAACCTTTCATAGTCAAGCATAACCTAAGCTAGTTCAAATAGAGACCCAAGTATGGAATAGCACTCAATCATAACCAAATCCACATTAAATAAACTCAATGGTGTAATAAGACTACAATTTTTAGTAATGTTGTAAAGAGAAAGAGTTACTTAAATGAAGGTTGTGTGATATAACCCTCACCATGTTCACCACATGGTCTCACAAGTATTACAAAACTCTATATAAGAAAACACAATATTTTAGATCATGATCCATAAGATACTATAAAATATAAACATCTATTGAACTTCCATGATTTCTTGAGATTAATTACTGCTTACCTTCAAAGATTTGACTCTACAAACCAATTCTTCTTTCAGTGCCTCTTCCTCCTTGCCTGTGTCACTCAATGAGAATGTTAAGAATTTCATCACTATATATTTGTATGAGTTGTTGGGCCATGAACATAGGGTCAACACTATGAGAGACATCATCTAGAAATGATGCTTGTGTTTTAGATCACATTTGATCTACTATCATTTTAGCTTTTCCTTATCAATAAGTATCAAATTATGACACCAATATCAGTAAAATTCCATCAAAATAACTCCAAATCCATAAAGAAAAGAACATAATAATATGACATTTATTTCTATATAATTTGAATAATTACAGTAATTAAGGTTTACCTTCACTGAAGAAGGTGTACTAGATGGTGCATTCCCACCTATGGGTGTGGTCTATCCATGTTACCTTGTGAAAAATATTAGTAATTCTTAGCAATCAAAAATGAAATTAAAGTAATAGACTTACCAAAAAAAATATTAATAAAATAATAGATTGTATATTTGAGAATTGGTTTAAATGTTATACTTCACAGTCCTATGATAGTGTTGGAATCACTATTATCGTTGCACCAAAAGCTTGAGTTGTCAATGAACATTAAAATAGCTAGAGATAAGGATCCACATGAGGTAGTTAAGCACATGTAAAAAATCTATTGGTTTATGCTAGACAGAGGCACCAACCTAGAGGGGATGGATGCATCTACTTCCCAACAATCCCCCCCTCAACATGACCCAAGGGATTTGAACCCATAACCCAATGGCTTTGATACCACTTGTTGGAATCACTATTGCCATTATACCAAAAGCTCAAGCTGTCAATGAATGCTACAATAGCCAAAGATAAGGATCTATGGGAGGTGGTTAAGCACATGTCACAAATCTATTGGTCTATGCTAGAAAGAGTCACCAAATTAGAGGGGATGGAGGCACCGACCTCCCAACAAAGATTGTATCTATACAATTCAAAATTATAATCTATCAAAAGCTCTTCCCCTACACTTATTGATTTTATCTCACATTCAAAAACATAATTTCCCTTGCATACCTCAAATATACAATTTAGCTACTTATTATTTGACACAGGTCAAGAACTATTTATAATTCTTGCAATATTCATTGTTGCTTTTGGCCTTCCATCAATATGCATAGAGAACCTTTTACTTTAATCATTTTATTTGCATTGTATATAATTTGGCGGTAATACATACCTACACACACTTTTTTTATATTGCACAATGTGCATCCAATTTTATAAATTGTAACAAGGTCCTACATGCTCCATCAATTCAAAAACATTATTGTAATAGACCTTTATACCATCCATGGACTATATGCCCAAACCATGTAATAAAGATGGAGCTATGTGATATATCCTTTCATTAATAGAAAAATTAGTGTTAACTGGGGGTAGTTCCTTGGGTACCCATTCTTTCTAAAGATGTGTGTACCTTAAGGGAACCTTCTGATCACCTTCACTCTCATTATCATAAGAACATTACCCCCCCTAAAGAAGAAAATTTTCCATCTATTTATTGAATTTACTTTTAGTCTTTTGATCTCTAGTTGATCTCCCTATTTTAGACCTACTAGATGTCTCACTTTTGTCTTCTATTCCCATATTTTCCTCACTCAAGGAAGATAGATAAGATAAATATCTATTTGATGATACCTACAATTCATAAAATGAGAGACATACTAAGACTAAACTTAATGTTTATGGTAAAGAGAAGATATGGTAATAAAACATTGTATCTATAGGGTCTATTGACTTATACCTTTCAATCCATGTGATTGTGTAAGATCCTAGTCAAAGGAATTGAATAGCTTGCATATGTAAATCATTTATCTTAAGTTAGCCAAAAATTTGGTCTAATTAATGTGTATATCTAAAAAAATATTGGACATGTTTTACTCAATGTTTATATCTACACATATGGTTTTGAAAGAAAAAGTTTGTCACCTCACTCATCAAATTCACCCATATTATAATGAATGAAAAGTTGTTTGTTTACAATGCTCTATATACTACAAATTATGTAGAAGACAATAATTATATGATGCATTCATCAAAATCATTGTATACTTTATAATTCTTACCTCTACTTTATGTGTGGTTGCTATACAATATTGTTGTATATACTCCATGATAGTAGAGTTTAGCACATAATAACTTAATTATAAAAACATTCAAGTCAAACAAATTTCTATAAATAAATCATGACCCCATCATACTTGACATTGATCATACCTTGATAGAAATTTCATTGATAATGCCATTGATCATCATCTTCATCCATGTCATCATTATCATTACCATCATTGTACTTGTCACTTTGATCATTGTTGTCACCATCACCATCTTCATTTGCATCATCATCATCCTCATCACTATTATCATGACCATCATCAGCATAATCATAATCGCCTTGATCATCACTGCCTTAATCATCATGATCATGATTGTCATCATCATCATGACCACCATCATCATCACCATGATCATCAACATCACTAGAATCATCATCATCATCATCATCTTCTTCTTCTTCATCATTGTGTAACAGTTGTTCATGATCATCTTTACTTTGTCTTCTGATTCTTTAGTATCTTCTTCTTTCAACACATTATACTTTATGAGCCTTCCTCTTGGATCATGTCTAACAAAAAATGACCAACCCAGTTTGTGTAGAATGCCAAAGTAAAAAATTTTCTTGCATTGGCTTGGAAGAACATAGGTCTCATCTCCAACTAGCTCAAATGACCGTGTATTAATCATTGTAAATCAACTATCATGTTCAATAACAATCCTATCAGGATCATTTTGATTCAACCATAGCCTATACCATTTTTAAATAAATAGAACTAATTTGAATGAATTAAAGTTGCACTCAATTATATCATCTAACATGCCATAGTATTGATTTTCAAATTGTTGAGGATTTATTTCATTTCTAGATGAAATATTGGAGACCACAAAGAATGCACTTACCCTGGAATCACAAGTTTTCTTTATTTCATCTTACTTTTTTATGCAAAATTTATTGATATCTAATTGAAAAGATCATTTGGGTAGAAATATTATTGAAGAAGATTGTGTATTTCAATCATTATTTTGTCACTGATGTCAAACCTTCTACATGCTGGTAAGACAATTGGTTATATATTTCAAGTACTATCACTTGATTGATGAGGAGAATTTGATCAACAAGATGTAACAATAGTACCTAGAGGAAAGGTTGAGTTATGATTATGTATTGAAGTGCAAGAATTAGTTAAGACAATGATAACATAATGTTTTGATGATCTACTTGAGGTTATAAAATAATTGGCTACACTTAGAAAGTTTAGAAGAATAAAGTTAAATAGAGTTCATTTACCAAGCTTGACCAAGTGGATGGTGCCAAGAAAAGTTAGTTGATGTGCAAGCCGAGCAAAGAGTCAGTTGGAGATAGGTAAAAGAAAATTCTAGTTGATGCCAAGAAAGTTTGTTGATGCTGAGTAATTTTTAGTTGATCTCAAGCACAAGTAAAATCCAATTGATAATGAGTGATTTTACAGTAGATGTCGAGGAATATAGTATGTGCCCAACATCAAAAGGATGATAATGTTGAGCCACTACATTATGAAAAAGATCAAAGATTTTCCAAATAAAAGCTGAAAAGTTTGTTTTCTTGGAACTTTTGAATTAGGAGGAAGATAAGATTGATGATTTGGTGGCACATAATCTTATGTAAAATATTTTGGAGGTAAATTCAAATGGATTCAAAGAGAAGTTTCTAGAGAAGACAAGATATGGGGTAGATACATTGTATCCTACCTATTCCATCAAAAAAAATAAAATTTGGTGATGGATAATGAGCGAAAAAATTGTTCTAATTTCCTATATGTAGGAATGATTGGTCATGAAGCAAAGAGTTAGAGAGTTTTGATGCAAATATCTGATAAGGAGGAGAAAAGGGGTTACACTTCATCAAGTGACCCAAGTGAAGAAGTCTGCAATGGTGTACTAAGTAAGAAGGCTTAAAGAGGATGAATGCTTGAAGGGTGAACAAGCTATCAGAGCTACAAAGGTTGGAAGCCAAGCAAAATTGAAGACTAAATAGTGATCTTTAATCTGTAAGTAAGGTTGCAAGTTGCATTAGATCAAAGCTCTATTGTTACTTTCTAACAATTGTATCAGCCTAGGGTAAATCCTTTGGAGTAAGGTTGACTTAATAGTAATTGGAAAATCCTTTAATAGGATGGCATTCCAAGTGAATGGCCTAAAGTCCTCTAACAAGGCTCACTTTTGACAGGGTGACTGAAATCCTTTAACTGGGTCAAATTTAGCAGTGTGTATTGTAAACTTTAATAGGGTTGGCCTTTAATAGGGCATCACTTTAGAAGAGTGAAAAAAGAGTAGCATGTTACTAGTGGTTTTTCTCAAATTGGTTTTCCACATTAAATTATTGTGTCAAATTTGTTGATGGATATGCTGTGTTTCATGCTTTACATTTCTGCAAGTTGAGTTGATAGTAACATATTAGTTTTAGTTAACACACAATGAATGGATGCATGGTTAAGAATTTTTTATGGGTTCATTGAATTGTGAAAAGTTTTATTTGTACATCTAAACATTGAGTAACTAATTCACCCCCCCTCTTAGTTATTTTAAAAGAATTCCAACAATTGGTATTAGAGCCATATGCTTAAGAGGATTAGTTTTATGTTATTAGAAGCACAAAGATCAAGATGTCAAAAAGAGAGGTACCCAAGCTCAATAGAGATAACTTTCCTACATGGAAAAATTTTATGAAGCTAAAAATTGGAAGACTTGGAGATTATGCACAATCTTACATTGTAGTAGAACATGTTGATCCAACAGGAGCCCTAACTGTTGAAGATTTGAAGAAAAAGAAAGAACACTATTAGGCGATGTTAGAGATTGCCTCTACCCTAAGCTATACCAAATTTGATGATATCAAAGGCCTTAAAAGTGAAAAGTAGATGTGTGATGCCCTAGACACCATTTTTGAAGGAGACAAAAATGTTCAAAGAGCCAAGTCAAAGAGTCTTAGAGGTAAGTTTGATGACATCAGAATGGGAGAAGGTGAGAATATTGCTCAATATGTTGCTAGAATAAAAGAAGTTGTTAGCATAATAAAAGGTGCTATAGTAAAATAGATGATGATAGTGTGCTAAATAAAGTCTCGAGAAAATTTTTGCCTATGTATTTTATTAGAGTATTTGCAATCTAAGAGTTAAGATGTATAACTATAAATGATCTAACCCTTGAACATCTGGTAGGAAGACTCACTACTTTTGAGCTATCTAATTTTGAAAAATATAGATTAGAGAGTATTGAATAAGCTTTCAAAGAAAAATTGTTACTAAGGGATTTTGATGAGGTAAAGCAAAAGAAGAAGAAAAGAAAGAAAAAATATGCATCCAGTGAAAGTAACATAGATGAGGAAGACATTGAACAATTGGAAGCATTGCTGGCAAGAAGATTTCACAGAGGAAAAAGCAAGTTCAAAGGTAAGTTACCTATTATTTGTTTTGATTCTAGTGAAGTTGGTCATATTGTTGCAAGATGTACATAGAAGAAGAACTATAGAGAAGGAAATGAGCACAAAAATAGAAGAGAAGATGATGGAAGAGACAATAGAGACAAAGGCAAGAAGTTATGTTACATTGCTGATGAACATGACTCTGATGAAAATGATGATGAAGTGGTATATGTTGCAATGGAGGATGAATCTGATGAGGATGAGGCAACTGAACTTATGCCTTGTGTGAACAAGAATGATAAATGGATCATTGATAGTGGATACTCACATCAAATGACTAGAGAAAAAACTAAGTTCATTACCTTAACCTGTTATGATGGAAATAGTGTAAGATTTGGTAATGATGCACCATGCCTAATAAAAGGAAAAGGGTATATCAAACTCACAAACAAGATTTCATGTGATGATGCTTATTATGTTGAAGGATTAAATTATAACTTGTTAAATGTTTCATAATTGAATAATTTGGGATGGAAAGTTGAGTTTGAAATAAATCAGCAAAGATATATGATACAAATGGAAACTTGATTGGAAAAGGTGATCCAACTAAAAGTAATCTATTCTATCTAGATATAGAAGATGCTTCTTGTCTTATTGAATTTTTTTATAATGTATGGCTTTGGCACAAGAGATTATGTCATGTTAATTTTGATAATTTGATTAGTATCAGTAATATGAAAAGAGTTAGAGGAATTCCTAAGTTGAAGAAACTAGAAAACATAATGTGCAAACAATGTCTACTAGGCAAGATGACAAAATCAAGCTTTAAAAGTAAAGCCTATACCTCTAAGGAAATACTTGAAATTATTCATACAGACTTGTGTGGAGCTATTGAAGTGAAAAGCAACAAAGGAGATAAGTATATAATGTTGTTTGTTGATGGTTACTCTAGGATGCTGGCAGTCATATTTCTAAAACAAAAATTAGATGCTTTTCAAATGTTTAAATGCTACTTAGAAAGAGTTGAAAAATAAATAGGTAAGAGTTTGAAATACTTGAGATTAGATAGAGGAGGAGAATTCACTTTGAATGAGTTTGAGATGTTCTGTAATATAGAGGAATCAAGAGATAGACATCTACACCTAGGACCCCTCCATAAAATGGAATTTTTAAAAGAAGAAATAGGTCTATAATGGACTATTCCAGAACACTCACGATGGAGAAGAATGTTGCTTTGAAATACTAGAGAGAAGTTGTAAGTATTGTTGTATACACCTTGAACCACATGCAAGTCAAGAATGGAAGGAGTGAGAATTCTACTTGCTTATGCTGCATACAAAGGTTTCAAAGTTTATCAGATGGATGTCAAGTCTGCCTTTCTGAATGACATATTAGAAGAAGTCTACATAGAACAACTAGAAGGTTTTATTGATAAAAATAATAAGAATATGGTATGTAGACTACACAAAGCCCTATATAGATTCAAACAAGCACTAGCATGGTATGAGAGACTTCATACTTATCATATTAAGCTTGGATTTGAAAGGACAGATGATAACAACAATTTGTACATGAAGATAAAAAAAAAAAGGTATATTGTTATCTAAAATATTTATTGATGATATCATATTTGGAGGACAAGATGCTCTATGTAAGGACTGTACAAATTAGATGAAGTAAGAATTTGAAATGTCAATGTTTGGTGAGATTAAATTCTTGTGGGACTACAAGTATATCAGATGAAATATGGTGTATGTATTACTCAGTCAAAATATGTCAAAGAGATATTGAAGACATTTGGACTAGAGGATTCAAAACTAGTAAGTACACCTATGGTGACAACACTCAAGCTATCAAAGAATGATGATTTAGCTAAGGTAAATCAAACATTATATATATCCATGATAGAAAAATTACAACATGTAGTACATAGCAGACTTGATATTGCATTACTGTGGGGATAGTTGCAAGATTCTCTGCTAATCCTAGAGAGAATCACTTGATGACTGTGAAGAGGATAATGAGATACTTGAAAGGAACATAAGGGTTTGGTTTATACTATAAGAAGATTGATAAGTTTGAATTGAAAGCCTACACTAATGCTGATTGGGCTGGAAATATTGATGTCAAAAAGAGCACCAGCGAAGGAGCATTCTTCTTGGGAAAAATACTTGTTACATGGACTAGCAAGAAGTAGAGTTGTACTTCCCAATCTACTACTAAAGTAGCATATGTTGCTACTGCTATTAATTGCACAAACATTGTATAATCAAATAGATACTTAATGGAATGAAGGAAGAAATCATAGAACGAATGACACTGTATTGTGATAATATAAGTGCTATCAATATATCAAAGAATCCTATGATACATACAAAGACAAAGATAATTGCAATCAAGTATCAATATGTAAGGGAATTGGTTCAAGATAAAGAGGTGAAGATGAAATATATTAACAAAAAAGAGAAAATTACTGATATCTTCACAAAAGCATTACCTAAGGATGCTTATGAGTATTTGAGAGGTTTGTTGGTGTTTTAAAATGCTCGAGGTTTTAAAATCACCCCAATGAGAATATGGTACATCTAGGGGCAGCTAACTCCCATCTTCAACATATTATTTTAGACACTAGGCCAACTATAAGGCTAGACCCTTCTTCACTCCAGGCTTTGCAAAACCTAGGTGGGTGGAACTTAGAATCAATCATTATGGTACCAGTGCAAAAACATAATCTTGAATCTATTAAGCAAATGTAAACCCTTATATCTCCTAATAACTCATGCAATAACACCGATCTATAGTAACAAAATGCAAATCCATGAATTTCATAAGCTGAGTGAGGGTTAGACTTTTTAGCTCTTCAACATGAAAGGGGAAAAGCATTTGATTAATAATGTTGAATTCAACAAAAACCCTAATATGTAATAGCATGAATAAATGATCCTGTAACTGATTAGTGCCTAATCCATTGGGCAATTTTATGAATCAAATACATACATATGGGTACCTGAGACATATTCATATCTTCAGATACTTGAACTATCCATTCACATTGTAAATAGACATCTATGCTCAATCTAAACCTCATTCTCACCTGATATCCTCATTAGTAAACTTGCAACCCTATTGATTTCCCTAAAGAATTTACATAACCCCTTGAGTTATAAGCAATAATGAAATAAAATACAACCTTAAGGGACTGCAACTATGACCTAGGCTCTTTGTTCAAAATCATAAAATATTGAAGATCACTGATAAAGGAGACAAGATTCGAGATGAAACTCAACCTGCTGTTCTTTGTATTAATTTTCTTGAAATAATAC
The DNA here is from genome assembly GCA_028749045.1 of Cupressus sempervirens. Taxonomy (NCBI): domain Eukaryota; kingdom Viridiplantae; phylum Streptophyta; class Pinopsida; order Cupressales; family Cupressaceae; genus Cupressus; species Cupressus sempervirens. Next base: position 133,337,827 of record CM053786.1, on the reverse strand, counting down.
ATTCATATGCATGAAATGAAAACATAAAAAACCTAATATATTTGAACTTATTCTATAATCTGCACTATTTTTGTTCATACAAGAGAGAATATGTTAGGTGTGTGGCTTTCACAGCTTGAGTAGAGCTCCTAGAACTAGAAATTGAAAACCAACCAACAACCTTTACAAGAGAAGAAGAAAGAATATATATGAAGAGGGAAATTCTCAAATTGAATTTGCAATTGACATGTGTCCCTTTATAATTCTCCCTCAAGAAGCTGAAAAGAATATCTCTAACTTCTCTCTTCAATTGTTAATCAAATCCTTGATCATTTTAAATCTCAAAGGCATCAAATATCCCAAAAACTTGATGAGAATCGTAACTGATTTTGATACCAAAGTGAACTCACAATAAAAATGAGAAATCAGTTAAAATTAACCTCAAGAAGCCAATATAGTCTTTGCCAAATTGGTTTTTCCACATTCATGCTTCAAAAAGTCTTCAAATTTGTCTTTTAACCAATTTTGATGATCAATAATGAAATCTGCCTGATTTGCTAAGAATGCCCTAAGAATCACAAATTGGCTTATAGCATGAACTGGTGAGTAGCTATGCAAAAACCAACCTTAGAAATGGAAAATTTAGATCTTCTTGATTATGATGGTATGTTGGAGTACCCATTTTGGATAAAAATAGCCCCAGTTATGCCCATTTGAAATTTTGGCCTCTGTCTCATGGCTTCCATAGCATTATGCAAATATTTATTATTTTATATAGTTTGAACTATATAAATTTTTAGAATTTATTTAAAACTCTGACGACTAAACATTGAGGGAAAAAATATAAAATAATAATAAACTTTTTTGAAAATTCCCTTTACTTTTCAATCTAGGTCAAAGCTAGTTTGAGAATTCCTATGACATGTGTCAAATTCTAATTTGCTCCTTTCTTGCATAGCTGTCAGATCCCTCCAACTAGATGCCACATGTCATCATCAAATTCATCCATGTCACTGCCATGTCACCATGTCACCTGGATGCCATGTCGTATTCGCTATGTTGTAATATTAACTGGCATGCAACTTTGCCTTAGGAACATAGTGATAACCCTTAGATCTGCCATGTGGCATGATCTAGTGCATCCTTGAGATATGCCTGCCATGTCATAGCTTTCCTCAAATTTTGAGCCATGTGGAATTTTGTGGTTGGTTCAGATCTCCACATCATCACCGAGTCATCCTGTACACACCCTACTAACTGCCACTTCTCACTACCTGATTCATTATCTGCAACTGCATGTCAGACCCACATTCTCCTTCTATTTTTGCTAGATTTGAAATTTTTTGATGGGTTGCCATGTCGCATGCTGGAAAATCTTTCCATTTTTGGGTGGTGAAATAGCAACCACCGGAAACTACATTTTTCCAACACTCCATTTTTGGTGACTTCTCACTTTTTCAGCACTCCAATAATGTTAACATGATCAACTTTTGCACACTTATTCATTCAAAATTTTAGCTTTGTTCTAGTTGATTGGTACCCATGCACATGAGCCTACCTTCAAAAGGCACTTGTCTCATAGACATTAAGTCTATTGTGTGCAATAGTATTTAAAGACTAAAAGTTCCTCCACCACAATGCATGTGGGATAAAACATTCAAATCCCCTTTTTTCTTGTGAGTGTCTCTTGTAATGAGGGGCTAATATTTTACATTGGGTAGTTTGTCTCATTGGCATAGGTCTTCCTCTATAATTGGTGGCTACTTTTAGACTATCTTTTGCCCTTCTACATGGGCTTTCAAACTCCAAGCCATGGATTTCTAATACTCCCTAGCAGATACACTCCAAAGGTTGCATGAACCTGGGGAATCTCCTTTTAATTTGGCTATAACAGACTGCTCCTTTCTCATTGGTGGCTTTCTTTATTGGCTTAAAATCTCCTTCAAATGGCTTCAATTGTCTTCCTTATGTTCTTAGGTCTTTGATTCTTTTGGGTACCCTGTTTGGAAGATTCACCTTCTTCATTGTATCCGAGGCCTATGAAGATTCTGCTCATTTTGTTGATTCAATTGATCTATATCTACTTGAGATTTTATCATCCTTTCATTGACTTTTTTTTCAACATTTAAATCATTTTTCAAACTTTCATTGATTTGTCTTTTAGTGATTAAATCATTTCTCAAACTTTCATTCTCAGGTCTTAGATTCATAATTTCTTCATTTGCATTAGATAGTTGACCTACAAGATCTTCATGCTAAAGGGATTGATTATTTCTTACCTCTAAGTCTTCATTTTCCTTGTTTCTCTATTTCAAAACTTCACATAGCCTGATGGATTGGATTTCTTGTTCTCTTTTGAGCTTTCTTACTTCTTCCTGCAAAGAACCATTCTTTGCTAGGAGTTCCTTGATTGCTTCATTAGCTTCATTTGAACTGCTTGATGGTAAAAGGTCTTCAATCTTTTCTTCAATATACTGATGATCATTCATTTGTCTTGCAAGTTCCTTCCTTCTTTTCAGAGATTGAGAGAGATGCTCCTTTGCTTCTTTGAGTTGAGCCATGGCAATTTTCAGATCTAGCTTTTCATTCTCAATAGATTTGTGAAGTCTGAATATCTCCATTGTACTTGATCTTTGCTCAAGCTATCAAACTTTATCGTGAGAACCACTAAGCTCTGATACCAATTGTTGGAAATAATCAAGACTAACAAGGTTACTGAGAGGGGAGGGGTGAATCAATAACACTAAAACTTCAATTCAATTCTGCATAATAACATATTCGTCATTCATCCAACTAATCTACTATATGCATGAAAAGATAAACATTTATAATACATGAACACTCTGATTTGGTGACCCAGAAACCTTCCAATTAGAAAGTAAAATTGGAGTGGGGATGATGCCCACAAAACTTCAATACTATAGTATAAAGTTGGTCGATTAAGGCTTACAATGATCACTTCTAATGATCTACCCTGTTAGAAGCAAGTAGGATTGCTAGATCCACCTTGTTAGAGGATTTACAAACATACAATGAAGTATGCACTCTGTTAGGAGATTTACAAAAGATTGTTAAGTCTACCCTGTTAAAGGATTTACAAACTGATTCACCTGTTCGGATGAAGTAGTGGATCTAGTTACAACTGATTGCTGATAAGATCTTTTATGCACCGATCACCTGATGTGATAGATATGACTTTTTTGCATCAATATAGACCTTGCTGTATTCCTCTATTCTGTTGCTGATTCGCTTTTCCTCTTCTCAAAATATTGCAACACAACACTAAAAAAATAACATACAACATCTCATCATTTCAAATGATATATACCATTCCAATATTTACACTGGCAAGGTTGGCCAAACAAAAGTGATCAAAACATTACTGAGTTGCCCAGATGGTAGAAAACTTGGGTTCCACAAATAGACTCGGTGACCTTCTGATACTCAACATCCACTACAATACACTGCATCATCATGCACTCAATAAGAGTAGAGGCACGGTCCATACTAATCATTCTAAGTAGCTTGGAACTCGGTAACCATTGATGACTCGGTGAATATTGTGTCACTTGGTAAAAACTAAATCCATTGATAACCTTCTTCACTTGGTAGACACTAATTCCTTCATTTACCTTGTTTACTTGGTAAACACTAAGTTCTTTGTTTACCTTGATCACTCGGTAAACACTAAGTTCTTCATTTACCTTGATCACTTGGTAGACACTGATTCTGCTCGGTAACCACTATCTGCTTGGAGAACACTATTCTGCTTGGTAACCACTAACTGCTTGGAGAACACTATTCTGCTTGGTAACCACTATCTGCTTGGAGAACACTATTCTTCTCGATAACCACTAACTTCTTTGAGACCACTGTTATGCTCGGTAACCACTATGAACTTGGTAAATACTACTGAACTGCCTATATGCTCGATTTCCAAAGGAATTCTCAGTATCAACTGTAGACTGAGTGATGAGCTTGGTAAGCATTCAGAATCGAATAAGTGTTGTAACTAATGACAAATATATCATTATTCCAACAGGTCAAAATTAGGGCTGCAATTTTGAGTGCCAATAATGTCTCTATCTGCATGTCCTCTGTGGGCATGGCAAGGATTTAGATCTCTAGAGGAAGTAGACCACTCACAATATCTTCTCTCTTGCACAACTTTATTGTAACTAGGAAAAGAACTACCACTACTATGTACAAACGATGGCCCTAGGCCATTGAAAAAGTTTTCAAAATTTCTTACATCTGTCACACACCTGATTCTCATTATCATTTTCTTGAGGCAAACTAAAACTCTTATTCTCCTTTGTTTCATCCAACACATCAACACTTTCAATCACTTCGTTAGGAAAAAAAAACTACTATCCCTATCTTTACAGTGCATGTACAAATCAACATTAAACTCTTCATCTTGCTTACTATAAAAATATGAATCAGAATGATCATAACTACTGATATCAAACTAAAACTGATCATCACTAGCTGAAACACGAAAGCTTGGTATTCTACTTTATTCAACAAGTTACATGAATCAGATGGTAACTCACCTTATGCATCCAGTTATGAAGAGTATGTAAAATTTGATTTCTCCTCATTTGTAATATCAGTACTCTGCAAATCAAACTGAACATATGCTACATTTTCTTCACATTCCAACAAATGATTAGATACCAAATCACAAGAATCATCATGAAATTGCTTGTTCACATTACACTGATCCGTATCAATTTCTTCCTTTAATAACTTACTAGAATGAACTAATTCTTTACTATTTCTTTCCTCATCACATGAGCGATCTGAATAATTATTAGCCTTATGAAAACAAGAAAACCATGAACCAGCAATAGACCTTATCTCTACATTTTCATTCTCAACATGGAAGTCATCATGTGCATTGATATACGGATTACCATCACATACACCTCCAAAATTTGATATAGCATATTTTGAAACTACATCTTCTTTAACATCAAATTTAGGGGAAATGACTTCACCATATGGAAATGCAAAACATGGAAAAGTACAAGCATCCTTGGATAGATTAGCATACCTTTCAAAATCATGAGCCAACAAATTAGAAATCTCATCAACACTTAACAAGACTTCATTACTAGTTTCTTTTCCTTGGCTATGATTATGATCTAGATATCTTGATGCATTTATAATAGAAAACTCATTAGTAATATATTATGAAAAATCAAAATTTTGATTATTGCATAGATCTTTTTCTTTAGAGAATACCTCAACAACCAGTATCATCACACATTCACATTCATCACTAGAAGAAAGACTATTACTACTGTTACACTTTTCCTTTTCTTTATACTCATCATCATAAAAAGATAAATCCACACTATGCATGTCATCACACTACTGATTACTATCCTCTAATTTATAAAACTGAGACTGCTCATATTCAATATCACTTTCAATGGACTCATTACATTCACTATCATTTGCAACATATTCATTTCTATTATCATTAGATTCATTAGCATTCAAAGAACTTTCAATTTATATGATAAAATCTTGGAATTCAACAATCTTTTCTGAGCTTGACTTGGTTGACCAATCAACTAAATGCGGCATAAAAACTTCTAAGAGTACCATTGGCCATGAAGACTTCTCCAGTTTGAAGGACTCATCAAGATTCACAACTACTGATTTAAAATTCATGTAAGTTTGAAATCCATTAAGACCCTTAATATTACCAATTGTATTTCTTACGTTAATGACAATCTTATTATGAATTTCTCTTTTCAGCCAAGCAATATTTGCATGAATACTTTCAAGGGTTGGTACATCATTTTGAGACCTAGATTCTGAATCCATCTTATAAACTATCAAACACCTACCTCTATTTTCTTAGTGTTGAAACCACTAGATAGAGGCAACCATTTCATTCATTCAACTTTCATGAAGGATAGATACATGAAAATTGTAAATACTTTTATGTGTTGCTGCATTAAACCCCTGATCTGCTGATTGGCACTATGTAAACATGAAAACCTTCACACTATAGATAAAATCCTTTGTAGAGCTGCCACCTCCTTAAAAAGAAAATGAAATCACAAAAGTGGTTCACCTTTGGAGATCAATTACTTTGGCAAATACAAACAAACACATATACCATCAATCAAGAACTGATACTTCCTCTTTCCAAAAATACTAGATCTGCCCACAAATACTAAAAGCCATTGATATTACAATAAACCATGCACTAGCATAGAGATTTTGACTAGAGTCACCACTCACATCTCGTGAGAAAAGAATTGAAACAATTTACCACTAATAAATCTCATATTCACAATTTGCAGTAGATCTATACAACCTTCTACCAAATAAATCTCTTCAAATACACTTCATAAACTTTATACAACAAGCTGAAACTAAATCCAATGAAATGTATGAAACTCATCAACTATTCTCCTCCTCTTAGTGCTGAAATTGGTGGAGAATACACTTTTCACAATCAATTTTCATGAAAAAAAAAACATGAAATTGAGAATAGCTTAAGATCCAGATGGCTGAAAATTCTCTGCCTACCATTTACAATAGTAGACCCAAAATCTTATCAAATCCTTACTGAACCTTTTGAATCAACACACCAAAAATCTTGCAACCATTTAAATGTTTCAAACTCTTCAAATATGTTCTTCTCCTGTAGCAACTAATCACAATTCATGTATAATATTGCACTGGTACAAAGATTAACTTTGAGTCGCTACTCACATTAAGTGAGACATGAACTGAATTAGATTTGAACAGAACTAAAAACTAATTTGAAACAATTATAGAAGAAATCCTCTTCAAATTTATCTTGAACCTAAAACCTCTATACAAAGCTAAAATATAACTCTTCCACACATCAGATCCAAACTACACTTCTCTTTTCAAACAAAAATTTTGACGACAAATTTAAATCTGCCCAACGATGTGTTGAAAGCCCTCAACAAAATACATATACAATTAAATGCCACTAGTTGCAGAGATAGAGTCACCACTCACAATTGTGAGAAAATATTTTGAATTACAAATTATTACTGATCTAATTATGAACCAAACATTTAGCATGAAATAAACTTGAAGATCCTCAAACATTTTGAAAAGAGAATATGATAATGATCAATCTTTTGACTCTGAAACTTTATAACAATAATTCACATAAAACTGAACTAATTGAAGGTATACTCTTTTCTCAACATGATTTACATCCAATTTAGGAACTACTACTATAAGAGAATAAAGCTTACTGGGGAACACAAAAGTCAGCAAGGATATGAAGAACACCTCAAAACCCCACTATTGTATCAAATTCTTTCTGATGTATTGAATCTTCTTCAAATTCTCAAGGTTTGTCCATCACATAGATTCAATACATTCCCTAGTAGAGTTGCCATTTTGTTGGTGTTTTAAAATGCTGGAGGTTTTAAAATTACCTCAATGAGAATATGATACATCTAGGGGCAGCTAACTCCCATTATTTCAGACATTAGGCCAACTATAACTGTAGACCCTTCTTCACTTTAGGCTCTGCAAAACCTAGGTGGGTGGACCTCAGATTCAATCAATATTGTACTAGTGCAAAAGCATACTCCTAAATCTATTAAACAGATGTAAACCCTTATATCTCCTAATAACTCATGCAATAACATAGATCTATAGTAGCTAAATGCAAATCTATGAATTTCATTAGTTGAGTGAGGGTTAGACTTTTTAGCTCTTCAACATGAAAGGGGAAAAGCATTTGATTAATAATGTTGAATTCAACAAAACCCCTAATAATGTAGCATGAATAAATGATCCTATAACTGATCAATGCCTAATCCATTGGGCAATTTTATGAATCAAATACATACATATGGGTACCTGAGACATATTCGTATCTTTAGATACTTGATCTATCCATTCACATTGTAAATAGACATCTGTGCTCAATCTAAACCTCATTCTTACTTAATATCCTCATTAGTAAACTTGCAACCCTATTGATTTCCCTAAAGCATTTACATAAGCCCTTGAGTTATAAGCAACAATGAAACAAAATACAACCTTAACAGACTGCAACCATGACCTAGGCTCTTTGTTCAAAGATCATAAAACATTGAAGATCACTGATAAAGGAGACAAGATTCAAGATGAAACTCAACTTCTTGTTCTTTGTATTAATTTCCTTGAAATAATACATTCAAATGCATGAAATGAAAAAATAAAACACCTAATAGATCTAAACTTATTCTATAATCTACACTATTGTTGTTCATACAAGAGAGAATATGCTGGGTGTGTGGCTTTCATAGCTTGAGTAGAGCTCCTAGAACTGAAAATTCAAAAGCAACCAACAACCTTTACAAGAGAAGAAGAAAGAATAAATATGATGAGGGTAGTTCCCAAATTGAATTTGTAATTGACATGTGTCCCTTTAGAATTCTCCCTCAAGAAGCTGAAAAGAATCTCTCTACCTTCTCTCCTCAACTGCTAATCAAATCCTTGATCATTTTACCTCTCAAAGGCATCAAATATCTCAAAAAATTGATGATAATCCTAACTAATTTTGATACCAAAGTGAACTCATGGTAAAAATGAGAAATCAGTTAAACTTGACCTCAAGAAGCTAATATAGTCTTTGCTAAATTGGTTTTTCCACATTCATGCTTCAAAAAGTCTTGAATTCTATCCTTTAACCAATTGTAATGATCAATAATAAAATCTACCTGATCTACTAAGAATGCCTTGGGAATCACAAATTAGCTTATAGCATGAACTGGTGAGCACCTATTCAAAAACCAACCTCAGAAATAGAAAATTCAGATCTTCCTAGTTCTAATGGTATATTGGAGCACCCATTTTAGATAAAAATAGCCCTAGGTATGCCTATTTGAAATTCTAGCCTCTATCTCATGGCTTCCATAGCATTATGCAAATATTTATTCTTTTATATAGTTTGAACTATATAAAGTTTTAGACTTTATTTTAAACTCTAATGACTGCACATTGAAGGAAAAAGCACAAAATAATAATAAACTTTTACAAAAATTCCCTTTACTTTTCAATCTGGGTCAAAGCTAGTTTGACCATCCCCATGACATGTGTGAAGTTCTGATTTGCTCCTTTCCTACATAGCTATCAGATCCCTCCAATTGGGCACCACATGTCATCATCATATTTGTCCATCTCACTGTCATGTCACTACACCACTTGGATGGCACATCATATTCACTATGTCGCTATATTAACTAGTGTGCAATTTTGCCTTAGCAACATAGCGACAAGCCTCAAATTTTCCATGTGGCATGATCTAGTGCATCCTTGAGATTTTCCTGCCACATCACAACCTTCCTTGAATTTTGTGCCACATGGCATCTTGTGGTTGGATTAGATCTCCACATCATCACTGAGTCATCTTGTACACACCTTGCTGACTGCCACTTGTCACTACTTGATTCGTTATCGACAACTACATGCAAGATCCACATTCTCCTTATGTGTCTGCTAGATTTGATATTTTTTTATGGGTTTCCATGTTGCATGCCAGAGAATCTTGCATGCTTATTCATTCAAAATTTTAGCTCTGTTCTATCTGAATGGGACCCACGCACGCGAGCCTTCCTTCAAAAGGCACTTGTCTCATAAACATTAAGCCTATTGTGTGCAATAGTATTTAAAGACTAAAAGTTCCTCCACCACAACACATGTGGTATAAAACATTCAAATCCCCTTTTTCTTGCAAATGTCTCCTGCAATGAGGGGCTAATATTTTACATTGGGTGGTTTGTCTTGCTAGCATAGGTCTTCCTTTGTCATTGGCGGCTACGTTTAGACTGTCTTCTACCCTTCCATGTGGGCTTTCAAATTCCAAGCCATGGATTTCTAATACTCCACAGCAAATATACTCCAAAGGCTGCATGAACTTGGGAAATCTCCTTTTAATCTAGCTATAGTGGACTGCTCCCTTCTCATTGGTAGCTTTCTTTCTTGGCTTAATGTCTCCTTCAAATGGCTTCAGTTGTCTTCCTGGCATCTTAGTCATTCACTAACTCTGACCTCTATTGTTTTTCTTAGATCATGGAGCTCCCTTGGACTGCTCTAGCTTGTTGTGGAGTTTTATACTCCATTTAAAAGGTTCAAAGGCAATTGCAACATCTTCCAGCCTAGATTTGGTTGCGTCTTTCAATTCCACAAAGCCTCCAAATAGCTCCCTTGCAGTTTTAAATCTCACCTTCTTCCTCTTGAAAACTCCTTATTCTTTTTTCAACGTACTCCATTCCTTAACCACCTCCAAGTCTGCTACCTTTCCAAGAAATCTAGCATTCCATCCAACCACATTTCATTGGGTGTCTTTCTTGCATTGTATGGAGTCTACTCTTTATATTCTTTCGTGGATGTGTGTGCTTCTTTTATCTGCTATTTCTTCCCCTTGCTTGCTCTCAAATGTTGCAATCTTTCCTTTAACTTTCTTGTTGCATGGAGCTCCCTCTATTTTGGGCATGATTTATCTTGTGGAGCTCCCTTTGAGCCACTGTAGTGTGGAGTCCTTTTCTTCTCTTAGGATATGAATCCATGTTGAATCATTTCCTTCTTCTTGCTTAGCATGGGTTAATGCTCTATTGTTATGAGCCATACCTTCTCCTTTTCAACATGGCCCTCTTACATGTGAGCTACCTAGCTACTTTCTTACTGTGGCTTCTTTTTTTTTGTTATCATTGGCATCTTCTTTTGTGGTGGCTTTGACTCCTCCACCATATGTGGGTCTTCTTCCAACATACTACCAAGGATATTTTTGCCTTTGCTATGGTGTGAATGCCATTGAACTTCTCTAGCTTTATCATGCCATCAGATACCCCTACCTTTTAAATCTCCCTTTTCAATGTCCCTTGTGTAAACTTCTCCTTAATGTGCTTTCCTTTAAATGTGTTGAATCCCTATTCAATGTTCAATAGTTTGGCATTCCTACAATGTTTTCAACATTATGCCATATGAATATTTCAAATTATCTTTATTATGTGTCAGGAAATCAAACCTCAATACATGACATTAGAGGATTAGGTAATAAACTCTTGATATTAACATCTAGTAATTATTATTGATTAAATTTAATCAGGAGTAAGATAAGATGAAGGGTTTTGCATCTTCTATATTTGCAACTACTTGATTGTAATCATGATGTGATCACAATGTACATTATGTCACCAAAAGGAAAATTGGCATGCAAAACAAAAACACCTTTGAAGGTGATAAGGAAGCCTACATGAATCACAATTGTGTACTTCAAATGGTTTTGACACTCAAAATATGACACAGCTTTGAGCTTGCACCCATATGAAAAAATATAAAAGATTGATAGATAGAGCAAGTCACTTTCAAAGGCTATAATAACTGATGGGGTCTGGACACCGGTTTGTTAAGTTCCAGAGTCATATACAAGCCCAATTTTAACTAACCCTCTCATTCTATGACATTATTTCAAGACATACCATTTCCACTGAATGAGATCATTCCTATCAACTGTTTAACTTGAAGCAGATGCAAGGATAGCAACAAAAATCTCTCCCATATACAAGATTTACTAGGCACTCCTAAAGTTGGCACTTATGTAGATCCACTCGGTCTCATAAAAGTTTTTTTATATATTAAGAGTTCATAATAATCAGAAACATTATGATCATTCTTTCAATATATCTTAAAAACTTATCTGTTGTCACAAAATTGATGAATTTAGCTGGGCCCCAAAGTGGGTCTAGCTAAATTTTTTTTTTTTTCAAAAACCTGAACTCTCAAACTACATTATTGAACATTTGATATAGATTTGAATAAAAAACCATAATTGAACTACCAATTAAAACTCATTTTACCACTTTATTTCAACTTGTCAATTTCATACCCGGAGGTCCTTTGGCTAGCCTTTAAAACTGACCCAAACACTTGACTGGGCTCTGAAAACTAGCACACTGATTCTTTGTTCTGCATACTCCTACCCTATTGAATCTCATCTCATGAAGAATTCTCAGTCAAAAAATATTTGCTATCAAATTTGACCTCTCAGAACTGCCTACAAGAAAATATGTTAGATTGCAATAAATTGCATTTGGAATCGGCTTCAAAAACTATGTAAGCTGATACTTGGGAAGATGAAAATTGGGGCATTCTTTCATTGTCATGAGATGAGTATAAATCTATAATTTGGGTTCATGATGAATAATTGGATGCAAATGGCATGCTGTTAAAGTGGGCTACTCAAATGTGTAGACTAGAAACAATGGAGACTAGAAACAATGTCAGAAAAACAATTTTTGCAAATGGAATTGACCTAGAAAAGTGTGCAAATTGGTTCATCAAGACTTGAAAATTTGAACACTTGAATTATTTTTAGAGTAAAATGCAATGGTGCAATCCATTTTATCTCACCTATCACAGATTAGGAGTTATAATGTCATGAATAGGGGTATTGATCTATCTATAGTTCTTGACACCAATAAAAAGATAGAAATTACATTTGGAATCGCACTTGAAAACTAATCAAATGGATTGGTCATGAGCTCAAACTTGAAACATAACATGGCTTTGATATCTAAAATGTAACACAACAAGAATTTTAACATTTTGGTCAACTAGGTCAAAGTTATACCTTGTCAAACAGGGCTTCCCAGAATTCTGAACTAATTGCATCAACATGACAATAATAAATGACCAACTTTGAGGGATTCAAAACCTAGTCAAATAAATTCAAAAAAAACTTGAAATCTGAAACATAGGTTCTTTGGTATGGACACTAGAAACTTCCAAAGTGGTGAATCATGAAATGATATTGGGTGCAAGATATTCAGATGCAAACAAGGCCTCTTGTCGCTATTTGACATGGGTGAAAATGCAGATTTGACAATTGCGTAAAACATGACTTCATGAAATGACTCAAAATGGCAATTTAACTTTATGAAACATAGGCACACTGAATGAAAGGTGCTAGAAGAATTAAACACCCCATGGGGCTCAAAAGGACAACTGGGTACACATGCATCAAAAAGTATTTATAGAACTTAATTTTTTCAATGGTGCTCAAAATCAGTGCTGTGATTTTGAGCACCAACAAGGTAAACTAGGGGTGATACCCCTATCAAAGGCTACATAAAAGACATAGGGAGTACCCTACATCAAACAAGCTAACATTCATTTGATAAAAAATGATGTAGTGGATCTTACTTTAGGAATTGCCGAAAGTAATCACAGAACTAAAATTACAAATCAGTCACAAGCAAGGTGATAGAGGGAGAAAATTGAAGAGCCTACAAAAGTCTATATCTACATATATCAAAGATGCCAAGTGTTGAGTGTATGTCTTTGGCATTGTTGAAAAAGAAGGAGAAAGTACATTAAACTAATCAAGTGTAAGAGGAACAATGGAGAGAGTACACCATTAGAAGATAAGAAGATTAAAAGAAAGAAAGAAGGAGAAAGCAGAAAGAAATTAGAGGAAGGATCAAAAAAAAAAGATGGAGATATTCTAATATTCTGCTAATCCATATAAGAAGAGAAATAGATAAAGAGGGAACTCAGAGGGAGTTATATTTTGTAACCTAATTAGAAGAGGGAGCTACTGATAAAGGGATAAATTCCAAATACAAGTCCTCTTTTTGGTATTATCTTACTATTTTAACCTAGTTAGTTTGATGGAACACCATGTTCATCATTTGTTTGATTGATTGATCAATTTGGTTTGCCATCAATGCCAAGGAGGGAGATTGTTGATATCTGATTGAAAAGATCATTTGAGTAGAAAGATTGTTGAAGAAGTTTGTGTGTTTCAATCATTATTTTGTCACTAATGTCAAACTTGCTACATGTTGGTAAGATAATTGCTTATATGTTTCAAGTACTATCACTTAGTTGATTGATGAGGGTGATTTGATCAACAAGATGTAACAAAAGTACCTAGAGGAAAGGTTGAGTTATGATTATGTATTGATGTGCAAGAATCAATTAAGACAATGATAACATAATGTATTAATGATCTACTTGAGGTTACAAAATGATTGGCTACACTTAGAAAGTTTAGAAGCATAAAGTTAAATAGAGTTCATTTTCCAAGCTTGACCAAGTGGATAGTAGGTGCCGAGCAGAGTTAGTGCAAGACGAGAAAATAGTCAGTTGGAGCCGAGTAAAAGAAAATTCTAATGGATGGCAAGCAAGTTAGTTGATGCTGAGTAATTTTTAGTTGATGTTGAGTGCCATTAAAATCTAGTTGATGCCGAGTGATTTTACAATAGATGCCAAATAGTATGTGCTGAGCATCAGAATGATGATAATGCCGAGTTGCTACATTATGACAAAGATCAAAAATTTTCCAAATAAAAGCCAACAAGTTTATTTTCTTAAAACTTGTGAATCAAGAGGAATATAAGATTGATGAGCTAGTGGTAGAGAATCTTATGTAAACCTTTTTGGAGGCGAATTCAAATGGATTCAAAGAGAAGTTTCTAGAGAAGACAAGATATGGGGTAGATACATTGTATCCTACTTAATCCATTGAAAAACCTAATTTTGGTGATGGATAATGAGAGGGAAAATTGTTCTAATTTCCTATATGTAGGAATGTCTGGTCATGAAGCAAAGAGTTAGAGAGTTTTGATGCAAAAATTTGATAAGGAGGAGGAAAGGGGTTTTGCTTCATCAAGTGAACCAAGTAAAGAAATCTACAGTGACATACTGAGCATAAAGGCTTAAAGAGAATGAGTGCTTGAAGGGTGAACAAGTTGCCAGAACTGCAAAGATTAGAAGCCAAGTAGAATTGATGACTAAATAGTGATCTATAATCTGCAAGTAAGGTTGTAAGTTGTATTAGATCAAAGCTCTACTGTTACTTTCTAACAATTGTATTAGCTTAGGGTAAATCCTTTGGAGTAAGGTTGACTTAACAGTCATTGGAAAATCCTTTAACAAGGTGGCATTCCAAGTGAATGGCTTAAAGTCCTCTAATAAGGCTCACTTTTGATAGGGTGACTAAAATCCCTTAATTGGGTCACATTTAATAGTGTGTATTATAACCTTTAATAGGGCATCACTTCAAAAGAGTGAAAAAGGAGTAGCATGTTATTGATGGTTTTTCCCAAATTGAGTTTTCACATTAAATCATTGTGTCAAATGTGCTGATGGATATGTTCTGTTTCATGATTTACACTTTTGCAAGTTGATTTGATAGTAACATATTAGTTTTAGTTAACACACAATGAATCCATGCATGATTAATAATGTTTTATGGGTTCACTGAATTGTGAAAAGTTTTATTTATACATCTGGACCTTGAATAACTAATTCACTCCCCCTCTTGACTATTCCAAAATAATTCCAACAGAATTTATAGCCATGGTAGTACATTTCTTTGTGGTGTTTGATCTGTAATTACTTAAATATGTCAAAATTATTTGCATCAATCTGTGAGTTGATTTTAAACTTATGGGTCATGATTAGTAATATTTTGTGTACCTTTCTATCTCTTAAGCCATATGCTAGATCAAGTACCATTGGCATAACATTGAGATCTCCATTACGATGAGCTTCTTTAACCAATGATGCAACACCATCCCATGTTAATGAGCGACCCTTTTCTTGAGACTGTTTAATTCATACCATTATCCAATCAAGATTGTTTTCATTATAAAAATGTAGTACATCCCAATCAAGAATAATTATAAAGAAAATAACTAGATGAGTTAGAAAATAATTATATTAATGATAGATAAGAATTAATTAACTACCAAAAATAACTTATAATTACCACTCACTCTCATCAATCTACCTTTTCCCATCAAGTACTCCACTTAAAATTTGTTAATAGAGTTGGGATCCCAAATGTGTTCTACAAGGATATTTTCTGAAAACTTTGGACGATATTCACTAATGTACACCATGGTCTAGTATACCATATATCCCTCTACCATAGAATCCTTAAGACATGCTCCTTTTCGAGCCAAACCCTTTATAAATTTCAAGTGCCTCTCAACCATCAACATTGACCTAGTTTTTACAGGTCCACACAATTCAATCTCCTCAACTTGATGTATATGGTAGTGTTCTTAAGCATTGAAAAAAGTTGAAGGCATACACTTTTGCATTTCACACATAAGATGTGGAATTTTTATCTTCTAATATTTTATATTTTATTTTTCAATTTATTTAGATGATAACTACATAAAAGAGATTCAACACACAAGAACATATAAATGAAATTTCAAATAAAATTATACAATATATTACATAAAAAGTAAAGGAAATCATAAATATAATATATGTGCGACAAATCTTTAAAATAACACTTCTAACCTCATGTATTTTCCAAGATCATATATAAATTGTTTAATACTTTTGTCAAATTAGTGTGGAAGTGATATAGGTAGGATGTACTGCAATCATTAAAAAATGATAATTTTAATATATTATGTAATAATATAATAGGCAGTACATGCAATTTTAAAAATATATTGTAAATAGAGAACATGACATACCTTGATGAAGGTATGCCAATCATGTGTTTTCAACCTTGGCCCAAAATCACCTTTCTTTGATACAAGGGTGCTTATATTTGTAGCAAATCCCATGGGATTTTTTTAATGACTTCTTTTAATGCATCACTTTGATGCTCTATTAATAACCAAGGAAGGAAACTTGTATTTATGTTGTCTCCATTGCTATTTGATTCAATGAAATCTTTTAGTGCATGATTAGATTCATGAATTTTAGTACAAATTCTGACAATTTTTTCTCTATCACACCTTCCATTCAATATTTTCCATAGTGTCTCTATCACATTCTTTCCAATATTCATAGCATCAAAAAAATGCATGATTGAGAGATCCTTGTAGTATAGTAACCTACTAAATTGAGTAAGATAACTTTTTATTCCTCTAAGAAGTTGGTCATTGATGCCTTGATGACCTTCATGAGCATCAATTGCATCATTACTAAATAAAATATAATATCATTTAAATATAAATTAATAACTTCAAACCACAAACTAGACATTACCTAGGCAATTTATTCAATCGTATTTCAACTTCCATAGATGAGGTGTCATTCTTTGTGACCTTGATGTTGTCTCTTCTTTCCCAATAAAAAGATATTTTTTAGTAATTCCAAGCTTATGATTATTTTGGAGAAAGTGCCTAAACTCACCAAACACATGCTTTTCTAAACTTCTTGAATGAAGAGATTTCATCTTTGGACCACAAACTGAATGTACAAATTTTCCCTTTGTTTAAAGACTTAAAAGATCATGTAGAATTAGATCGTGTATGATCATCATGCACAACTTAAGCATACAACAATAATGTGTAAGTACTATAAAAAACCAAAAATATGTGACCTTAACAATATAACATACCACAAAAATGAGTTAGCCAAGGGGCATCATGTATTGTCCATACAAGCATTGCATAGAATTGAAATTGTCTTTGTCTTATTGGTCTAGAGATGTCATATATAATGACCCTCATTCCATAACATCAACAACTCGTCAATAAGGGGCTCAATATACATGTTCATATCTTTAATTTGGTACTTCCCTAGTAATTGAATGAACATAAACATTACATAGTTATTATGACTATTTTGATGCACTATTTATAAATTAATCAAGATAAATATTAAATGAAAAAAATACTTGGTACAATCATTTACAACATTATCTGCTCCCTCTTTATGCACATCCAACGAAGAATGTTATTGTTAGTAACAAAAGTAGGTCGCACTAAGTAAACAGATCTCATGTCTCCAAATGGATTGACACCATATGATGCTAATGAAAGCTTAATATTATGAGGTTCTTGTTTAAAGCATGGCCATATTTCTTCTATCTCTTTAAATGTAAAACCATCTATAGGTATTTGCATAATGTCAACTTGACTTCTACTACATGCATGGTAATCCATAAATTGTGCCAAGCTAGTTTACAGAAATAATAATTGAAGATGTGGAACAATGGGAATGTACCAAATAACCTTGTAAGACACATTTTTTGTTATTTGATCTTACTGATATCTACTAATATGACAATCATGGTATTCTATTGCAAATTCATATTATTTATGATATAGAATGTGATCATTGAGACATGCATATATTGTCTGATACTTCATTCCAATTTGATTCATAATAGTAGATAATTCTTGGTATGAATGAAGTAGAATGTTTGATGGTGGTAACAAATACTCACCTATCAACCTATAACAAAAAATATGAATTGTTAATATAATGAATGGTAATGGTATGCTAACATTAAAGATGAAAAAAATGGCATACCTTAGCATATGTGATATTCCTACATTGGATAAACCATTCATAACCTTCAAGTTCACCATCAACACTATAACATAGAGAAGAGTTGTTTAGGAGCTTTTGTATAGGGGCATGTGTGCCTTCTCAAGAATAGGTATATCAAGACCATCTTCATCATCATCATCAAATGTGCTAGTGCCATCATCATGAGAATCTCTATCAGTTATGCTAATACCATCTTCTTCAATCATGTCCTCTAGCAGATTATCATCTTCTTCCATGGGAGTTTTATCCTCAACTTAGATATTCACACCTCCATGTTCCTCTAGTTGAAAATCCACATTCAACAATTCACAAAAATTGTGGCCCTCTTCAACATGACTATGTTGCCTACAATTATGCTATGATGTTGTGATTATAATTCTTCTATTCTTTAAGCCCTTACACTTTTTGTAATGATAACAACATTTATTAGCTTTTATTCAAAACTTAGACTACAATTTAGCAATTCTCTCATTATTCTGTTCTAGGTTCATATTGTCAAGCATGGACTTTCTTCATAAGAAAATATATCTACAAAATTACTGGACATGTTGTACTTAATTTTTATATCTCCATATATGGTTTTGAAAGAAAAATTTGGTGCATTTTATGTGTATATTATAATATCTACAAAATTATTTGACATATTGTACTTAATGTTTATATGAGCACATATGGTTTTGAAATAAAAATTTGGTCACCTCACTCAAATTCACCCATATTATAATATTAACTATTCCAATTTCAGATGTTTGAACTTGAAGATACTCAAACTATAGTAGTGTGTGGGTTCATGAATTTGTAGACCTAAAACAAATTCACAAGTTCTCCTATGGCCATAACTTCCATATTCAATTCAGAATCCATCAAAAAGCACCTTTTTGTTAAACTAGTTGTGTCATCCCCTATTTGATTTGTTAACACAAAGACATAAATTGTACAAAAAAAAACTTATTTACTATTATTTTACTCTTGTTCATATACACATCAAATATCTACTCACTAGTACATACTACCCAACCAAAAATGATACAAGGACGTGAAGACTAGTTTTCAAAGGCAAGTGAAATAGGGGGAAGTTGACTTCTAGAATATTTTTCTCTATCTTAAACTTATAAGGAATATTAAATAAAATATTTCATTTTCAAAACAAGGAAAAGAATCAAGAACCTGGAATATAGTGACTACAAGTTGATGAAGAAGTGATCAACAAATAAGTCTAGAGTTAGTACACCCCCACCTTGTCCAACCTCCTACAAACATAAGATTACATATATTAGCCATTATTCCTATAAGATGTGTGGTCAAACAAATAAAACTAGTTAAAAAATATTATATGTGAAATTTTCATTGAACAAATTGACAAAATAAAAAACCATGATTTTCAAGTACCTCAATCTTCAAAAAAGATATTGTGGGTGCATATCTATCAACTACATTTCTATTGTTGTCAACCAAAAACTTAGTGAAGTTCCATTTTATGCTATCACCAAAAAATCCATCTTAAATCAAAATGAAGAAAGGATCATGATATTGGGAACTACTAGAAACAAATTTTTTTAATTCAACAAACAAAAGAAAGTGAAAGAAATACCTCCACCCACACTCTCAATGATGAATTCCAATTCTTTGGTAGCTGATTTATCTTTGATCCTCACTACAAGGTAGATAAATGAAATATTTTTACTTGTTATCTTCACAAATATTTCATTGGGAACATGTGCAAAATAGAATAGTACAAAAAAATTTCTATAAATGTTAATATATTTTTTATGTGCTCACAAAATTGATCCCTTTACAACAAGTAAATGAGAGTGGAAACTATATATTGTGCTTACTATTGTAAAGAAATGAAAAACAAAACCAACAAAAAAAATCCATAGACATCACATGGTAGTAAAGAAATAAGACAAAGGAAATTATTAACCCTGTAAAGATTTCTCACAAACTATAAATTGGAGATATTGTAACCACTAGATAATAAATTGGAGATTCCTTAGCATGCTTCTTGAAACCAAGAATACTACCAGAAAAAAGATTGGAGATGCCTATAAATTGATCTATTGATTAGTAACCAACTGCAAAAAATTGAATACCCAAAATCACTAAGTGAAATTGGAACTTTCCAATCTCTAATGAAAGTCAAATTGATATTTTGATTTTGAATAACTATATATATATATATATAACTTAAAAATTTCTATAAATGTTAATATATATTTTATGTGCTCACAAAATTGATCCCTTTACAACAAGTAAATGAGAGTGGCAACTATATATTGTGCTTACTGTTGTAAAGAAATGAAAAACAAAACCAACAAAAAAAATCCATAGACATCACATGGCAGTAAAGAAATAAGACAAAGGAAATTATTAACCCTGTAAAGATTTCCCACAAACTATAAATTGGAGATATTGTAACCACTAGATAATAAATTGGAGATTCCTTAGCATGCTTCTTGAAACCAAGAATACTACCAGAAAAAAGATTGGAGATGCCTATAAATTGATCAATTGATTAGTAACCAACTGCAAAAAATTGAAAAATTATAACATGTGTTTGTTTTTCTTATGTTTCTATCTAAATTATAACATTGAAAAATTCATGAATGATAGAATATGATGTGGAAATTTATGTCAAAACAAAAAAAGTTAAAATGTTTTTAACAGATGATTATTATAGATCGTGCAAATCTCTCCTTAATTTTCAAGTTGCTAAACCTCTTACAATTCATTAAATGAAAACATAAATAATAGAATACAATCATCACATTTTTGAATATACTTCTCAATAGAACATTTGTTCAAACATTTTATTTATATAATTTCTATTTATATAGTTGAATAGTAACCTTAGATGCCATTACAAATTTTTTTAAAAATTAACTAGAATAGGTAGATCAAGTCTTTTATCCATCTACATACAAAAAATGTTTAATAGAATTTGGTGGCTGCTATTACAACCAAAATGGATGAGATTTTTTTTCAAGATTTTTTTCAAGTTTGAAAAATCTGAGAGTATTACTATAAGTGCACCATAGTACTCTTTTAAAACCTACAACTTAATGCACATAAGACTTCTCAACTTTTCATTCTAGCAATATTAGCCAAAGTAGTTCATTGGATAGTTCCATCAATCTGTTGTCAAATACTTTCCATGGCAAGATTTTTCTCACTTCAAATCTTTCAAGCTCAAGTCTCCTTTCCTATTACATATTTTTTTCTCAATAGTAGAAACAAAGTCATATGAAGTATCTTTGTAGTAGTACTCTTTAGCCATTATATCTTTCATAGAGTAGTTCATAAAAGAAAAATATGCTAGGCATAAATCAAGGGAGATGAGGTTTGCTTCCTCATTTTTTATTGCTTCCAAATGTTTAAAGGCTAGTTTCATCAACACACTATGAAGAAAGTAAGAAAGAGAGAATTAATTTATATAAATGAACAAAGAAGAGGGAAATAAATAGAGCATTTAAATTCATAAATGACTAGAATTAGGTTGATGCAAATCAAAGAGTACATACATTTTTCTATTCTAAAGCATAAATACTATGGGGAAGGGACCCTAAATTAGAAACAACTATTTATAGAGCATAAATGATAAGGATCTTGAAAATGGACTACATCCCAAATGATAAATACTTGGATAAAGAAAAATGAATATGAATATGCTTGCATAATTTACATATTTATAGTTGGGAAAAAATGATGCCATAGATTAAATCAGCCATGTGCTCAACATATGTGATCTAAAAATCACAATGAAAATTATTCTATATGCATGGCATATGAGTTCTAACTATAGTCATCCAACGGTGTAAAAAGGCTTGTATAGTATTGCAATTTATAAATTCATCCTCCACTACACATTATTTAATCTTGTTTGACCTAGATTCTTTAGGAAGCTTTATAATTGAAAATACTTTCTTAGAAGAAGGTTTAGGTGCCGAGGAAAACTCACTTGCAAGTGAAGATCTTGTCAAAGGTGATGGGGAAGAACAAGAGAATCTTGTTCTTGTCAAAGTAGGTATAGGTGTAGAGGGAGCATATGGTAGAATTGGAACACTTGAAATAAATAAATATTTATAGGGTAAGGTTTTGGAGGTAGCCCTTGTTCAGAAGCTACACAAGCAACATAGTTATCAGAATATATCATAAGTCTTGGTATCCTCTCTATTAATAATTTTTCTTAGAGGTGTTTCTATGCTTTGTGGATCCTCTTGTCTAGTTGCTACTTCCAATGTGAGTGTTAACAAAATAATTTAATTGTGTTTCAAACTAGTTGAGGAATTTGTTCCTAAAAATATCAATTTATTATTGAAACAAAAAAGGGCTCAACTTAATAGGGTAGGATAATACAAATGGGTTTCTCACTGTAGCACAACCATTACTAAAATGGAGGGAATTAGCTCTCTATAGATGGTCGTCACACATTTTGCCACACATTTTACCCACAAGCACATAATCAAGATGGAGACTATTGCTATATTGCAAGTTGCCTTACAAGATTCTTTGACAATAAATCTTAGCAATTCAAGTAGGACAATGGTTAAATTTGGTGCAGGGGTGTTGGACTCCATTATAATATCACACCATTTGAGGTAGTGGTGCAGGGAACCTTGACCATCTCCCATGGAATTTGAGTTATAATTATCATGTTTTGAGTCATTTTAGATTTGGATATTATTTGTTTCATATCAGGTTATGAGGTGTTCAAATTAAGGTCATGTTGACCAATTTCTTATTTTAAGTGTTATGGGTCAAAGTGAGTCAAAAATGGGAAGATTTCATGCAGGGGCATACATGAAATATATTATAGAGTTAAGATGTCATAATGTGGTGTTGAACCTATTTAAGGTGCATAGGAAAGTCTATTAGAACTAAAAATGCAAAATGTGGAATAAAGTGTAAAAATTGCCGAGAAATGCTATAAGCAATTCTTTGCAAAAATTGACAAAGTGTAGAAGGTGAATAGTCATTCATCTTGTTTGAGCCATTAGGGAGGTGAAAATTCATTTTATTCTATAAATAAATGTAATCTCATGTTATTGATATAGAGGGAGATATGGAGAAGGTAAATACAAGGTTTTGTGTATGGTTTTTGAAGTAGAAATTAGTTTTTTGTGTAATATTGTTGATATACTAGTATTTATATTATAGTCCTTGTATCTTCTCCTTTAATTTATGGTTATGGTAGTTATTAAGTTTCTTATATAGAGAAAAGAAGATTTGGAACTACTGTTGATATTATAAATGGATATAGAATAATTTGGTGATTGAAAAGAAGAGCTCACCGCTCACGGTTAGGCAATAATATTTGAATGACAACCATTGTTTCTTCTTCATATCTCATGGTTGTGATATTCATTAAAATTATTGTATACATGTAAATGAAGGTTTATAATTTTTTTCCTAGTATCTTAGGGTTATCACCAAGATCTTCTTAAATCATTATTTGGATAGTAAATTCTAAACTGTGTCAGAGTGCAATATTATCTTTTTGGTTGCATATTCCATTATATCAAATTAGGAAGGATGAATGGATTCCTATGATGTTTTAGATTACCATTATATTGGTCCCCAATAGATCACACTCCTTACCATAGAGTTGACCATGAATCAACAAACTAATTTGTTATTGCATGTAATAATTGTGAGACAACAGTCTAGAAACCCGTGATAGAGATGGTTATTGTTTGTATAGATGTTTAGAGATTGGAATACATCCTTGGGGTGTTAAGAAACATTTCCAATGAGTGTATAGACCATCAAGGCTTCCAATGACTTACTTCATGACTTTCTTTTACATGATATGTCCATTCATGTTCACTGTAGCTTCATTTATTACACCTTCTCTTATCACTGTAGCATAACAATATCACAGTCTTACATATACTTCTTAAGTGCTACCCTCACCACAAAATACCTAACAACCAACTTTTGTAAGCTCCATAACCTACCCATACTCTATCTTCTATCATTTGCTACTTCTTATCATTTACATGCTCCTTGTTTGCATAAAGAAAATCTCATCAATATCTCCATGGCATAAAATTCATATGGAGATGTAAGCTAGTACTTGTTACTTTAGTCATGCAACTATTTAATAGTTTATGGTTGTCCTTTCTTACCACTAGAAATCTAGAAAACCCCTTTTGTCGTTGAAATAATGACCTTATTCTTATTATTGATCAATAAACTTTCATTAGGACACTTTATAGGGATCAAAAGGTTTTCATAGTGAAAGTTGTATAAGCCTCCATTTGGTTTTTTCTCTAATATCTCTCCCAAAAATCTCCTTAAGATTCTTAAGGTTTTCACAAATACATTTTGTGACAAATATATGCAAAATCTTGACCAAAATGTGTGCATTATTGATGAAGATATCAAAATATTGACAAGGCTTCAAAAAGAAACACACATACCTAGTCTTTATAATATGAGAGAACATGTACTTTTGATAAACAATAATCCTCAATATTGTCTTTAATATCTTTAACTTTATTATAATGAGCTCCATGCTGGGATTGCAGTTAGAGACCCCTTAGGCACATGCATATGAGATGCTTCTATATTTATAGAATGCATCTTCTTGCATGCAACATGGTGTGAATTCCATGAGAGATTTCATGAATGCAACATGTTTCTTGAAAACTCTTTCAACTTCCCCTACATGCTTGCAATATCTTTATGAGTTTATCCTCCTTCAAATTGGTGCTTTGTAATAAACAAGCCTACATTATGCACCCATTGTTTTGGAGTTGAGTGTTAAAGAGAATAGAAATTTACTAAGCTCCTTCCAATCCTGTGTTGTAAGAGTGCTTTTGCAACACTAAAACATTGCAAAACTATCAAGGAAGACTTCCCTCCAAAAGCATGTGATTTTGGAGAACAAAGGAAATTTTGAAGATTCATTTTCTATGCAATAAACTTTTTCACAATGATCCCCAAGAAATAAAATCATACAATCAGCCTAAGACCCAAAATAAAATAATTAAACATTATCACCATATGTTGAAAAACCATTTTGACAAAGTGCCAAAACTGGCTACTAGGTTTCTTTCTATTTTTTCATCTTTTTCACATCTTGCATGACATGATAAACAAAGGAGAATATTTTAGTTAGAAAGCACAAGGAACAGAGGCTACCATGTCAAAATCTTAGAGATATTGAAGGTTACTTCATATCATACTTCAACCATTTTGAATCCAAATAGGGTTTTTGGTTGCTAACATGGAATCATCCATTTTAATTTCTAGTGTTCGCTTTCCCCAAACATCATTTCTCCAATCGAAGTCATTGTTTGTGGAACGATGGTTATCTGGAAGAACATTCAACTCCTTAAGAAAGGCCTAATGATTTGGATTTGATGGAATATATGAGACATGTAATTCATACGCAGTATTTATTTCCAATCTCTATGCTAGATAATGGTGTTCACTCATATCCTCTTCATATGGGCTTGCAATATTCATATGCAATGGTGACTAATAACATTCTACTAATACTTTTGCCTTTAATATTCTCTTTTGCTGCTGGTATCAATTCTCCATTGCTGTTAGGTGGTGGCTTATGTGATGGAAACCATTTGTACCTATTGGTGTTTTCACTTTGGGGATTGGGAACATTGAATGTAGCTATATAATTTGATACCCTTGCTACAATAGAAATTATAGGCCTACAACAAATCAAGTTTGCATCTCTAGACTGTAATTGGTGTACTTCAATGATTTGACTGGTGGATTAAAGATATTGTGAAGAGGTATATTTGATAGCCACTCCTTTCAAGTATGTACATGAGGTTTAGTGGAGCTTTGTGAACTATAATGTCACTGTCAAACTATAACAACAAGCCTCTAGTCTATCTACAAATTATACCAACACTTTGTATCTACAATGTAATCTTGAAGCAATATATCCTTAGTAGGCATGTTTATAATGAGCTAGCCATTTTATTTTTTTTAATGACATGTGTATTCATTTCCCTTTTTAAATTAGGCAATCTGCATATATGATTTGAATTTTTTTGTAGACTCAAGAATGCTAGATTTATCTTGCTAGAACTATATAGATTGTCATTATAAATGGTAGTAGAACAATGTATTGTAACTATTACCATTTCCTATTCGTTAGGCATAACTAGAATGAAGATTCATTGGACAATGTACAACTAGTATGGCCATTAGGTATGGCATCATCAAAGATCATTTAATAAATTCTCAAAGTCATCAAAAGCTCCACTTCTCAAGCTCTTTTATATTATTTCATCTACACATTATTACTTGCCCCTATTTTAAATCTATTTTCCTTTTCACTTTCTAGATACACAATCCTTAATAGTTGGTGTACTCCATAGAATCTCCACCAATAATTCTCAAATGGAGGCCCTTGAGGCTCTATCACCTTCCTTTCTTCAAATGGGAAATGTCCTCTATGTGAGGTAGTTGTTGATACCCCTAGATGATAGCTTCACCTTCCCATGTAGAATCTCCTTTTGGTTGGTTCTTTCACTTGGTGAGGTTTTCTATGAGCTTGAGCTCTCTATTACCTAAGCCATGTGTGCATATTGCTTTGGGTTATTATAATAGATGCATACATAATATTATGCTAAAGATTTTAGCCAACTATGCCAACATTCATTAAATCTAGAAATTACAAAATGACCTAATCAAAGTTTATGTATGCTGCAAGTCAAAAAATCTATAAGTATATCTAAGTGATGGACTCAAAGAGTAAAAATGTGCAATGAAGTTTGGCTTCAACTAGCTATGGAGCACTTCTACTCTTCTAGTTGTGTTTAGTGATTGGCTTTCTAGATAATTTTGATTTCAATGCTCCCACTTGCTTCTTGAACTTTTATTTCATGCAATTGATTTTTAAAAAAAGTTAGAAGTATTGTATTAAAGGAGGTGGGTTATTAAATCTATTAGAGATTTGTAGCTTTAGTCAGATTACTCTAACTGATGGAATCAAATGTATAAGTGGTCTATTGGCCTTGTACATTTGATCTCTATCCTTTACCTTATCAAAGTTAATCTCTATGATATATGATTAATAATCAATGAATTAATAATCATCAATTGTGTATATGTATTTAATAACATTCATATTATTAAATACATATAGATGATCAATTATACTGAAATAATTAATAATCAAATTATTACTCAAGTGCATTGATAATTAATATTGATATATTATGGTGTATTTCAGTAGATATAATCAATCATGATTGTGATAATGATATCGCTGAGTAAGGGTAATCAATCAGTCGTTAATGGTAACAAATGATAAGTTTATAAATGAGATGTCTCTATGTGAGATGTGGCTTTGTGTTACCTTATTTATTGAAGCCATTCCAATACTTAGAAAAGTACAAATATCATTTTAAGTGTAGAGATTAAGAAGTATACAACCATTCAATTAATTATATCTCAATAAGATTAAAGTCACAACAGATCAATATTGATAAACTTATCTTGGTGAGATTATTATGAATTGAAAACAATGATCATTGAAGGTTATAGAATTGTATAAGGTTTGATCAATGGTAATATGAGCAATTTATTGCCTTAGGGGTTCAAATTTTCAATTTTATTCATATATTGACCATTAAAGATGCCAAATATAGTAGACAATAATATGCAGTAACAACATCCAACCAATTTAGCTCCAAATTCTAATCTTGAAATACTGTGTTTTTGCTCTATGCTGACATGACCATGTACATGCTTTTCATTTGAATTGTTGCTTAAATAAAGCTCTGATTTGCATGTGAATACATTGATTATTTATTTGAATATCTTGATCGAATAACTTATTTAATATTCAAATGAATCAACCTAGGAATACATTAGATTTCATTGTGATTAGAAGGGTGAGGATATTATTAAGTCCTTGATGGTATATAATCTAGTAATATTGTTTCTGTTTTTATCATGTTTTGCACTACCATTTTTTTGGACTTCACAAAAGCTTTGTATGGAACCTAGACATGGGCTTGACATCATAGGCAATCATCATCATTTATGTTATTAATTTTTCTTCTACTCATTAATAAAAGATGTTTATTATATATTCATTATACTTTTTCTTGGTGAAATATCCACGAGGGGCTTGACCAAGGCAAGCCCATTTACAATATAGTGGTTGAGATATTGAAGGTACAGAGGTAGCCACCATATTCAACATGGAAACC
The DNA here is from genome assembly GCA_028749045.1 of Cupressus sempervirens. NCBI lineage: Eukaryota > Viridiplantae > Streptophyta > Pinopsida > Cupressales > Cupressaceae > Cupressus > Cupressus sempervirens. The sequence continues at coordinate 133,309,334 of CM053786.1, read as the reverse complement.
CACATTATCACAAGGGTGGATTTAGTAAAATAGCATGGAATTCAAGTTATTTTAGCTTGAAGAGAAGATTATTAATTATATTTATTATTATTAGGATGTCAATCTAACAAAGTAAATAACCTATTAACTATTCATATTGAGGTTCACTTATCATTTAAATTATTTTATCTAACTATATTACTACCGATAAAAGAAAATCTAATAATGCATACATTCAACAATACGTAACTTGAAAATCTTTGAAGTGAGTGGATAGTGATATGACAGAGGCTTCATACGTTATACTTAGTTGGATTTTCCAGGCATATTTCAAGAAATGGGAGGACAATAAACAAGGAATATTATTGTGCAATTATTAACAAGCCAACCAATTATAAATGGCATAATATCATTTTGATGAAACCCTTAACAAATACATGTTTTAAAAAAAAAATTACTTATTGCTTTGATGAAACCCTTTCCAAATACATCACACGATAAGAAAAGTTGTAGATTTATACCACTTAATGATGACAACTCAAAACTTGACAAACATCTGCAATGGGAACTCAAAACCTATCAAATCTCTACTATGGAAGCTCAAACCAATCAAATTTTTGCAATGACAACTTGATCGGCCTACAAACAATACAAGAAATGCAAATTTAAACATCAAAGGCACCTAAGGAAACTCAAAATGCAATAAAAAACACTTTAAGGGTATTGATTAATGGAAAATGGTTGCTTCTTACCTCAAATGGTTGTAGTACACATAGAGCTCCTTGAACCAACTGCTATTGTGAAAAATAAAATTTTATGTCATTTTCTTTCTTTTTTGTTATTAAACTTGATTTGGTCAAAATTTTGACCAAACTAGGCAAAATAACAAAAATAATAATTTCATAGGAAAGTTTGGCCTTTAGTAAAAAATCTAGGTCAAAAAATCAATGAGAATGTACTATTCTAAGGAGAAGATGAAAAAGTACATAAATTACACTATCCTCCATCAGGGGTTGATTTTTATCTTTACCAATTCCACCTAGCCTTGTTTTCCCCTAGGATTGTCGAGGTTGATATCCCAACTCTCCATAACCACCCCCCACCATATTCCACTAAGAATTATGAGCCCTAGAGCCCCTACCCCCCAAACTTCACTAAGTGGGTCCCCTAATGAGAGGAAGATCTATACCCCCCAGTAAAAAAATAAAAATGGAGAAAGGGAAGGTAGGAGGAGTTGGAGGACTCAGAGGATGAGGTGAGAGGTGGAAGGTGAAGATTTGGAAGAATTAAGAAAAAAAATGCTAAAAGGAAGTTGAGCTCCACGACCTCACAAGAGGAGGATTTAGATTCAGAGGAAATAGCCCACCCTAAACAAAGGATAAAATATAAGACTTTGAACTATGGTTTGGGGAATGAGGAGGAAAAGGAGGTGGAAGTTTAAGACTCTTCAAGGTCTGGCTTAGGTGGTGTGACTAAAGAAAGTAAAGATATGACCCATGTCTTAGTTTCAATTACTATGGGTGTATTGACCTCACACAGGACCAGTTCTTGGATATGGTGGAAAGAACCCCCTCCCCTATGATTGTTTCTTTACCTACTAGGCTTATATCTAAAAATATGATTATTTCTAACCCCACAATTTTGCAAAAAATTGACAATGACATGGTGGATGGTAATTCAAGTTGAAAGTAGGAGGTCCCTAAGGAGAATTTCAAGGTAGCTAAAAAAGGGCTAAGGGAGAGAGTACACACCCTGGAGGAAAGAGAAAGACTTTTGGAAAAGTTCACCATTAAGTTTACACATGCAATGACCACTACTCTACACCTAATGAAGGATGAACAAGAGGGGGACCTCACTCATGAAAACTCTAGAATGTTATTTGATTTCCTGGTAGAGGACTAGGGAAACATCCTCCTTAAAGGGAAGGATGAGAAGAAGCCCAATTAGGTCCTACTCTCCTTGGATTTTTTGTATTTTATGGTTTGTTGGTTACTGAACTTAGTGTGTTTTAAGGTGGTTCTACTTTTTTTAATAAAAAATTATAATTTAAGCAGTATTGTTTTAGGCAATAGTAGTAAGTTTCCTAGTATTTTCTTTTTAATGATCCTTAAGGTGTTGTTTCTTCTTGGATTAGCAGTAGTAGGGGTTAATTTTGTTTGGCAGTAATCTGTTGGTTGTAGGCCAGCTTGTCTATTGTAAGGGCCAACCCCCTTGTTTTGGCTACTTTTTAATTCAAAAACATCCTCATATTTCTAAGTTTCATTTATCTAGATCTATAACTTAGCTTTTAGACATCTTCTTCATATATAATCTTTATCTTTTCCAAAACATATTTAGTAGTGTTACAACACATTAACTTCACATGCTCAAAATATATCAATCCACTTAAAATAACATTTTTTCCTTGCCATTATTCTTATATTATTTGATTTGAATAGGATTAGTTTTTGGACTAGTAGGATTATAACAATATTGGACTAATTTCAAAACCCTATATCCAAAAGAACTTAGGTGAGCTTCCACCCTTAATCATTAAAATTTGTAGTTTTTTTTCCATCAAACTTAGTCAGCATGTATAATTTTTAGTTATCATGTTACATTTAGAATCTTCTTCAAGCTACTAGGATTTTTTCAAGAAACTTAATTTTAATACCAATTATTGAAAAAACAAGTAAAATGAGAGGATAGATAGATTAGGTGTATATTGGAATCTTAAACTATTTAGCTATCCTTATGTTAAAAAACTTTACTTCATGAATCAATGATAATGAAATCATAAAAGGACAAAGAATTCAACACAATTAGACAAATATACATTGTATTTTTGTGGAAATCCTAATGAAAGAAAAATAATTGTGATAAATCTTAATATATAAAATTATTTACAACCTTTTCTTAGGAATGCAACCAAGGAAGAAACTACTCATTGAAATAATGGTTGTCTAGATTGCCAAAGCAAGTTCACTACTCCCTGAATATTATAAAAATTAGAGAAGGAGGCTACAACCTTAGAATGACATGAATAATAGAAAGATGTTAGCCACAACAAAATTTATTATCAAGATCCTTTAGAATATTAATTCTAGAATATTTTAGGCAATTCTAAATGTTGACACATTTAACTAATTTCTAGCAGTGATCATTCAAAATTTTATCTTGCATACTTCACAACCTAACACACTTCCACAACATACAAAACCTTCCAAATGATTTTATCTTTCATCTAGATATCCTCCACAAGTTCATGCAATCTTGTCCAAGATGACCATGATAAAACATAGAAAAATATTAACGTGCATCGTGCCACAATAACATAGGTTTTCCCCAAATAACTTTGTGGTGTGATGGATGAAAAAAGTGTAGACAAGGAAAATGATTAGTTTAGAAATATGAAAGCTTTAACCACAAAAATTATAAAAATCATATTCGAATGATCCCAATAACTCAATGAAGCAATTACAGTTGAATTTTCTTAAAATAACAAAAAAATGTAAACAAAATCATGCAAACTTTCTATTGTGCTCCATTTTTCTTCATTATCCTCCAAATGTAATGTTTCTCTTATTGACAATTTCACTAATAATATTGAAAATAAAGTATAAAGAAAATAATGACATGTAGATACTCGAAACATGATTAATAAAAAATGGATGGAGAAGTCCATTAAATAGAAAATAGATCTAGAACAAACACAAAAGATGAAGGAAAGGAAGAGCCAATAGTCAATAATAAAAGCCCATAAATAAAATAATATTTATAATTTCTCTCCAAAAAGGTCAAAGGACATTTAAATAAGAAAATATTTAAATAAAAAAATATTTAAAAAAGAAAAAAAAAGGAAAAAGAAAAACCATTTGAGATTGGAAGATGTATGAAACATAAAGCATAAATAAATGAAATTTATTTACGCAAAATGGGGACATTATGACATTGATTTAATAAATTAATTTCCTAGAAAGACCATTAGGAATTAATTAAATAATTTTAAAACTATTTCACCAAATATGTGCAAGTGACCAAAAACATGATAGATGACCAAGCTTAAATGATAAAATGAAAAATAAATAAAAATAATTCAAGGTAAAATGACACAAAATGATAAAAAATGAATAAAATAGACAAAAAAGATGAAGAATGTGTTGTCACAAAAGCTTACACCCTTGCCTAAAGTTTCTACCTAATGACAACCTTGTGAAACATGGGAACAATCTCCAAGTTGTAGGACTTGAAGTTTGAGATTAAGTCTCCAAAGAAAACCAACTTCCTTACTATTAGGGTGTACCTAACTACCCTTCGAGAGGAAAAGGAAGAAGGAATGCATGAAACAAAAACTACCTAGTCTAATCTAAAGGGGGTGATACACCAAAATAAGTTGTTCAATCATATCTCTACCTAAAAATTCACTATTCATTAATATAACCTCAAAGTACACTGATATAACCTTTTTCTTAATTCAACAGTTACATACAGATCAAAAAACCAAATGAAATCCTACAAGGAAGGAACTTCACTCTATAACATTTAAAGGTAAGAGTAGATACTATTATGCAGATTAAAGAATGAAAACAAACCACCAACAGAGGCAAGAATTTTTTACGCTAATACTAATTGGAGAATGAGGTAAAATAGAGGATTATATTCTCTCATAGAAAAAAGGAAATTATAGTAAAGGAGTTAAATACTATTGCTATAGAATTAGAGAAAAAATGACTAACCCTAAGAAGGGTTACAAACTCTACTTTCATTGTGCAATAATAACTTAGATAGCTTCTACCATAAGGAAAAACTCAACAATTGCTTTTAAGGTTGTAGAGAACAATCACTGCAAATTTGAGAAAGATTTGATCATCGTACACATCCATATGCAAGAAAGCTATATTATTCACAAAGTAAAACCTTTAGAAGATAGAAATGATGGCCATTATCATTTTGACTAGGTATATGGATAACCAGGTGGTGATGGAATGTCCCTTTACATTTTTTAGGCATGGGGAACATCGAAGAGTGGTTGTGGATGATCGAGAACATCAGTTTTCCATTTAACAAATGTTTCTTTCTTGCTATCAACATGCCAAGTCAGCCATGCCATTGGTCAATTGGAGTCAATCCTTAGGCTTCACCATGTTGACCAATCATATTTTATATTTCCACCACCCAACTACTCTTCTAACTTTATTTTGAATTTTTGACCTTACCCTAGTCACATCTTCACCACCTTTGATCTTAACTAACTATCTTACCTTGTGAAACCATGACTCAAGCTAACTATTACTGTTGCTTCAAATCTTTAAATTGATGTAACATAAAATGCCCATGAATTTGTGAAAATGAACTTAACCACCACTGCTTACTCACCACCTAGGACCATTGAGACACATGTCACATCATCTCTTTATCACTATGGAAAATGGCCTTGCATCTTTGGTTAGCAACATAATGAAAATTGCACATCTACTTTCAATCTGACAGTCCTAAAAATCCATTGATCCTTGTCAGTATATTTACCAATCAAAACCTTTCTTTACACCAAATCATTTTGACATCCCTTCACTTGTGGCCCATAGCTGAAATATGTCCCACATGTCCACATGTTGCATTATCACTATCTCACTATGAGAATTTGTTCATAAGTTTTCCTATAGCAACATAGAGACAATCATTGATCATCTACAAATCAATGGTGGACAAGAGTATGTCAAGAAACTGGCCCATTTTTGTAAAGCATGAATAAAATTTTGCTAGTTGATACCACATTTGTAAAGTCCACCAACTAAAAAGAAGAAAGGCCCACTTGGGATACATGGCACGCTATCACTATGTCATTATGACTTTTGGTTGTGCAACTTTTGATAACAACAAAGTGATGATAGTCAACTTCCTTACATCTGATGGCTGAGAAGATACGAGCCTACTAAAATATTTATAAAGTGAAGAAACCCATAGACTTAGGATATAAAATATAACCTAAGGTTTAAATATACCTTTTATAACATTAAGACATTTGAATATTTTAAAATATGACCATTGGCCATGCTTGACAAGAAAAAATCAAATTTTGGTGGGAGGGAAAAAATGGTTAACAATTCTAGTGACTCAGAGGGGATACTAGCCTATTAAGTATATGATTAGTGACCTTAAGAATTCATTAGGCTATGGTGTTGTAAAAAGTTAAGATCTTCTCTGCAAAAAAAATATGCAAATACTAAAGAACTTCAACTGTTGTAACCGTAAAAGACTGTGAAAATCCACCTCCTCTGCAACCTTAAACTTCAAAACCTAGTTATCTTACAAAGAGATAACTTGTGCTCAACACTTCTTGGAAAACTAAAAACTAACCTAGTATATATAGAAAACCCTACCCTCTCTAAAAGTAGGGTTTGAGAAAATCCCATTAACTAGAATTGGTAGGATATCACCATTAGGCCTAGATAATTGGAAGGCATTGGCCTACTTACAACTAATGATAATGTAAGGTCTACTCTAGATTGCATCAAATTTAGAGTGCCTACCTAGTTTGGCTCTATTGCCATCCCACTTGAGGAGAAGGTATCCTTCTCCAAAAACCTAGCTTTGGGCTTCTTTTCAAAGCTCTTTTTGACTTTTTGCTATTGATTTTCAGGTGTCTACATAGCCTATTGTCTCTTTTCTTCTACCTCCATTAATTCTACCATTTTGGCTGTCATAGCGTCATCTTCAATTAGAACCAACTAATGAGCTAACTCAAGAGAGGGGAACTCTAGTGAAATAGGAAGCCTTTCTCCCCTTCCATATACCAATATGAAAGGTGAATTCCCTACTACTCTCTTAGGTGTAATTGTGCCAACCCAAATGGTAGTCTTTAATTTTGAATGCCATCATCTTTGATTATCCTCAATAGTCCTCTTCATGATTTTGATCAGGTCTTTATTGGAGGACTCAACCAATCCATTTACTTGGGGGTAGTAATTTGAGGAGGTTCTCAAATAGATACCATGGTCAATTCCCTAAGAAAAAATATGGGTTCCAACAAAATATTTAGCATTGTCTGATATTATTGTTGAAGGAGTACCAAACCTGGTAATAATTCCATCAAGGAATTCCACTACTGAGGCCTTTGTTGCATCCTTCAAAGATATTTCCTTTTTCCACCTTGTAAAGTAATAGTAGCTAATATCCACTTGTGATTAGATTTGGGAGGTGGAATGATTGGACAAATAAAATCTAGCCCCCATTGGGCAAATGGTTGATCAACTTGAATGGGATGAAGGGGAAGAGCTGCTAATGTCTATTTTCCTAAAAAAGAAAGCACTCTTCTCACATTTCCTTACATTCCTATAATATTTGGCCAATAATAACTAGACCTCATGATATTCATAGCTATTTTTCTAGCTAAGAAATAGCCACCATTAGGACCATCATGAAACTCCTTGACCATCCTATCTATTTGATCAATGCTAATGCATCTTAGTAAGGCTCCATTGAAATATTTTTTGAAAAGAATCTCATCCACTATGACAAAAGGGATAGACTAAAATATAAATTTCCTTCTTTTAGCTCTATCTAGTCCTTGTGGGTATCCTCCTCCCAACAAGAAATTTGTCATGTCATGTATCTAATTGTTCAAGTTTTCATCTCTACTAATTATGCATTTTCTATAACTAGAGAAAGCTCCTTAGTTGGCTCCTAGGATGAAATCATCTATTCACACAACCCTTTACCTCTTAAAAGCTTGGTGATCTTGATATATATGTCATACTCCATGACCTTAGTGATTCATCCAACCCTCTTCGCACTAACATCCTAATTTAAAAGAAAGTCCTTCACACTTGCATAAGGAACTAAGAGTTGGATCTTACTATTTGACAAAAGATGTATGAAATTCTTTAAGGCCCTTATGATAGAGAGGACCTATTTTCAACATAACTATAATTATCTTCATAGTCCTTTAATCCTTCACTGAAAAAGGCTATAGGTTATTCTTCATTTATATCATTTAATTGATTCAAGACAGCTGATATACTTGACTCACCTCCAAGAGTATAGAGAATGAAATCCTTATCAAAATTTGGATTGATAGGGGTAGGAGCTGATGCTATTTCTTCCTTGATCTCTTCAAAAATAGCTCTCCCTTCCTTTTTTTAGGTGAAGATCATATTCTTTCTTAACATAGCTACAAGAGGTTTAACCATGGTAGCAAGACTAGGGATAAATATTCTTACAAATTTGATTCTACCGAGGAAGCTTTTTAGCTCCTTCATATGAGTAGGAAGTGGAAGAGCAAGAATTACCTTGTTTTTTCTAGATTAATATTCAAACCCTCTTTAGACACAATATGTCTAAGAAATTTCCCTTGATTACTGGAAAAAAAAACTTGCTTGGGTTTATTGACACACCTTATTGCCTGCATTTGATGAACACTTGCCTTAGATGACCAAAATGATCTACCACATTCTCAAAGTAGACTGTGATATCATCAAGGTAAATTAGAATGAATTTCTCAGTCATATTCTTAAAGGCCATCTCCACTACCTTTTGAAAAGTAGCACCTGCATTAATTAGTCCAAAAGACATCTTTCTATAGGAATAAGTGCCCCATTTAGTAGTGAAAGCAAACTCTTGGACTAACACTTGATTATACCCTAAAAAACCATCTAGGAAGGAAAATCTCTTTGAACCACTAATCGTGGATATAATTTGTTCCATGGAAGGGAGGGAATGGTGATCCTTAAGGGAAGCCCTATTGAGATCCCTAAAATCTACACACAATCTAATTTCCCCATTCTTCTTCCTAATAGGAACAAGGTTGGCTACCCAAGAAGAATGCTTAATAAGGAAGATAATATTGGCCTCTATTAACTTGGATAACTCCTTTCTCATCATAGGCTCAATCTTAAGGTTGACTAGTCTCTATTTTTGTCTAACTAGTTTGGCATTAGCACTCAAATCTATGGTATGTTGAAACAAAATTGGGTCAAAACCCTTTAAATAATCATATGTCCATGCAAATACATCATTGAATTCTTGACATAAATGAACAAAATTTTCTTGTTCAACTTTAGAGAAAACCTTTCCCAAATTGAGAGTCTTTCTATTAGCAATTACAACTAGTATGTGATCATGTTTATTTGAAGCCAAGTTTGAGTCTCTGCTCCTTACTTGATCATCATGATTGAATATAATCTCCAAAGTGATTAGGCCTTTGGGTAAATTTTTTGAACTAAGGTTCATGATTTGATCACCATACTAGCCTTGCAATTTGGACTAGTTCCTCTTTGAGAATTCTTCCCTAGTTTGGAAAAAATATGACAATTTGCACATCAAAGTCAAAGACTTGCCAATTGTTATTATTGTCTAGGATTGAAAATCTTACAACCACTTTGATGTGTTGCTCCTTGTTATCCTTAACATGCTCCAGTACATCATTATGAGCACCTATTGTTGCAAGTTTGTTAGCATGTTTATTTTCTCTCTTAGGAACACTCTAGATGTTGAATCCTTGAAAACCATCATGAAAATCCCATACCCTATGTTTATATGCTTTGAGGAGGTTGTTCTTGGTAATAATATAACTTCTTACTTGATTAAAAACCTACTATCCCCAAATACCCTTAGAACCTTGATTCCTCTCTTTTGTGCAAGTTGGAGAGCTTGGATCAGAGCTTCATACTCTACTACATTATAAGTGCAACTAAATTAGAGACTATAAGAGAAACAATACTTCTCCAATTGAAGAAAATGAGCATAACACAAGTTCTTGCACTATTTTTATTCCTTGAGCCATCAAAAACCATGCTTCACAATCCATCAATATCTTCTTGTGTCTTCATGAGACTAGGAATAGAGGTATCCCTTTGTAATATAGAATATGTTCCAAGGCTTGTATTTAGGGCTTCTTGGGTGAAATTATTAAGTAGTGGCCCACTCATCCAAGAGATAATCAAGTACCTCTATCAAACAAGTAAAATGCTCCTTTTCTATGTCTCCATCTTCTTCTTTGTAAATAATGCAATTCATGTTTATGGGACTTCGAGTGTAGGTCTCTATATGACTGAGGGCTAGAGGATCTACTCTTATGGAAGCTTTTGTTCCATAAATTGTTCTAAAAAACATATAAGACCAATAAGATGGAATATAGCCAACTATTTGTGTAGTAAAATCTCTAGAAATATAGATTTCAAAATGAGGTTTGACCCCAACTATTGATATATCTTGTGTAATATATAACTAGGCCAAGAATGCAATTCCATTTCTACATTTTTTAAGACTCCTATAGTCTTGACAAAGCTACCATCTAATTGGGGTACATCCCTAACTATGGGCTCATTTTTTATGGCAAGGAGATCGGCTACACTTGTAGGCATTACAAAACTACTAGCCTATGAATCAATCATGAAATTATGGACTATTTTATGTCCTATGATCAAGTAAACATAAATAGGGGGAGGCCTAATTTTCTTACTTGTTTCTCCCCCTTTTATTGGTTGCACCAAGCTTGTTGCATCATCTTCTCTATGCGGTTGGTCTTTCACCTCTATACTCTCTAAATCTTATTATAGTAACTTCTTCTGTGATGGTATAGTAGCAACAATATCCCATATAGAGATATTGGCATTAGTCTTTTTCATTTGATCTACCACATTGAAAGGAGTATTATCTATTTTGACTAAAGCCTTGGGAACTACATGGATATGTGGTTGAATTTGAGAAGTTTAAGGTTTAGTAGAGTTCTTTTTGCTCATATCTTGCCTCTATTGAGGAGCAACATTGGATTGTGCATTCACCACTAACACATAAGGAGTAACATCTAAAGTTGAAGCTTGATTAGGTGAGAGAGATGCGACATCTTGAATAGCTCTTCTTTTACTTCTAGCATTATGAGCTATGGCATCATGATTAACATGATAATGTTCCTCTAAATGATGGTTCATGAAAGAACAATCACCCTGATGTTGTATATGAGAATCATCAATAGGTTGACTAACATTATATTATTGTCATGTTGCTTGTTCTTGTGTAGTCAATGCTAAATAAGATTTTTCCTTCTGACACATGAAATATCCATAGGAATAGTTACAAGAAGGGCATGATTCTTAATCTTGAGAAAGATTATTCAGAGGGACTAAAGCCCTATTTAGGTTTGTATTTATAGTAGGGACATTGCCAATAGGTCTATTCTAATTATATGGAACATGACCTTCATTTTGATTTAGAGGCCTATTATGTATGGAACCTTGATATTCAAGTCAAGGAGGCTTATTATTTAGAGATTTTTTCCCTTTCCAGGGTCACCCTATTTAATCATCTTTTGTATCACTGAGATACTATCCTCTAGCTTCTTCTCCCAACCTTGCAACTTATTGTCTATATTTTGCATCATACACTACATCATATCTTTGATTTCATCTTATTCCAATCAAATATGTGGAGGCTAAAGAGACAATAGCAAGGGGCTGACTTGTAGATGTGGTAGGGATAGGGGCTAAAGTAGGTTGATGATAAGGTATATTTGAGAAGAAAGGCATGGGAGGCCTTGGAGTTAACTTCTCTCCTTTTATCAATATATTTTCTTCCTTTATGAAAATCTTATAACCATCAGGTAAGGTATCCCCTCCCATAGTTTTCACAATGGTAGATGTGTCACTATTAAAGGCTCTAAGGTAATGTAAGAATGCATTACCTAGGGAAGGATTTACTATGGTAGGTATTCTATCCCATGTCTTTTGAAATATATAATTAAAATAAATCACATCTTAATGGGGTTCTCTCTTGATAGTTTTCAGTAGCTCCAAAAGTGATAGGTGATCACTTTTGTCCTCAAAATGCTTGCAAAGTCTTGCTCCTGACCCATCCCAATTAGTAATAGAGTTATGAGATAAACCTCTATACCATTGTAATGCTTTTCCCTTTAAGGATGAAGCTAGAAGCCTAACAAGAACATCATTCTCTATAATACCATGTATGCTGCAAACATTTGAAATCTCTTAAATATGTTCTACAAGGGAGATGGAAGTCTCACTAGTAAAATTAGGTATAATTTTGAGATATGATACTAGAATATCATGTCTTTGATCCAATAGGAGAGGAATCCCACCATTAAAGGTGGAAAGTGCATGTGCTCTAGACTGTTCCATATGGAATAATGATCTATTTAGATTAAAATATGACAACCTAAGTTGTGATCTATCAATAGGAGGAGTGGAAAGAGATCTTGATGGTGTATGCATTATTGTTGCACTCCTAACTAGTGATAGAGATAATCTATTTCTCTTTCTTCTAGGTTGTTAGGACTCAAAATTGAAGCCTCGATTTTGAGTACCATTGAGAAAATCAAGCCCTATAAGTACTTTTTGATGCATGTGTACCTAGTTGTACTTGCAAGGCTTAAGAGGTGTTTAATGTTTCTAAAACCTTGCATTCAGTATATCCACTTGTCCCATGAAGATAAATTGTCATTTCAAGTCATTCTGTGAAGTTTCATTTTGAGCAATTTCTAATTCTACATTTTTTCTTGAGTCAAATAGCAGCAAGAGGCCTTGTTTGCAATTGAATATTTTGCACCTAGTAATGTTTCATGACTCACCACTTTGGGAGTGTCTAGTGTCCATACCAAAGAGCCTATGTTTTATATTTTAAGTCATTTTGAATCTGTTTGACTAGGTTTTGAAGCCCTCAAAGTTGGTCATTTATTGATGTCATGTTGATGCAATTAGTTTAGAATTCTGGGAGGCCCTGTTTGACTTGCTATAACTTTGACCCAGTTGACCAAAATGCTAAAATTACTTTTGTGCTACATTTTAGAGGTCAGGGACTTGATATGTTTCAAGTTTAAGCTTATAAGGAATCCACTTAATTAGTTTTCAAATGTGATTCCAACTATAATTTGTAATTTTTACTAGTGTCAAGAAGTGAAAATTTGTTGGTACCCTGTTCGTGATGTCATATCTTAAAATCCATAATAAGTGAGATTGAATGAATTGTACCACTATGTTGTACTCTAAAAATAATTTGTGTGCAAGTTTGCAAATCATGATGAATCCATCTACATACTTTCCTAGGTCAATTCCATTTGCAAAAAATGCTTTTTTGCCAATGCTTTTAGTCTGCAAATTTGAGTATCCTACTTTGATCACTCGCCAAATTTTCCTAGTTATTTGTCATGAGCCCTAATTTCAGATTTATGCTCTCCTTGTGACAATGAACCAATGCCCTAGTTTTTGTTTCCCCAAGTGTTAGTTTTCCTAGTTTTTGAAGCTGAATTCGAAAGCATTTTATGATTTTCTAACTTATTTTCTTGCTGGAAGTTCTAAGAGGGAAACTTTGATGGTCAATATCTTTTGGCTAAGATTTCGTTAGGAGATGAGATTTGACAAGGTAAAAGTATGTGGAATAGAGAATCAACATGTTAGATCTTAGAGCCTCGTCATGTGTTTTGGTCAATTTTGAAGGCCAGTCAAAGGACCTCATAGCACAAAGTTGATAGTCAACAAAAGGAGTTAAAATGAGTTTGACCAATATTTCAGTGATACAGTAAGGATTAAATCTAAATATAATTGATATTAGATAATTAATTGATTGATTTGATAGATCAGTTGTTTGAAAACAATTTTTATTTTAGCTAGACCCACTTTGGGGCTTGACTAATTGCATCAGATTGATCAAACTCCAAGGGCTTCAAGATATTTTGAAGAATGCCTTTATTATATGGGTATTAAAACATTATTACATTACTACAATGTACAATGGACAAGTTAGCTCAAATGAAGGGATTGATGATTGTGGATGTTGCTAAAGGAGAGGGATGCTATCAAAGCATCATCATCAAATAACAGATGTTGGGAAGCGGTGAAGAAGAAGTGGATAGAGTTGGTGGTCTTAGAAGGAGGGAAAATAATATATGTGGATATTGGAGGGTCATGGGATGAAAGAGAAAAGTGTGTGAGGGAATCTCTTCCCCATTTACCTAGTGGCATAGTTTCTTGGATGACTCCTAACAATAGGGCCATAGCAGGAAAAGATTAAGTAAGGCCCATTCCTCTCCATTCAGTTTCCCTAGTGACAAAGGAAATTACTTTATTTCATATTGAACAAATTATCAGTGGAGATTTGGCTAGTCCTTGAATTGGTAATGGATACTAAAATTTTCAACAATGGAATGATTAGTTTGAGTAATCTTGAGGGCCTTAATAAGTCTACAGAGACATATTTAGAAGGCAATGTTGGGAAGGAAGGTAGTTATAGAAGAACTAATGAATGGGCTTAGAGGTGAAACCATCACTATGATTATTCAAATTCAACTTCTACATCAAATGAAATTGAATCTTGGCTATCACACGTGAACACCAAATCAAGTAATGGATGATTAGGTGTTTGTCCCTATGTCATAAGGGGAAGTTTCTTGATTGATAAGCATGGAAACATAGCAACCTACTGATCTGGAGATGATGTGGCACTGAAGTGGCATCACCTGAGTTGTTAGAACCAAAGCTGTCAGAGAGATGGCTAGAATTTGGTGGTCGCCATGTTACCACTGAAAAATGGGAGGATTTTCTAGTAACGACATGGTGACCTATTAGAAAATCCAAAAAGCTAGCAAGTGTATGTGGGACCCCCCTAGAATAGTTGGACCAGTCAAATTTTACATGTGGTGATGATTGGCAACATGTTGCAATGTTCAGGTGGCCAAGGAAGGTTAAGGATATTATTTATAAAAAATATTTTTGTTTAATCTCAGTTTGAGCATTCATTATCAGATTGAAAAAATTATTTTAAAAAATGAATTTTCTATAGTTTTAACCTAAAGAAATATTTTGAATTTTTCAAATTGATCTTTTAATTGCTCTATCATGGTTGGGAGCTCGATTTTAAAATGGTTGACACAAGGATGATTATTGTCTAAAATGGGCACTTCAATATACTATTGGAACCAAAAGGAAATGAATTTTTCAAATACAAGGTTAGATTTTGCACAGATGTTCACTGGTTCACACTATAAGAAGATTTTTGTTTTCCAGAGCATTCTCAATAGAATAGGCAGATTACACCATTGAGCATCAAAATTTGTTAGAGGGAAGATATGGGAGCTTGTTGAATCCTAAGTATGGAGAAAAAATATTTTGAAAAGTTTATCTTGCCTATTGAGGTCATTTAACTGATTTTTTCTTTTTCCTTTAGTTTCATAATCTGGCATCAAAATCTATTATCTTTCCAATCACAATAGGGCCATAGTAGGAAAAGATTAAGTAGGGCCCATTCCTCTCCATTCAATTTCCCTAGTGACAAAGGAAATGACTTTATTTCATATTGAACAAATTGTCAGTGGAGATTTGGCTAGTCCTTGAATTGGTAATGGATACTAAAATTTTCAACAATGGAATGATTAGTTTGAGTAATTTTGAGGGCCGTAATAAGTCTATAGAGACATATTCAAAAGGCAATGTTGGGAAGGAAGGTAGTTATAGAAGAACTAATGAATGGGCTTAGAGGTGAAACCATCACTATGATTATTCAAGTTCAACTTCTACATCAAATGAAATTGAATATTGGCTGTAACACATGAACACCGAATCAAGTAATGGATGATCGAGTGTTCATCCCTATGTCACCAAGGGAAGTTGCTCGATTGATAAGAATGGAAACATAGCAACCTACTGATCTAGAGATGATGTGGCACTGAAGTGGCATCACCTGAGTGGTTAGAACCAAAGCTGCCAGAAAGATGGCTAGAATCTAGTGGTCACCATGTTACCATCAAAAAATGGGAGGATTTTTTGGTAGTGACATGGTGACCTATTAGAAAATCCAAAAAGCTGGCAAGTGTATGTGGGACCCACCTAGAATAGTTGGACTAGTCAAAATTTGACACGTGGTGATGATTGACAACATGTTGCGATGTTCGAGTGGCCATAGAAGGTTAAGGATATTATTTTAAAATAATATTTTTGTTTAATCTCAATTTGAGCATTCAATATCAGATTGAAAAATTTGTTTTAAAAAATGAATTTTCTATAGTTTTAAACTATAGAAATATTTTTAATTTTTCAAATTGATCTTTTAATTGCTCTATCATGGTTGGGAGCTCGTTTTTCAAATGGTTGGTCCACAAGGATGATTATTGTCTAAAATGGGCACTTCAATATACTATTGGAACCAGGAGGAAATGAATTTTCCAAATACAAGGTTAGATTTTGCACAGATGTTCACTGGTTCACACAGAGCATTCTTAGCAGAATAGGCAGATTACACCATTGAGCATCAAAATTTGTTAGAGGGAAGATATGAGAGCTTGTTGAATCCTAAGTATGGAGAAAAATGATTTTGAAAAGTTTATCTTGCCTATTGAGGTCATTTAACTGATTTTTTTTTTGCCTTTAGTTTCATAATCTAGCATCAAAATATGTTATCTTTCCAATCAAATATCTGAATCACTTTATGCTTTTGGGAGGCTAAATGGTTAAATATTTGATTTACCAGTTATAGAGAGAGATTAGAGAGATTCTTTTAACTTCTTGATGAGTTTTTTCAAGTGGACAGATGTTAGACATAGAGAAGATCTAAGAATTCATTCCTCTATATCATTCTCTTTCTCATTCTCTGTAGGGGTTTGTATTTTCCTTTGTGATACTAGTAGGGTTCTAGTGTTCTACTGTGAGACCAAGTTGTTGTTACTTTTACTTCCTTACTAATTGAGCAGAGCTCTAGTAGTGCCACACATCCACTCTTATGTAGATTTCATTTTTATTTTATGTCTTATTTTTTTGAGATAAATGGAAATTGATGACAGATCAAGTAGTATATCTTGAGTTTCATTTAGTTTTACTAGCCGATGTATTAAGTATTTTCAAGGATGAGTACAAAGGGGATTTACAATGAATTATATAGTTTGTCTTATTTTGTCTCCTAATTCTTCATATGCTATTGACTTTGTAATTGAATGAATAAGGTTTATTCAATATAAGGTAGTTGGGATGAGTTGTATATCGAATTTTTTGTTGCTTTTAACTCAAGAAGTTAAGTAAATGCTTCAATTATTTGATAGGGTTTCTAGGTATATGGAGGGGATATTTCATAAGAATGGAATTTGGGGATTTGAGTTGACAAACTTAATTATAAGGCAATCAAGTTAGGTCATCCTTCCTGTAATGACTCTATGCTACAATGGATAAGGCACTAGTCACTAAATCAGATGCAAGTTGATATGAAGGTTATTTGCATAGTTTATTTTAATCAAATCAATTTAGTTTTCCATGTTTTGCAGTGGGTTGAAAGGAATTAACACTCACTTAGCTTATAGACTCATAGGTTATGATTTGTAGCTATCTCATTCCTATCTTATTACATAAGTATTAGAAGAAAAAAGGGTTTCATCTATTGTTATTATATTTAGATTATATGTTTAATTGCACTGGTACCATATATTAGAACCTCAAGGTTAACTTCCCTAGGTTTTGTAGAGCCTAAAGTGAAGAAGGAGTTATGCCTTATAGTTGGCCCAAGATTTTAGTTGAATGCATCCATCATAGGAATTTACTAGCCTTAGATGTTTTGGTCTAGTTTCTTTATTAATTTCAAAACTATTAAATTAGAAGCCAACAAAATGATGACTCTACCAGGGACAAAGGTTGTAAATGTCTAAATTATGGATCTAGAAAACTCTAATATATTGTGCATTTTCTATTTTGTATGCAAGGTTTTGTGATCCCTAGTTAAGCTTTATTCATGGACAACAAGAATTTGTAAAATTGAATGTAAACTGTGTTCTATGACTATTATAAGTCCATCTTCAATCAATTCAGTTTGCAAGTGTTGTTGATAAAGTTTAGAGTAAAGAATTTATTTATGAAGTGTATTTTCTTTTCAGGGTGTTAATGATTTGCAAGTTTCCCCTACATTGAAGGTTTGGTTCATATTTGTCATGTGATGAATTATGTTTTATTTCTCACAAAGTGTGAGTGGCAACTCTAAATTCTTTGTACTAGTTTGTTCCTAGTTGATTCCATTGAAATATATTGAAGGATTTTCAATTGTGTGGGAAGATCATAAACTTTTGATAGTTTCTTGAAAAGGAAGTTTTAAATTCTTGATAGGTTTTTTGAAGTGTTGTTGCAATCTGCTATTATAAGAAATTGAAGTGTAAAAGGTAAAATCACAATAGTGATTTGTTCATCCTCTTTCAAGGAGGTGGAAGCTCTATAAGGTTTTGATTAGTGATGTGAAGGAATTTCAATCTTGCACATGTACCAAATCAGCAGATTGAAGTTTAGCATCAGCACTTGAGGTATTTTGATTTTCATGTTTCTCTTTCATGTAAGTCAAGTGTTTAAAAAGGTTGCCTCTATTAAATGATTTTTAGCACTAGAAGAAAGAGGTAAGAGTCTTTTGTTAAAATGGAATCAGATCTCAAACTAGAAATTAGTTTACCAAGACATAAAGATGTGCTGGAGGATGTAGTAGAAATTAAGAAATATCTTTGCAATTAGATTGTTAGATTTATAAGAAATGTGGTAGGAAGTGTTCAAGGTCTAGAAGATGATTAGATTTATGAAAAGTTTAAATCAGCACTTATGGTTTTGCAAGTGTCTTTCAGACCAAAGGAATTATCATGGCCTATATCTCTCCTAGATGTCTTTATGCCTAATTTAGTTAACTGCCCATCACATTTGAGGGTACAAAAGATCTTTCATGTTGATAGTCTTTTAAAAAAATTTGAGAATGATTTAAATAGCCAATGTGAATGTATTGAAAGTAATAGTGAGTCTAGTGAATCCATATATAATGACAACATTTCTTGTGATTATGAAGAGATGGACTTTGGATCTACTAAATTAGATGATTTCAGTTAGCATGATGAAGATGGTTATGTGGCTGAAAATGAATCGTGTGATAGTATGCATGAGAGTGTGGAATTTTTTAACAGTAGTATGAATATTTCTTCTTTTGGTAAAGATAAGAATGATACACCTAGTAAAGAGGTATTGTCAAAGAAGAGGTAATATGTTGTAGTATGGATTTTAGTTTTTCATATGGTCATATTAATGGTACTACTTCTATAAGTTTTTCAAATCAGTCGGTGTATGATCAAAACCTAGGAGAAGAGACTTGTGATAAAGTCTTGTTGAGTGTTGATGAAATTTCAGAACTGCTAGCTCATGATCTCGAAAGATATGCAAATGTTTCTCCAGATGCTCATGTTATTATTTGTGGTATTTCTTCTCAAGGTGAGGTCATTTCCCTAAGGTTTGATGTTGAATTTTATATAAAATTATAATATCTATTGTCAAGTTTTGGAGGTGTATGTGATAATAGATCAAGTATCAATACACATGACAACTTTTCTAATAAAGAGAGTACCAGTAGGGAGAAGTTTCATTTTGTTTCAGATTCTTATCATGCTCATTATATTGAAATTGGTTTTGAATATGACAAAGAAGCCAAGGCTAGAAGTGGTAAATCTGATTATGAGTTTTTACTATATGCTAATGATAAGTTCAAAGTTCATTCTAATGAATTGTTTGATGAAGATTACAATCAACATGATTTATGTCAGTACCTTCATGATAGTTTTTCAGACTTGGTAACTAATTAGTTGTTTGAGTGTGAAGAGGTTTTAGAAAAAGCTAAATCTAATTTTATGAGTAACATGGTTGCAAGTAGGCAAGGATCAGATTCTACATATTCTTCACATCTGGTTACACAAGGTGAGTTGCAAAGTTTTGACATATGCAACTTTTTGAACAAGGGAGAATATGAATCATTTGTGTTTTTGGTGGAGATCATGCATCAGTCATATGTAGATGACAATTTTTAGAATGATTATAATTTACATGAACATGCTGATTTGTTATCTCATAGTGAGCATGAGGTAGAGGTTAATGCCGATGTATGTATGCATTATGAGAATGAAGGAAGTTATTTCATTTTGCCAAGTGATTTGTTTCAAAATGTTAATCTAATTGGTGAAATTTATAGAAGAGATAATTTTAATTTACCTCAAGAAAATGTCAATGAGAATCAAGTATATGACAGAGGTAAAAGTTTTTGTTCAAGTTTAGTGGCCTAGGGCCATTGTATGTATATAGTAGGAGTAGTTTCCTTGTTTTCAATAAAGTTGTGCAAGAGAATTTTTTTTCTGTCAGGTGTGTGGTATACTTCTTCCAAAGATCTAAATCCTTTCCATGCCCACAAGGGACATGCATCTCCAAATAGAGCCACTATTGGGACTCAAAATTAGAGCCATGATTTTGAGTAACATTGAGAAAATCAAGCCCTATGAGCACTTTTCGATGCATGTGTACCTAGTTGTACTTGTGAGGCCTAAGAGGTGTCTAATATTTCTAAAACCTTGCATTTAGTATATCCACTCATCCCATGAAGGTAAATTTTCATTATGAGTCATTCTGTGAAGTCTCATTTTGAGTAATGTCCAATTCTGCATTTTTGCTTAAGAGTCAAATAGCAACAAGAGGCCTTTTTTGCAATTGAATATCTTGCACCTAGTAATGTTTCATGACTCATCACTTTGGGAGTGTCTAGTTTCCATTCCATAAACCCTATGTTTTAAATTTTGAGTTGTTTCAAGTCTATGTGACTAGGTTTTGAATTGCTCAAAGTTGGTCATTTATTGATGTCATGCTGATGTAATTAGTTCTAAATTTTGGGAGGCCCTATTTTACTTCTTATAACTTTAACCCAGTTGACCAAAATGCTAAAATTCTTTTTTCACTACATTTTAGAGGTTAGAGACTTGATATGTGTCAACTTTGAGCTTATGATGAATCCATTTGATTAGTTTTCAAATGCAATTCCAAATGCAATTTGTAATTTTTACTGGTGTCAAGAAGTGTAGATTTGTCAGTACCCCTATTTGTGATGTCATATCTTAAAATTTGTGATAGGTGAGATTGAATGGATTGTACCACTATGTTATACTATAAAAATAATTTAAGTGTGCCAATTTGCAAGTCATGATGAATCCATCTATACACTTTCCCACATCAATTCCATTTGCAAAAAATGCTTTTTTGCCAATGCTTTTAGTTTGTAGATTTGAGTAGCTTATGTTGACCACTTACCAAATTTTTCCAGTTATTTGTCATGAACCCTAATTGAAAATACTCTCCTAATGATAGTGAACTAATGCCCTAGTTTTCATTTCCCCAAGTGTTATTTTGCCTAGTTTTTGAAGTCAAACCTGAAAGCATTTTATGGTTTTCTAACTTATTTTGTTGCAAGTAGTTCTGAGAGGGCAACTTTGATGGACAATATCTTTTGCTAAGATTTTTTCATGAGATGGGATTTGAAAAGGTAAAAGTATGCAAAATAGAGAATCAACATGTTGGATCTCAGAGCCCCATCAAGTGTTTTGGTTAGTTTTTAAGGCCAGTCAAAGGACCTCCTGGTACAAAGTTGATAGTTAGCAAAAGGAGTTAAAATGAGTTTGACCAATATTTAAGTGATACAGTAAGGATTAAATCTGACTTAATTGATATCATATTATTAATTGATTGATTTGACGAATTAGTTGTTTGAAAATAATTTTTTTTAGTCAGACCCACTTTGGGACCCAACTAATTGCGTCAGATTGATCAAACTCCAGGATAAGTTTGAGTAATCTTGAGGGCCACGATAAGTCTGTAGAGACGTATTCAGAAGGTGATGTTGGGTAGGAAGGTAGTTATAGAAGAAGTAATGAATGGGCTTAGAGGAAAAACCATCACTATGATTATTCAAGTTCAACTTCCAAATCAAATGAAACTGAATCTTGGTCATCACACGTGAACACTAAATCAAGTGGGGAGCTTGAAAAGTGATCCAAAAGATACTAGAAAGGCCCTAGTAGTGACAATGGTTAGTGGATCAGAATCTATTTCTCTCCCAAACAATGAAGAGACATTGCATTCCATTTCTGCATTACAATTGGAAAAGTAGTGCCTTTCCATGTCAGGCCCCTCATCTCCTCAAGGCCTTGGGCATTCTCAAACATCTCCTACCATATTTCATCACTATGATGGTCAACTAGATGAGAACAACAATCTCAATCTAGGTAGGTCTAAGACAAAGAAAGAGGATGCAACCCATGACATAGGTAGAGGAGTTTCTCACACAGTCAATGGCATGGGAATTCATAGCATGAAAGCAAAACACCCATGTCAAGGACGAAGCCATAGGGACCACGCAAAACCAGTTTCAAATAATAATCCCACATTGCCTATATAGGGGTTTCCTTTATTGTTTAAATAGTAAACCATGCAGTAAGCATAGTGTCTTAAGGACACTACCTTTTTGAAGGTAGGCAAGCCCTTGGTGGGACTTGAGGACACAGGCCAGCTAGAGGTGAATAATAGGTAATAAATTTTAAATATGTGAGCATGATGGAGATGATGTGGAGTTGGAGGCACCAGATGTTGACATGTGGATGATTGGGTGTTCATCACTATGTCACTAAGGGAAGTTGCTTGATTGATAAGCATGATCTAGAGATGATGTGGCACAGTGATGTGGAGCTGAAGTGGCATCGCCAGAGTGGTTAGAACCAAAGTTGCTAGAAAGATGGCCAAAATCTGGTGGTCACCATGTTGCCACCAAAAAAATGGGAGGATTTTCTGGTAGCAACATGGTGACCTATCAAAGAATCCAAAAAGTTGGCAAGAGTATGTGGGACCCACCTAGAATAGTTGTGCCAAACAAAATTTGACATGTTGTGATGATTAGCAACATTGGGCGATGTTTGGGTGGCCAAGGAAGGTTAAGGATATTATTTTAAAATAATATTTTTGTGTAATCTCAGTTTGAGCATTTAGTATCAAATTGAATTTTTTTTTTTTAAAAATGAATTTTCTATAGTTTTAAACTATAGAAATATTTAAAAAATTTTAAATTGGTCTTTTAATTGCTCTGTCATGGTTCAGAGCCTGATTTTCAAATGGCCACCACAAGATCAATTTTTGTCCAAAATAGGCATTTCAATATACTGTTGGAACTAAGTGGAAACAAATTTTCAAATATGAGGTCAGATTTTGTATAGCTATTCACCAATTCATGCTCTAAGAAATTTTTTGTCTTTTGGGGCATTCTCAGTAGAATGGGTAGATTACACCATTGAGCATCAAAATTGATTAGAGGGTAGATACGAGAGCTTGTTGAATCCCGAGTATGGAGAAAAATGATTTTGAAAAGTTTATCTTGCCTGTTGATGTCATTTAATTGATTTTTGTTGTTGCCTTTAGTTTCATTATCTAGCATCAAAATCAGTTATCTTTCCAATCAAATATCTAAATCACTTTATGCTTTTGGGAGGCAAAATGGTTAAAGATTTGATTTACTAGTTATAGAGAGAGATTAGAGAGATTCCTTTAACTTCTTGAGGAGGTTTTTCAAGTGGACAGATGTCAGACATAGAGCAGATCCAAGAATTCATTCCTCTATATCATTCTCTTTCTCATTCTTTGTAGGGGTTGCAGTTTTCTCTATGATACTAGGAGGGTTCTAGTGTTCTACTATGAGATCAACTTGTTGTTCATTTTACTTCCTGACTAATTGAGTAGAGCTCTAGTAGTGAAGGCCACACATCCACTCTTGTGCAAATTTTATTTTCATTTTATGTCTTGTTTTTCTGAGATAAATGGAAATTGATGATAGATCAAGTAATATATCTTGAGTTTCATTTAGTTTTACCACTTGATGTATTCAGTCTTTCCAAGGATGAGTACAAAGGGGATTTACAATGAATTATCTGGTTTCTCTTATTTTGTCTCCTAATTCTTCATGTGCTATTGACTTTGTAATTGAATGAATAAGGTTTATTCAATTTAAGGTAGCTGGGATGAGTTGTATATCAGATCTATTGTTGCTTTTAATTCAAGTAGTTAAGTAAATACTTCAATGATTTGATAGGACTTCTGGGTGTATGGAGGGGATATTTCATAAGAATGTAATTCGGGGAGTTTAGTTGACAAACTTAACTGTAAGGCACTCAAGTTAGGTCATCCTACTGGTAATGACTCTATGCTATAATGGATAAGGCACCGGTCACTAAATTAGATGCAAGTTGATATAAAGGTTATTTGCATAGGTTATTTTAATCAAATCAATTCAATTTTCCATTTTTTGGAGTGGGCTAAAAATAATTAACCCTCACTTAGCTTATGGACTCATAGGTTATGATTTGTAGCTATCTCATTCCTATGCTATTGCATAAGTATTAAAAGACAAATGGGTTTCATCTACTATTATTAGGTTCAAATTATATGTTTAATTGCACTGGTACCATATATTAAAACCTCAAGGTTAACCTACCTATGATTTGTAGAGCCTGAAGTGAAGGAGTTATGCCTTATAGTTGGCCCAAGATTGCAGTTGAATGCATCTGTCATAGGAATTCGCTAGCCTTAGATGTATTAGTCTAGTTTCTTGGTTAATTTCAAAACTTTTAAATTAGGTGCCAACATAGGGTTTGGAAATGAGATCTTAGTGTATTAAAAATTACCTCTAGAAGATGTTCTTGTATAAACCTTGGGCATGGATCACAGAAACTTGGTCTAGAAAAAAGATGTATTGTAGAATAGAGTCACCAAGTACTTGAAAATGAGCCTCTTGAGGGCCTAAAAATATTGAGAGCAACACTATCTTCTCACCATGTTTTTGAACTTTTCTTCTTGACACCAGTGGACTTAAAATGCTTCAATATGAGAGTCCCACTAGGCATGTCAAAAACTATTGTCACAAAAGCTTGCACCCTTGCCTAACTTTTTTACCTAAAGGCAACCTTGTGAAACATGGAAACAATCTCCAAGCTATGGGACTTGAACTATGAGATTGAGTCTCTGGAGAAGGTTGGCTTCCTTACTATTAGGGTGCACCTAACTACTCTTTGAGATGAAAAGGGAGAAGGAATGCATGAAAGAAAAACTACCTAATCTAATCTAAAGGGGGTTAAACACCAAAATAGTTTGTTCAATCATATGTATGCCTAACAATGCACCATTCATCAATATAACCTCAAAATACACTAATTCAACCTTTGTCTTAATTAAAAAGTTACATACAGATCATAAAACCAAATGAAATGCTATAAGGAAGGAAGTTAACTCTATAAAATTCAAAGGTAAGAGTAGATACTATTATGAAAATTGAAGAATGAAAAGTAAACCTCAATAGAGGCAAGACAATTTTTCACTAATATTGATGGGAGAATGAGGTAAGGTAGAGGATTATATTCACTCATAGACAAAAGAAAATTACAATAACAGAGTAAAATACTACTGCTATGGAATCAAATTAAAAATAACCAACCCTAAAAAGGGTTACAAAATTTTCTTTTATAGTGCAAGCATAACTCAGATAGCTTGTACACTATGGAAAAACTCAACAACTACATTTAAGGTTACAAAGAACAATCACTAAAAATCTGGGAAAGATCTAATCATGGTACACATCTAGATGTAGGAAAACTATATTATTCACCAAATAGAACCTTGAGGACACATAAATGATGGTCATTATCATTTTGACTAGGTAGATGGATAACTAGGTGATGATGGAGTGTACCTTTACATTTACTAGACATGGGGAACATTGAAGAGTGGTTGTGGATGATCAAGAAGAATAGATTTTCCATTTAAGAGTTGTTTCTTTCTTGCTATCAACATCCCAAGTCAACCATGTCATCAATCAACTATAGTCAATCTTTAGGCTTCACCACATGGACCAATCATATTTTATTATTCTACCACTCAACCACTTTTCTAACTTTATGTTGACCTATTGACCTTACTATAGTCATAATTTTGCCACCTTTTATCTTAACTAACTATCTTACCTTGTGAAACAATGAAATCAAGCTAACTATTATCATTGTTTCATAGCTTGAAATCGATGTAACATAAAATTCCTACAAATTTGTGAAAATGAACTTAATCTCCACTACTTACTTGCCACCTAGGGCTGGGTATGTGTAGGATCATGGTCAACCAAACTATGGCCTTAAGTGGTAGTGAAAAACCAAAAAATTAGGGTTATGTCAACTTGACTTATAATTTTAAATTGGTTATGGACTTTATATCAAAAATTCATAACAAAATAATCTATATGAAATTGAATGTAGTTTCTAAACTACTAGGCCTTATCTGGAGAAAAAAATAATTGATTGGTCAAAAGTTTGGATTTTAATGCAATACTACAAAAATTTTAGAGTGAAAATAAAAAGTAGTTGTATGTCTGACCACCTTAATCAAAATCAAATGATAATATTTTTTTAATAAAATTATAGATATAACAAGTAGACTCATGCTCAGATGTGATGCATATTTTTGGGTATTTTTATTTCAAATAAATAATTAAATATGAATTTTCTACTAAAAAAATTTTGAAAAAAAAAACTCCCATGTCTAACCACCTTAACAATAGAAAATTTTACAAAATTCAATTTTTTTTTCTTATACTAGGTGAAGCATAGAGTGTGACACAACTTATGGATTTAAAAGATGTTATACCATTTGAAAGCTATAGCTATTTTTCAATCAATATGTCAATCGACACTTTACAATAATCTTCATTGAAAACTAACTAATAAATACTTATCAAACTCAAAATTTGATAGCAATTATATCGATGGAATCTTGAGAGCTATATAAAAAAAACCCTTTTTGTTTCATTCAATTTTGATGAAAATAATACTATCAGATGGCTACCCAAAGTCTGAGTGTCAGTGAAACCCTTCTCAAACACATTTTTTGGATTGATAAAATAGGCTTGATAAATACAAAGCCTAATCAGATATTCGATTTCAAATCAGATATTTGATCACTGCCAAGAATTTTCAACACCAATTTGGAGGGAGGGAAATTCTAGAGAGAATAAATTTAAGAGGGAAACTTTAGATTGTTTTAGAGGGAAATTTATTTTAGGAAAGTGTGAACATTGATAGTATTATTATTATATATTATTATAATTATTATTATATTATAGTAATATGTATGTTATTACTATTAAATATAATATAGTTATAAATATAATTATTATCATTATAACTAAATATAAAATAGTAATATATATGATATATATTATTATTATTAAATATATATAGTAATATTATATGACTAAATTATTATATATAATAATATATATGGTTATTACAATTATTAAATCTATAATCTAGTAACATAAATGATTATTATTGTTATATAATCTAATAATATACTATTATTATATTAAAATATACAATATTATATAATTATTAATTATAATATTATCATAAAATATATCATTTTGACAAATTTTATGACAACATATGTCCCTAAGGCCCCTAGTGACCCCTTTTGACACATTCCCAATGGGTCCCTAGGGGTCCTAGAGGTCTTAGGGATATACATTGTTATAGAATGTGTCAAACGGGGTCATAGGATGACCTATGACCCCCTTCAAAAAATATAAATTATTCTAATATGTCCCTAGGGGTCCTACGACACCTATAGACATAGGTCATCCTACGACCCCCTTTGACCCATATAAATTATTGTAATATGTCCCAAGGGGTCCTAGGACCCCCAGAGACATGTCGTCACGGAATGTGTCTAAAGGGGTCATAGATCATCCTATGACCCCCTTCGACCCATATAAAGGATTCTAATATCTCCTAAGGGGTCGTAGGACCCTAAAGGACACATGCTATCATAGAATGTGTTGAAAGGGGTTATAGGTTATTCTATGATCCCCTTCAACCCATATAAATGATTATAATATGTCCCTAGGGTTCCTAAGACCCCTAGAGATATATGTCATCATGAAATGTGTCAAAAGGGGTCATAGGACATTATGTCATCATGGAAGTGTCGACCTATGACCCCTTTCAAACCATATAAACAATTATAACATGTCCCTAGGGGTCCTAGGACTCCTAGAGACATATGTCATCATGGAATCTGTCGAAAGGACCTATGACCCCCTTTAACCCATACAAATGATTCTAATATGTCCCTAGGGGTTCTAGGACCATTAGAAAAATATGCCATCATGTAATGTGTCAAAAGGGGTCATAGGATGACCTATGACCCCTTTTGACCCATATAAATGATTGTAATATGTCCATATGGATCCTATGACCCCTATGGACATATGCCGTCATGGAATGTGTCGAAAGGGATAATAGGTTATCCTGTGACCCCCTTTGACCCATATAAATGATTCTAATATGTCCCTAGAGGTCCTAAGACCCATAGGGACATATGTTGCCATAAAATTTGTCGAAAGGGGTCATAGGTGATCTTGTGACACCTTTCGACACTATAAACAATTCTGATATGTCTCTAGGGGTCCTTAGACCCCTGTGGACACATGTCATCATGAAATGTGTCGAAAGGGATCATAGGTCATCCTATGACCAACTTTGACCCATATAAATGAATCTAATATGTACCCCTAGGGACATATCTCATCATAGAATGTGTTGAAAGGACCTATGACCCCCTTTGACCCCTATAAACAATTATAAATGTCCCTAGGGGTACTAGGACCCCTAGAGACATATATCATCATGGAATGTGTCGAAATGGGTCATAAGTCACCCTATGACCTCTTTCAACCCATATAAATGATTCTAATATGTCCCTAGGGGTCCTAGAGCCCCTAGGGACATATTTCATCATGGAATGTATCAGAAGGGGTCATAGGCCATCCTATGACCCCCTTTGACCCATATAAATTATTCTAATATGTCCCTAGGGGTCCTAGGACCCCAAGAGACATATGTCATCATGGAATGTGTCAAAATGACCTATGACCCCCTTCGACCTATATAAATAGTTATAATATGTCCCTAGGGGTCATAGGACCCCAAGGGAAATATGTCATTATGGAATGTGTCAAAAGGGGCTATAGATCATCCTATGACCCCACTCGACCCATATAAATGATTTTAATATGTCCCCAGGGGTCCTAGGACCCCTAGCAACATATGTTGCCATAAAATGTGTCAAAGGGGTCATAATTCATCTTATGACCCCATTTGACCCACAAAAATGATTCCAATATTTCCCTAAGGGTCCTAGGACTCCTAGGAACATATGTCATGATAGAATGTGTTGAAAGGAGTTATAAGTCATCTTGTGACCCCCTTCAATCCATATAAATTATTCTAATATGTCCCTAGGCATCCTAGGACCCCTATGGATATATATCATCATGGAATGTGTCAAAAGGTGTCATAGGTAATCCTATGACCCCCTTTGACCCATATAAACAATTCTAATATGTCCCTAGGGGTCCTAGGACACCTAGGGACATATTTGTCATGGAATTTGGCGAAAGGGGTCATAGGTCATCCTATCACCCCCTTTCACCCATATAAATGATTCTAATTGTCCTTAGGGGTCATAGGACTTCTATGGACATATGTCATCATGGAATGTGTCACAAGGGATCTATGACCCCTTTCGAGCCATATAAACAATTCTTCTATGTCCCTAGGTATCCTAGGACCCCTAGAAATATATGTCATCATGGTATATGTTGAAAAGGGTCATAGCTCATGCTGTGAACCCCTTTGACCCATATATACAATTCTAACATGTACCTAGGGGTCCTAGGACCCCTAGGGACATATGTCATCATGGAATGTGTCAAAAGGGGTCATAGGTCATCCTATGACCCCCTTCGACCCATTTAAATGATTTTAATATGTCCCTAGGGGTCCTAGGACCCCTAGCGACATATCTTGTCATGGAATGTGTCAAAAATGGTCATAGATCATCCTATGACCCCCTTTGATCGATATAAATGATTCTAATATGTCCCTAGGGGTCTTGGGACCTCGAGGGATATATGACCTCATGGAATGTGTGGAAAGGTGTCATAGGTCATCTTATGACCCCCTTTGACCTATATAAATGATTTTAATATGTCCCTAGGAGTCGTAGGCCCCCGAGGGACATATGTCATCATCGAATGTGTCGAAAGGGGTCATAGGATGACCTATGACCCCCTTTTGAGTCATATAAACTATTCTAATATGCCCCTTGTGGTCCTCATACCCCTATGGACATATTTCATCATGGAATGTGTTAAAAGGGGGTCATAGGTCATCCTTTGACCCCTTTTGACTCATATGATGAATTCTAATATGACCCTAGTGCTCCTAGCACCCCTCGGGACATATGTCATCATGAAATGTGTCGAAAGGGATCGTAGGTCATCCTATGACCCATTTTGACCCATAAAAATAATTATACCATGTGCTTAGGGGTCTTAGGACCCCTAGGGACATATGTTGTCAAGGAATGTGATGAAAGGCATCATAGCTCATCCTATAAGTGTCTTTAAGCCATATAAATGATTCTAATATCTCGCTAGGGGTCCTAAGAACCCTACAAACATATGTCAGAATGAAATGTGTCGAAAGAGGTCAAAGGTCATCCTGTGACCCCTTTTGACCCATATAAATGATTCTAATATGTTCATAGGAGTCTTAGGACCCTTATGGACCTATGTCATCATGAAATGTGTTGAAAGAGGTCACAAGTCATCCTATGACCCCCTTCGACTCATATACACAATTCAAATATGTCCCTAGGGGTCCTAGATCCCTAGGGAAACATGTCATCATGGAATGTGTCAAAAGGGGTCATAGGACATTCTATGACCCCCTTATACCCATATAAATGATTATCATATGTCCCTAGGGGTCCTAGGACCCCTAGGGACATATGTCATCATGGAAGTGTCGACCTATGACCCCTTTCAAACCATATAAACAATTATAACATGTTCCTAGGGGTCCTAGGACTCCTAGAGACATATGTCATCATGGAATCTGTCGAAAGGACCTATGACCCCCTTTGACCCATACAAATGATTCTAATATGTTCCAGCGATTCTAAGACCATTAGAAAAATATGTCATCATGAAATGTGTCAAAAGGGGTCATAGGATGACCTATGAACCCTTTCGACCCATATAAATGATTTTAATATGTCCCTATGGATCCTAGGACCCCTATGGACATATGTCATCATGGAATGTGTCGAAAGGGATAATAAGTTATCTTGTGACCCCTTTTGACCCATATAAATGATTTTAATATGTCCTTAGAGGTCCTAGGACCCATAGACACATATGTTGCCATAGAATTTGTCGAAAGGGGTCATAGGTGATCTTGTGACACCTTTCGACACTATAAACAATTCTGATATATCTCTAGGGATCTTAGACCCCCATGGACACATGTCATCATGAAATGTGTCAAAAGGGATCATAGGTCATCCTATGACGAACTTCGACCCATATAAATGAATCTAATATGTACCCCTAGGGACATATCTCATCATGAAATGTGTCGAAAGGACCTATGACCCCCTTCGACCCCTATAAACAATTGTAAATTTCCCTAGGGGTACTAGGACACCTAGAGACATATGTCATCATGGAATGTGTCGAAATGGGTCATAAGTCACCCTATGACCTCTTTCAACTCATATAAATGATTCTAATATGTCCCTAGGGGTCCTAGAGCTCCTAGGGACATATTTCATCATGGAATGTATCAAAAGAGATCATAGGCCATCTTATGACCCCCTTTGACCCATATAAATGATTCTAATATGTCCCTAGGGGTCCTAGGACCCCTAGGGACATATGCCATCATGAAATGTTTCAAAATGACCTATGACCCCCTTCGACCCATATAAATAGTTATAATATGTCCCTAGGGGTCATAGGACCCCAAGAGAAATATGTCATTATGGAATGTGTCAAAAGGGGCCATAGATCATCCTATGACCCCATTTGACCCATATAAATGATTTTAATATGTCCCCGGGGGTCCTAGGACCCCTCAAATCATATGTTGTTATAGAATGTGTCAAAAGGGGTCATAATTCATCCTATGACCCCATTTGACCCACAGAAATGATTTCAATATTTTCCTAAGGGTCCTAGGACTCTTAGGAACATATGTCATGATAGAATGTGTTAAAAGGAGTTATAGGTCATCTTGTGACCCCCTTCAACCCATATAAATAATTCTAATATGTCCCTAGGCATCCTAAGACCCCTATCGATATATGTCATCATGGAATGTGTCGAAAGGTGTCATAGGTAATCCTATGACCCCCTTTGACCCATATAAACAATTCTAATATGTCCCCAGGGGTCCTAGGACACCTAGGGACATATTTGTCATGGAATGTGGTGAAAGGGGTCATAGGTCATCCTATCACCCCCTTTCACCCATATAAATGATTATAATTATCCTTAGGGATTGTGGGACCCCTATGGACATATGTCATCATGGAATGTGTCACAAGGGATCTGTGACCCCTTTCGAGCCATATAAACAATTCTTCTATGTCCCTAGGTATCCTAGGACCCCTAGCAACATATGTCATCATGGTATATGTTGAAAGGGGTCATAGCTCATGCTGTGAACTCCTTTGACCCATATATACAATTCTAATATGCCCCTAGGGGTCCTAGGACCCTTAGGGACATATGTCATCATGGAATGTGTCAAAAGGGGTCATAGGTCATCCTATGACCCCCTTCGACCCATTTAAATAATTTTAATATGTCCCTAGGGGTCCTAGGACCCCTAGCGACATATCTTGTCATGGAATGTGTCAAAAATGGTCATATATCATCTTATGACCCCCTTTGACTGATATAAATTATTCTAATATGTCCCTAGGGGTCTTGGGACCCCGAGGGATATATGACCTTATGAAATGTGTGGAAAGGTGTCATAGGTCATCCTATGACCCCCTTTGACCCATATAAATGACTTTAATATGTCCCTAGGGGTCAGAGGCCCCCTAGGGACATATGTCATCATGGAATGTGTCAAAATGGGTCATAGGTCATCCTATGACCCCCTTTTGAGTCATATAAACTATTCTAATATGCCCCTTGTGGTCCTCGTACCCCTATCGACATATTTTGTCATGGAATGTGTTGAAAGGGGTCATAAGTCATCCTTTGACCCCTTTCGACTCATATGATGAATTCTAATATGACACTAGTGCTCCTAGCACCCCTAGGGACATATGTCATCATGAAATGTGTCGAAAAGGATCGTAAGTCATCCTATGACCCATTTTGACCCATAAAAACAATTATACCATGTCTTTAGGGGTCCTAGGACCCCTAGGGACATATTTTGTCAAGGAATGTGATGAAAGGCATCATAGCTGATCCTATAAGTGTCTTCAAGCCATATAAATGATTCGAATATGTCGCTACGGGTCTTAAGAACCCTACAGACATATGTCATAATGGAATGTGTCAAAAGGGGTCAAAGGTCATCCTGTGACCCCTTTTGACCCATATAAATGATTCTAATATGTTCATAGGGGTCTTAAGACCCTTATGGACCTATGTCATCATGGAATGTGTTGAAAGAGGTCACAAGTCATCCTTGTAGACACCTAAATTTGATTACACCGCTTTAGTAATCCTATTTAGTTATCTGTAAAGGCATCATTAATTAAATTTTTGTTTAATTAATCCTTTGCCATCCCTAGTTGATTAATTTAATTAATCATCTATAGTCCTAATTGATAAATCAAATAACCTATTATTTATCAATTAAATCCTAATCTTCTATCTAATTCCAAAAATCCTCATTTATTAAATAAATCTATTTGATAAATAAAATCTTCAAATCTAAAAACCCCTAACCTATCTCTAATCCTCCATTTAGCCTAATCCACCCCATCCACCCATACTAACCAAGCTTAGCCACTAACTCACCCACCCTCATTAATGCCATCCACTTGCACATCTCTAACATCCCTAATCTAATCCTAAACCCAAGCCTAATCCACCCCCTAATGTTGTCACATTCCTTAAACAAGTTTAAGACTTTCCTAATCCAAACCAAAGTCTCCCCTCAAAAAAACCCAACCACTAAGTCATGAGTGCTCTTACAAAACATAAAGACTCTTACAAGCCCACTCATGGCTCTTACACCCATCTGCCACACTCTTCCCTCTTCCACACTCATTCCTCTTACATCCCTCTTACATACTCAACCCCACTCATCATGACTTTAACCAACCCTTAACCCTACCCTCTCACACTCATCCTCCTTGTGACAAGTGTCACCTTCCCATTGGTGCTAAACAAGCACAATCCATGTGCTCCCCTTTGAGTGCATCTTAGCCCTCCTTAAGCCTTCATCCATCCTTGCATCTAAGCCCTCCATCCCTCTACCCCATAGCCTATAAATTGAATCCCATCCCAAGCCATTTCATCAACAATCTTTGAGCTAAAGTTACCATGCTATTTTGAGAACCAAAGCCATCAACCATACCCTTATAATGCCAAATTGAGAGCTCACAAAGCTACCAATTTGCCATTACCCATCTCCATTGAAGCAGCTTTTGAGCATCTTGAGCATACATCCACAGCAAAAGGACACATCTACAGAATCAAGAAAGCATGGAGTGTTTTCTCTTGTGAGGTTTGCACTTCTTATTTTCTTTCTTAGTCTAAGCATATATGTGAATTTAGTTTTTGGTTTGTGAATGTTTACTTCATTTGTTAATGTTCTTTGCATACTGATTCTGGTTCTACAATCCTATGACCCCCTTCGACCCATATACACAATTCAAATATGTCCCTAGGAGTCTTAGATTTCTAGGAACATATGTCATCATGGAATGTGTCAAAAGGGGTCATACATCATCTTATGACCACCCTTCGACCCATATAAATGATTGTAATATGTCTCTAGGGGTCCTGGGACTCCTAGAGACATGCCATCATGGAATGTGTCGAAAGGGGTCATAGGTCATCCCATGGCTCCCTTTGACCCATATAAATGATTCTAATATGTCCATATGAGTCCTAGGACCCCTAGGGACATATATCATCATGAAATGTGCCAAAAAGGGTCATATGTCATCCTATGACCACCCTTCAACCCATATAAATGATTGTAATATGTCCCTAGGGCTCCTAGGTGTAGACACCTAAATTTGATTACATCAATAAGTAATCATATTTAGTCATCTCCTAGGACATTATTCATTAAATATTTACTATTTAGTTAATTAATAGTAATCCCCTAGTTAATTAATTAATTTAATTAACTATAGTCCAATTGATAAAATCAAATAATCACCCAAAATCAATTTATCAATTAAATCTCAATTCCTCTATTAAATTGGATAAATCATCAAATCTATTCAATTTAACTCCATACTCCCATTTTATTGAATAAATCATTTAATAAAATATCTAAAATCCTAAAAACCTTTCCTAAACCCTATCCTAACCCCTAATCCAACCCATTCACCCATATTAACCTCACTTAGCCTCCTAACTAACCCATCTCATTAAAGCTAAATCACTTACTCCCTAACCCCCCTTTCTACGCTAATCCTAATCCCCCTACTATACATGTGACAACTTTAAGCAAGGGTTAAAACTTTCTAACCCAAGCCAAAGTCAACAAACTCAACCACACCTCTCACATCCTCAAAATATCTCTTACACCTCCCTTAATGACTCTTACAAAGCATTTATGGAGCCATTATCCCTTGAGCCTCCTTTGTTGACCATCCACCTTGCCTTCCCTTCATCCAATCACTTTCTAACATGTGTCACCTTCGTATTGGTGCTAAACATGCACAATCCATGTTCTCTCTTCTCTTTGCATCCTAGGCCTCCCTCACCATCTAATCATCTTGACATCTTGACCCTCCATTCCTCCAACCCTTGGCCTATAAATTGAACCCTCTCCCTTCACAAGATAATCCACCTTCCATGCAAAGTTGTAATACTATTTTCAAAGCTCATAAATTACCAAAATACCATTATAATGTTGGAATCACTCCATGAATCCATTGTTGAAACCTTGCTTCATTTACCCTACCCATCTATCTAAAGCTTGAGCATATCTTGTGAGCACACACATATTAAATCAGAGACAAATTCATTGCATCATGATGGTATACCATTAGGAGCCTTCTATTCTTGGTTTTCTTCCTTTTGTGGTGATAACAATTAGTCATATCTTAAGTGTTAATTGCTTTAGTTTTGTTAATGCTTTCTTTATTAGTTAGTATTTAATTTGCACTACTAAATTAGGTGATACACTAGGACCCCTATGGATATATGTCATTATGGAATGTGTCAAAAGTAGTCATAGGTCATCTTGTGACCTCCTTCGACCCATATAAATGATTCTAATATGTCCCTAGGGGTCCTAGGACCCCTACAAACATATGTCATCATGGAATTTGTCGAAAGTTGTCATAGGTCATCTTGTTAACCCTTTCAACCCATATAAAAAATTCTAATATGTCCCTAGGGGTCGTAGGATCCCTATGGACATATGTCATCATGGAATGTGTCGAAAGGGGTCATAGGTCATCTTAAAACCACCTTCTACCCATATAAACGATTCTAATATGTCTCTAGGGGTCCTGTAGCTTCTAGGAACATATGTCATCATGGAATGTGTCAAAAGGCATCATAGAGCATCCTATGACCCCCTTTGACACCTATAAATGATTTTAATATTCTCTAGAGACATATGTTGTCATGGAATGTGTTGAAAGGGATCATAGGTCATCCTATGAACCCTTTTGACCGATATAAATGATTATAATATGTGATGATAGGCCACACGACCCGTACCAACTCACAACCAAAAAATGCAACAAGATGGAGACAGAGATGAAAAAATGCTTCATACAACATCCATTAACACTTGAAAATCATTACAATATTCTCCAAATAGAAAAACTTCAAATTCTTACAATATAAGAGATATTTTCTCTCTAAGAGCTTCTACAAAAAATTACATCCGAAGAGCTTCTACTTGAAGAGCTTGATTACAAATGAACATAAGCCTTCCTTAAATAGGCACTTACCACCCAATGGATGATTTATCCACAACATTCTAGAATTTCCACAACCTTCTACAATATCTACAACTTTCTAGAATTTCCATCTAAATACAACTAAGCACCACCATGTGACCCAATTACAAAATTAAATTTGCTTTATGGATGACAAAAAATATTAAATGCATGATTTAAGGAACTTTCCACAAACTTCTAAGATGCCACCTACACACCTCGATTAATGGAATGACAATTATTTTTATTATTTTTCTATTTATACTACCCATGCACCTCGAAAATAGAAATTCCTTTTTTTTTATTCTTGTTTTCTGCTTTTTCCCTTATTTTATTTTTTTATTATTTTTCCTTCTATTTTCGTCACTTTCTCTCTCCTCCATAATATTTTTTTTCTCTCTTTTCTTTTTTTTCTCTATTTTTTTTTCTAAAAATTTAATTTTCCCATGCAAGATGCTCCTGCATTAGACTCCCTTGGTAGATAGAAAAGTGTGTCCCACACTTTGACGCCAAAAGAAAGATATACCACCATCCTCATCTTCACCACAAGCTTCCACCTCAATAGGGACAAGAAAACCAACATGCAAATCTTTCACATTTTTTTTTGCTGATGCATGATGCTCCTGCATCCGACTCCTATGGTAGGAAAAATTTTGTGAGTATGGATTCACAAAATGAAGTAGCCATTGTTGACATTTTTTTTTTCTCTTCCTCCAACACATAGTTGGAACAAGTATCTGATGCTGATATATTTCCTTCTTTCTTCTTTTCCAACACCTAGCCGGAACAAGTGTCTATTGCTGAAATTTCTCCCTTGCAATGAACTCTGTCCAAGTATAACTCTCATCCTCATTCAATCTTGTTGAATTAATAAACCCAGCAACACCATACCAATCTTCCTTTGCATACCATACATGACTAACAAGATCCTCATGCAAACCATCATTAATATCTTTCAAACTCATCTCAAATTCAGCATCATATGATTCATAGAAATTTACCTCTTTGACATAGTCATCTTCATTTGTCTCTTTCATGTTGTCAAAAATGCATGTAACTACTCCACCTGCTTCCTCTCCAACGAAGGCACTATACTTTTCCTCCATTGCTGCAATCTTCAAATCATCGTGATCTATTTCAAGTTCATAAATCTTGTCATCTTCATGCTCTTCCTCTTCTCTTTCATCTTCTTCAGCTTCTAGTTCACAAATAAATTCCTCTTCATCCTCTTCCTCTTCTTTTGTATCACATGTTTGATACTCCACTAGATCTTCTTTCTTTTTTGCATCCAAGGAATTATCAACGTCTCTTTTTTGGTGATGCACTCTTTGTTTCCACAACTCAGCTTCTAATTCCTTCACTTGCTTTTGCAAATCAACTAGCAATGCCTCTTGATTTATTGCCCTAATTTTCTCTAGTTGAAGAATCCTCAAAATCCATCCAATCACAAAAGTCATCTTCTTTCTCTTCTCCATAATCAAGTCTTTAGAAGAAAAATCTCGTGCAACACAAGAACCTTGTGCAAACTACCTCACAATCGGTGATCTGTCTACACAATCAAGAACTTCTTGACAAACTTCAACCAACTCAAGGTCCTGGTGCAAACTGCCTCACATTCGGCGATCTGTCTGTATGCTCAGGAACTTCTGCTCTGATAAACTTCACCCAACCAAGGTCTTGGTACAAATTGCCTCACACTTCGGTGATCTACTTGTACACTTAAGAACAACCTGCTTGCATACCATTGATGACGAGCCACACGACTCATACCAACTCACAACCAAAAAATGAAACAAGATGGAGACAGAGATGAAAAAATGTTTCATACATCATCCATTAACACTTGAAAGTCATTACAATATTTTCCAAATGGAAAAACTCAAAATTCTTACAATATAAGAGATATTTTCTCTCTAAGAGCTTCTACAAGAAATTACATCCGAAGAGCTTCTACTTGAAGAGCTTGATTACAAATGAACATAAGCCTTCCTTAAATAGGCACTTACCACCCAATGGATGATTTATCC
The DNA here is from genome assembly GCA_028749045.1 of Cupressus sempervirens. Lineage (NCBI taxonomy): Eukaryota > Viridiplantae > Streptophyta > Pinopsida > Cupressales > Cupressaceae > Cupressus > Cupressus sempervirens. Next base: position 133,270,498 of record CM053786.1, on the reverse strand, counting down.
ACAACATTCTAGAGTTTCCACAACCTTCTACAATATCTACAACTTTCTAGAATTTCCACCTAAATAAAACTAAGCACCACCATGTGGCCCAATTACAAAATTAAATTTGTTTTATGGATCACAAAAAATATTAAATACATGATTTAAGGAACTTTTCACAAACTTCTAAGATGCCACCTACACACCTCGATTAATGGAATAACAACTATTTTTATTAATTTTCTATTTATGCCACCCATGCACCTCAAAAATAGAAATTCCTTTTTTTTATTCTTCTTTTCTCCTTTTTCCTTTTTTTTTTAATATTATTTTTCCTTCTATTTTCGTCACTTTCTCTCTCCTCCATAATATCTCTCTCTCTCTCTCTCTCTCTCTCTCTCTCTCTCTCTCTCTCTCTCTCTATCTCTCTCTCTCTCTCTCTCTCTCTCTCTCTCTCTTTCCTCATAATTTAATTTTCCCATGCAAGATGCTCTTGCATCAATATGTCCTTAGGGGTCCTAGGGCCCCTAGGGACATATGTCGTTATGTAATGTGTCACAAGGGGTCATAGGTAACCCTATGACCGCCTTAGACCCATATAAATGATTCTAATATGTCTCTAGGGGTCCTAGGACCCCTAGAGACATATGTAGTCATGGAATCTGTCGAAAGAGGTCATAGGTAATCTTGTGACCCCCTTCAACCCATATAAATGATTCTAATATGTCCCTAGGGGTCCTAGTACCCCTAGAGAAATATGTCATCATGGAATGTATTGAAAGGAATCATAGGTCATCCTATGACCCTCTTCGACCCATATAATGATTCTAATATGTCTCTAGGGGTCATAGGACCCTTAGGGAGATATGTCAGCATGGAATGTCTCGAAAGGTGTCATAGGTCATCCTATGACCCCCTTCAACCAATATAAATGATTGTAATATGTCCCCAGGGGTCCTAGGAACCCTAGAAACATATATCATCATGAAATGTGTTGAAAAGGGTCATAGGTCATCCTATGACCCCCTTCGACCCATATAAATGATTCTAATATGTCACTAGGGGTCCTAGGACCCCTAGGGACATATGTCATCATGGAATGTGTCGAAAGGTATCATAGGTCATCCGATGACCCCTTTCGACCCATATAAATGATTGTAATATGTCCCTAGGGGTCCTAAGAACTCTAGGGACATACGTCATCATGGAATGTGTCGAAAGGGGTCATAGGTTATCCTGTAATCCCTTTCAACCCATATAAATGATTCTAATATAAATAACTTAGTAAAAATATAATAATATAGTATAATAATCATATATATATATATATATATTAAAAAATATATTATATTTATATATTATTATAATAATAACATATTATATTATTATATATTAATAAAATAGGTCATAACAATAAGATATTATATATTATATCTTTTTTTTACGTTATTATATATATTATAATATTATATAATTATATAATATATAGATTATATAATATTATATGATTATATAATATATAGATGATATATTATATTATATATAATAGTTACGTTGTTATATTATACATTTATAGGTTATATATTATATCTTTACATATTTCATAACTCAAATTAGTCCCCTAGGGATCATAGGTCATCCTATGAACCCTTTCAACTCATATAAATGATTCTAATATGGCCCTAGGGATCCTAGGGCCCCTAAGGACATATGTGATCATAGAATGTGTCAAAAGGGGTCATAGGATAACCTATGACCCCCTTTGACCCATATAAACAATTCTAATATTTCCCTAAGGGTCCTAGGACCCCTAGAAAAATATGTCATCATGGAATATGTCGAAAGGTGTCATTGGTTATCTTATGACTCCCTTCGACCCATATAAATGATTCTAATATGAACCTAGGGACATATGTCATCATTGAATGTGTCAAAAGGGGTCATAAGTCATCTTATGACCCCCTTTGACCCATATAAATGATTGTAATATGTCCCTAGGGGACCCCTAGAGACATATCTCATCATAGAAAGTTTTGAAAGGGGACATAGTTCATCCTATGACCCCCTTCGATACATATAAATGATTCTAATATGTCCCTTGGGATCCTAGGACCCCTAGGGACATATGTCATCATGGAATTTGTCGAAAGGGGTCATAGGTCATCCTGTGACCCCCTTCAACTCATATAAATGATTCTAATATGAACCTAGGGGTCATAGGACCCCTATGGACATATGCCATGATGGAATGTGTCTAAAGGGGTCATAGGTCATCCTATGACCCCTTTTGACCCATATAAATTATTCTAATATGTCCCTAGGGCTCCTAGGACCACTAGGGACATATGTCATCATTGAATGTGTCAAAAGGGGTCATAGGTCATCCTATGACGCCTTGCAACCCGTATAAATGATTATAACATGTTCCAATGGGTCTTAGGACCTCCAGGGACATATTTCATTATGGAATGTGTCGAAATGGGTCATAGGTCACCCTATGATAGCCTTTGACCCATATAAATGATTCTAATATGTCCCTAGGGGTCCTAGAACTCTTAGGGAAATATGTCATTATGGAATGTGTCAAAAGGGGTTATAGGTCATCTTGTGATGCCCTTTGACCCATATAAATGATTCCAATATGTTTTTAGGTGTCTTAGGATGCCTATGGACATATGTCATCATAAAATGTGTCGAAATGGGTCATAGGTCATCCCATGAACCCTTTCAACCCATATTAACGATTCTAATCTATCATTAAGGGTACTAGGACCCCTAGGGACATATATTATCATGGAATGTGTCAAAAGAGGTCATAGGTCATTTTATGACCCCCATCGACCCATATAAATGATTGTAATATGTCCCTATGGGTCCTAGGACCCCTAGAGACATATGTCATCATGAAATGTGTCAAAAGAACCTGTGACCCTTTTCAATTGATACAAGTGATTCTAATATGTCATTAGGGGTCTTAGGACCGCTAGGGACATATGTCATCATGGAATGTGTCGAAAGGGATCAAAGGTCTTCCTATGACCCTCTTCGACCCATGTAGATGATTCTAACATGTCCCTAGGTTTTTTAGGACCCCTAGGGACATATGTCCTCATAGAATGTGTCAAAAGGGACCTATGAGCCCCTTCAACCCATATAAATAATTTTAATATGTCCCTAGGGGTCGTAGGACCCCTAGGGGCATATGTCATGATGGAATGTGTCAAAATGGGTTGTAGGTGATCCTATGATCCCCTTCAACCCATATAAACATTTAGAATATGTCCCTAGGGGTCCTAGGACCCCTATGAACATATGTCATCATGGAATGTGTTGAAATGGGTCATAGGTCATCCTATGACCCTGTTCAATCCATACAAATGATTCTAATATGTCTGTAGAGGTCCTAGGATCTTTAGGGACATATGTCATGATAGAATGTGTTGAAAGGGGTCATAGGTCATCTTATGACCCCCTTCGACCCATATAAACAATTTTAATATGTCCTTACATGTCCTAGAACTCCTAAGGACATATGTCATCATGGAATGTGTTGAAAGGTGTCAGAGATCATCTTATGACCCCGTTCGACCCATTTAAATGATTCTAATATGTCCCTAGGGGTTCGATTACCCCTAGGGACATATGTCATCATGGAATGTGTCAAAATATGTCATAGATCATCCTATGACCCCCTTTGACCTATATAAATGATTCTACTATGTCCCTAGCGGCCTAAGGACCCCTAGAGACATATGTTGTCATGGAATGTATCGAAAGGGGTTAGAGGTCATCTAGTGACCCCTTTTGACCCATATAAATGATTCTAATAAGTCCCTAGGGGTTCTAGGACCCCTAGGGACATATGTCATCATAGAATGTGTTGGAAGGGGTCATAGGTCATCCTATGACCTATGACCCCCTTCAACCCATATAAATGAGTCTAATATGTCCCTAGGGATCTTAGGACCCCTAGAGACATATGTCATTATGGAATATGTCAAAAGGGGTCATAGGTCATCCTATGACCCCTTTCGACCCATATAAACAATTCCAATATGTCCCTAGGGGTCCTAAGACCCCTAGGGACATATGTCATAATAGAATGTGTGAAAAGAGGTCATAGCTCATCTTGTGACCCCCTTTGACCCATATAAATGATTCTAATATGTCCCTAGGGGTCCTAGGACCCTTCGGGACACATGTCATCATAGAATGTGTCGAAAGGGGTCATAGATCATCCTATGACCATAGGGTTCCTAGGATCCCTAAGGACATACATTATTATGGAATGTGTTGAAAGGGGTCATAGGTCATCCTATGACCCCCTTCGACCCATATAAATGTTTCTAATATGACCCTAGGGGTCCTAGGACTGGTAGGGAAATATGTCATCATGGAATGTGTTGAAAGGGGTTAGAGGTCATCATGTGCCCCCCTTTAACCCATATAAATAATTCTAATATGTTCTTAGGGGCCCTTGGACGCCTATGGACATATGTCATCATGAAATGTGTCGAAAGGGGTCATAGGTCATCCTATCACTCCCTCTAACCCATATAAATGATTTTAATATGTCCATAAGGGTCGTAGGACCCCTACAGATATATGTTGTCATAGAATTTTTCGAAAGACCTATGACCCCCTTTGATCCATATAAACAATTCTAATATGTCCCTAGGGTTCCTAGGATCCTTAGGGACATGTGTCATCATGGAATGTGTTGAAAGGGGTGATAGGTCATCCTATGACCCCCTTCGACCCATATAAACAATTCTAATATGTCCCTCCATGTCCTAGGACCTCTACAGACATATGTTGTCATGAAATTGTCGAAGGGGGTCGTAGGTCATCTTGTGACCCCCTTTGACCCATATAAATGATTCTAATATGTCCTGAGGGGTCCTAGGATCCCTAGGGACATATGTTTTCATGGAATGTGTCGAAAGGGGTCATAGGTCATCATCCTATGACCTCTTTTGACCCATATAAACAATTATAATATGTCCTTAGGAGTCCTATGACCCCTAGGGATGTATGTTGTCATGGAATGTGTCTAAAGGGGTCATAAGTCATCCTTTGACCCCCTTCAACCCATATAAATGATTCTAATATGTCATCATGGAATGTGTCGAAAGGGTTTATAAGTCATCCTATGACCCCCTTCAACCCATGTAGACTATTGAAATATTTTTCTAGGGGTCGTAGGACTCCTAGAGACATATGTCATCATGGAATATGTCAAAAGGGGTCATAGGTCATCCTATGATCACCTTTGACCCATATAAATGATTCTAATATTTTTCTAAGGGTCCTAGGATCCCTAGGGACATATGTAGTCATGGAATGTGTCGAGAGGGCCAACCCATATAAATGATTCTAATATGTCCTTAGTGTTCCTAGGACCCCTAGGGACATATTTCATCATGAAATGTGTTGAAATAGGTCATAGGTCATCCTATGACCCCCTTTGACCCATATAAACTATTCTAATATGTCCTTAGGGGTCCTATGACCTCTAGGGACATATGTCATCATGGAATGTGTCGAAAGGGGTCATAGGTGATCCTATGACCCCCCTCGACCCATATAAACAATTGTAATATGTCCCTAGGGGTCCTAGGACCCCTAAAAACATATTTCATCATGAAATGTGTCAAAAGGGGTCATAGGTCATTCTATGACCCCCTTCGACCCATATAAATGATTCTAATATGTCCCTAGGGCTCCTAGGACCCCTAGGGACATATGTCATCATGGAATGTGTCAAAAGGGGTCATAGGTCATCCTATGACCCCCTTTGACCCATATGAACAATTTTAATATGTCCCTAGGGGTCCTAGGACCCTTAAGGACATATGTCGTCATGGAATGTGTCGAAAGGAGTCATAGATTATCCTATGACCCCTTTCGACCCATATAAACGATTCTAATAGAAATAATTTAGTAAAAATATAATAATAATGTAATAATAATAATAATATAGTATAATAATCATATATATATTAATATATATATTATATTATTAGATTATAATAATAATAACATAATATATTATTATATATCAATAAAATACGTCATAATAATAATATATTATAGATTATAATTTATAGATGATAATAATAATAATATATATTAATAACATATATAGAATATATTATGTTATTATATTTAATATAAATATAGTAAAAATAATAATAATATAATATGATAATATATATTATATTTATAGATAATAATAATAATAACATAATATATTATTATATATTATATAACATTATATTATTATATAATATATAGATTATATATTATATTATATATAATAGTTACGTTATTATATTATATATTTATAGATTATATATTATATGTTTACATATTTCATAACTCAAATTAGTCATATAACTCATAAATTCCTTTTTCCCTCCAATTTTTTTACCGCTTGTATCAGATATCCGATAAGGCTGTGACCTTACTTTCTATGTTTGGTACCTAGATAGGTGAGAAAAAGTCAGAGCAGATTTTGAAGTACTTTAAGACGTCTTCAAACTCTATTTTTTTCACATCATCACTTTTTGGCACACCATTATCCTGCACATACCTGGCTACTAAGACATGTGTCACATCATCAATTTGTTGTTATGGAAAATGACCTCGTATCTTTGGTTAGTGACATAATGAAAGCCACACATCTACTTTCAATCTGACAATCCTAAAGATGCATCGGTCCTTGTCAATACCTAGACCAATCAAAACCTTTCCTTATTGCAACTCATTCTAAAATGCCTTCACTTGTGGCCCATAGCTAAAATAGGTCCCACATGTCCACATGTCACATTGTCTTTATCTCACTATGAAAATTCATCATCCATTTTCCTATAGCAACATAGCGATAATGATCATCTCAAAATCTACGGTGGACAAGAGTATGTCAAGAAACTAGCCCACTTTTATAAAACACAAAAAAAACATTCCCACCTGTTACCTGGTCTAAAAAATCCACCAACCACAAAGAAGAAAGGCCCACCTAGGATACCTGGCACACTATTGCTATGTCATTATGACTTTTGGTCATGCAACTTTTGATAATGGCAAAGCAATGATAATAACTTTCCTTACATTGGATGGCTAAGAAGATGTGGGCCCATTAAAATATTTATAACATGAAGCAACACATAGACTTAGGATATAAAATATAACCCAAGATTTAAATATACCTTTTATAACATTAAGACATTTGAATATTTAAAAATATGACCATTGGCCATGCTTGATAGGCAAAACTCAAATTTTGGTAGGAGGGAAAAAGTGGCTAACATACTGTAAAAGATGGCAAAAAAGGGGACCTTGGGTTGATAGCTATTTTTATGTGTCTACAAAATGTGTAATCAATCCAAGACAACAAATAAACAAGACCCAAAATTTTTAGGCACATGTCACAAGTGGGTGCAAATTGTTGATTAATGTTGCAATCAAACTAAGTTGGCTAGGCAACCACTTATACATTTGATTCAATCACCAACAAATATTGTAACAATCCAAAAGAATCATGAAGAATAGAAAGGAACATAGTATGAAATTTACCAAAATTGTAGCACCATCAATACATGTGCGATCAAACCTCATTAAGCTAGCATAAAAAATATAAACTTGAGAATCCTAGCACCATATGTATCTAGATAACAAGTATTGTGATATAGAAATTAGAATCATACTTTTGCTAAAAATGAGAATTAAATATGTGGAAGGAAATAAGATATAGACAATATGAACACCTTCCCAAGATAAATGATCAAAGATTGAAATGTATAACATGGTTATAAAATATAGTTTGGTACTAAGTCATCTCCAAATTTCATTGGAAAATTAATTAAGAAATGAAACTTTGTATTTAGTACCATCTTACAAAATTGAACTTCACTTTCAAGATACATAAGAATATATTAAAATAATATGGAGAAAATCCCCAAGCCAAATACATTAAAAATGGTATGAATGAGAAACAAAAATGTACCAATTCAAATATTTTGAGATTTAGTTATGAACTTTAGAACATCATATTATGAGCTTTAGATTTGTGATGTTGGGAAATAAGGTTCAATATCTTATGCATGGAAAAGAGAAAACTAAACCTATTTCCACTTTAATTAATATAAGGAGAAAAAATTCACTTTTCCAAATCTCAAATATGGTTGAAAAGTATTAGACATAAGTTATATTAAATTACTACTTAATTAAGTTGAAAATTATATTGCAATTTTATGCATAGAAATATGAGTATTGGGATTAGGAGGTGCAAAATTAGTTTAATTAAAAGTATCAATAGACAATTACAGAATAGATAGACATAGAACCAACACAAATTTGGAAATTGGATATAACCTACTACAAAAATTTGAGCTAAATCAAGATGGTCAATGTTGTCTTGGTCACCTATGATTGATGAGGTAAATATTTAATTACCATGACTACATTAGGGATCCTAGAACATTGTATTGACGTCCTACTAAATTTACTAAATTTTAACTACTTTTAGGAGGTGAGTGGTACCCCAAGCATCATTGGCCCATGAAACACACCCCCCTAAGAGCTATTTACTTGGACTAAGGAACTAAAAACACCCTAGACTAGGCTTTAGGTATTTAACTTTTAAGAGAAACTTTGGCTTTGTCCTTTGATGTTTTTTCATCTATTAGAAGCATATAGCTAGACCTTGATCCAAAAAAAATTGGATAAAAGAAGTGTTTAGTGTTATATAGAGGTAAATGTACAAAGATGTGTCACCTTTCAAGTTAACTTATTAGAATGATTGAATTTAAGTATTTCTATCTAAAAATCAATTTTGTTAAAATATATGATCTAGATAAATTTATTCTGGCTAAGTTATATATGGTCGCGCACTTTTTTAATTAGAAATGGCTATTAAATGCATGTTTTATACTAGTTTGTATCTAATTACTAAAGAAATAAAATTATTTCAAAAAAGTGGTGTTTCAATAACTGTTACTATTTTTTATGATTTTTTTTAATAACATATAAACACCATTTTATAGAGCTTGGAGTCAAGAATATTTTCATATAGAGTTTATAGTGTTTTAATTAGACATAGTATATATTAATTAAAAAATTCTACAAACACATATTTTAACACTTGAAAAGATGTCAATTTTGAGAAAGAAAAAGTATTAAATCATATCAAAAAAATCTAATAATTATATGGCATTCTAGAGGAGGGATTCCTCTTCTAGAAAGTATAATTTTCCTATTGGTTAGACTAGATTTGTTTTGAAAAATGTGGTGGGAGAAGAAAACTATCAATTTTAGGTGAATTGAAATAAGAATCTTTATAAAAGAGAAAATATAGGTCTAAAGATGATTTTTATTTTTGATTATTCTAGCTTTATATGTTATCTATAACATAGTGTGAGATCAAAAGGAAATAATTTAATTTCCCTATAGTTTTGTGGTGGGAACTAGAACCCTAATTTTTAACATTTATCAACAACAACAAAATTGTTTTTAAAAATTAAGAAAATATATCAATTCTTATTCCAAATAATTATTAAAAATTATAATACTAAACTTTTTTCCTTTCTACACATTTCATTAGTTTACTTCATTTTTAAATTTAAAATAATACTACCAATTTTATGTCATTGAAGGTGAACAATTATACATTTTTTAGCCTTTTCCTTTACAAAAGGGTGACACAAGTTTGTGCTTTCACCCATAGGGGTTTTCCTTAGTTAAACTTTGGAATAGAAACCAACCATACAATGATGTTGAATTTAAGTAGATATATGAATTATTATTCCTGAATGGAAATGCTTAATTGAAATTATTTTAGCTCTGATTAAAAATGTAATGTTTTTAAGATAAGTCCCCATAAGTGAAACACAATTGAAGATTCTTTCATGTGGTTTTCTAGTCCTTAAATCATATCTTCTCTTAAATAATATGATTGTCTTGTCTTGCTGATATATAATGGTGTGATGTGAGAAATGCATAAATGATTCGAGAAAATTTCTTATGTATGGACATTAAAGTGAAATCACCTTTTAGCTAACTTGAATTCTTTTTTTTTTTCAATGTGGAGAGTTTATAAAGGGAAATTATAACATAATATCCTCCCAAAATTTTGATCAACAAGTGAAAGTTGAATTTACAACTAGTGAACTAGACCCAACTTGATTGGTTTTTAGAGATGCAAGATGATAGATTCTATATTCTTTAAATTCATTTTCATGGAAAATATGATTTTTATATGTGAGATTATGAGTTAGTAAGAGAGGTATTTTAGGATTTCATGTGTGTGTGTGTGTGTGTGTGTGTGTGTGTGTGTGTGTGTGAGAGAGAGAGAGAGAGAGAGAGAGAGAGAGAGAGAGAGAGAGAGAGAGAGAGAGAGAGAGAGAGAGAGAGAGAGAGAGAGCACTCTTATATATCTATTCACTCCATGTTTGGAAAATAATGGATACCTATTTAAGATATGTTTGATTAAAGTGGAAGGAAAACAAAATCTTGATGCCTAGAATTTTTTTCTCTAATATCTTATATATCTCTTTAATACATTTCCAATGCATTTTGAACGAAGTCAATTAGACTCCAAATGTGAAAGTTATAACCTTTAAAGCAGAGCACCATTTTACTTCTTCATAACTGATTGGGTTTTGAATGTACTTTTTTAATTTTCACAACTCGATATGGTTTTTTGAAAATCTAAGACTTGACTAGGTTTTATTCTTTTATATCTTTTGGCTAGGCTTGGTAACAAAGCATAGCCTCTTTTTCAAATTTTAGAACAACCTAATCGAGTTATTGATATTTTTTGTGCTTTTTTTGTGGTTTCAAATTTTTTTAACACCATCTTGGTGCACACACCCTTTCATTTTTCTCAAATTTCATCATAAATTTTTTTAAGTTTGATTTATTTTCCCTAACCTATGTTCTTTAATTTCTTCTTACTTCTAATTATCAAATGCATGAAGTGAGTCATATTTTCTTGCATTTGGTTATTTTGTTATTACTTCATGAAATTATTGCATATGGGATTATGAGGCTATCCAATATATCTCTTCCTTATAGGGTATATTTCAATACCTTTCTTAATATTTTATATTACTTAATTATTAAAATTTTAGTAAAATGTATAGAATGTATCAGTGAGCCTAATGATAATCATACTTCTCCTAATTTTTAGTCTTAGATTGGTTTTGACATTTGAGTTTCAACACACTTAACCAATTCTTCAATTGATGTTGAGTATAATACAGAAGCTGAACTATAATGTATGCCAAGCTAGACAATTCAATAGGTGCTAAGCAAACTTCAATTGCTGAGAAAACTTAGGGTGCCAAGCTAAGTTCAAGTGCTAAGAAAATTTTAGGTGTTGAGCAAAGTTCAAGTGCCAAGAAAGTATAGATGTTGAGTCACTATAGATTTTGAGTGAAAAAGAATTTTTATAGGAGTCAAGTGAGCCAATTATCCTCTATGTGCTGAGCATCAGAAACTAGTATGTGTCGAGTAACATAGAATCAACATATGAGTTTGTGCCTTCACAAAATCAGACATAAACCATCTTTGGAGCTGACATAGGATGAATCTCAAAGGATCTTGAAGATAAGATTGAGTCTTTCACATTACCTTTCCAATCAACATGTAACCAATACGAAAAATGGAGAAGGCATGCAACCAATAGGAAAAGTGCAAGAGTTGAGCAGGAAATAAAGATTTAATACTGATCATAGATTTAGACCTAACCCTAAGTCTTTGAAATCTTTAAAAGGAGGATCAAACCTCATTGCATGCATGGATGAAAGAAGTGTATGGGTGAACTATAGTGAAATTAAGAGGGGATTTTAAAAGACTTAGTCAAGAAGAGAGCAACATTGTAGAATCCAATTGATAAAGAACAAAGTATCAGAACTTCGAAGAGTGACATATTAGATCAAGCAAGGATTAGCATTGACAAAGCATAACAAGGATCTAGAATCAACAATTGAAGATTTCAAAGCTATCATTTCAAAGGCTTTCTAATACTCTCGAGTAATTGTATTAGATATGAAAATCCTATGGACTTAGGTTGTCTTAGCAACCATTTGTAAATCCTTTAATAGGGTACATTCCAAGTGAATATACAAAAGTCCTTTAACTAGGCCTACTTTTAGTAGGGTAGTGAAATCATTTAACTAAGCCACTTTTAATAGGGTGTAAAATCTTTAATAGGATAGGCCTTTTACAATGCAGACCATTGCAAGTGGTCAAACATTGCAACCTTGAACAGTTACACATTTTTGTAGTGATAATTTGTGGGTGTCATCACCACCTCGATTTTACCTTCTCATTTTGGAGGGTTTTTGCTTACCAAATTTGTGTGTTATTTGTTTTCATGCATGTTTTTATTTTTATGTTTACTAGATAGATGCATGTAAATGGTTTTATTTAAAAGGATTTGAAAAGGTTATAGTTAGTTATTTCTGATTCACACCACCCCCCCCCGCTCATGAGTAAATCTTCCCACTTGTTAATTCCAACAATTGGTATCAGAGCTAACTTCTCACAAGAGGGAACCTTATAGCTTGGAGAAAAGATTTGAAAATGGAAGTTTACAAACTTGGAAAGATCATAGAGAATTAGGCAATTGACATATGACTTTCTTTACATGCGCTGAAAGAAGCTAGAGGAGAATTGAGAAAATCCTTAAAGAAAATAAGAGAGATTGCCATAGCTGAGAATGACACACAGTACAAGGAGATTGACACCTCAAACCTATTTCAAAATGGAGATTCCAAAGAGTTTGATGTAGGAATAGTAGACCTGATGGAGAAAAATAGAGCTCAAGTAGAAGAAATCAGAACACTCAAGCTCGAACAAGAATCACAAGCCATAATGCTTTGTGAAGTGATTGAATAGAAGAAAAAAACCATTCAAGACAAGGCTATGCTGATAGGTTGGAAGAAAAATTAATTGAGCTTGCAAGAATTTCAAACATGTAGCTAGATACCCTAAGCCAGATGATGAATGTACATCATGAAATAAATGTCAATGATATTGAGATATCTACACTAAAGATACAAAATACACAACTACAAAATCACCCAAAAAGAGAAAAGGAGATTGCAAAAAGCTTCAACAAACCTAATGAGGCCATCAAGTACAAAATCACCAAGGGTTAACAATCACACTTCAGGACTAGGTTATATCAGCACTAAACAAGGAGATACATCCAAGACTGCATAAGAAAGGAGTAACAAAGGTAAGAACACTAAACCTACTTGTCATTTTTGTGGTAAAAAAGAACATATCTCTAATTTATGCAGGAGTAAGAATGCCCATCAGGATGACAAACCCAAGAATAAAAGTCATTGTCACAAGTGTCAAAAATAAGGACATCAAGCACACAACTACAAGACTAATACTATCAGAACACCAATATTTGAAGGTCACTGCTACAATTGCAAGAAGTATGGACATAGAGCTTTTGAGTGCAGATCAAAGCCTATGTGGACACAAAATTAGTTACCAAGAGGAAATAACCATGGACATCACTATAATAGGGACTACAACACCAGATATAATTGTCATTACTACCAGGAATATGGACACATTCTTAAAAATTGCATAAGGACACATTTCAAAGGAAACTACAGTAGATGGCTGAGCCAAACCACATGTTTTATTTGCTTGAAGACTGGTCATATAAGCAAGAACTACCCAGCAAAGTCAAAGGCACCCAACTCAAAGAATGACAAAGGTAAAGAGAAGGTAGATGTTGAATACATCAAAGGAGAAATGAATAAGACATGGAAGAAGAAAGATGGGTGCAACATATCAAATGAAGGGATCACTTCACCTAACAGGTCAAGTGATCACACTTAATAAAACTAAGCAAAGAAAAGGCACGAGGGACTGATTTATTAAGCTTTATCATACATCAATTCCTAAACAAGCAAGAACTAACAATGTAAGATCAGCATGAACAAAGATGCAAAAATAATATTTCAAGATATTCCAAGTGTTGTCGAGTTGTACTCAGATGCTGAGTAAAATCTAGTACATGCCAAGTTGGTAGAGGAAGCTGAGTAAAGAAGAAAATTTAGTTGAAACCAAGTAAGCTATACTCCAATGGAAGCCGAGTGGTGAAAAGACAATGGAAGTTGAGTAATGTAGAATCCTTCAAAAGCTAAGTGGATAGCTATAATCACACTAAGCATTAAATGTGATGAAAATAGGCTATATTATCACATTTTCATTCATTTTTCTTTATTATAAATGAAGAGAAAATAAAAGAAAGAATGTAGAATGAATTCAAAGTAGAGAAACTAGTATTTTAGAATATTTCAATAGCATTCTAGCACAATTTTATCAATCTTAAGGTATTTACGACTGTGTTGAGCTACGCAGTTTCATGTTTTCTTCATGTTAAAACCCTAGATTGTGTAAAATGGCTTCTAGCTTTAGAAAAACTTAGGAGAAGGAACAATTTGAAGTCTAATTAGTGTCCAAAGAGGTTAGACAACCCAATTTTTTTTAAATCCCAAAGGTTGCATATAAGAATGATTCAGTTGGAGCCCTTTCCATCATACCCCCTAAGGTTGTAATGGTTCAAGATGTAAGGAAATGCTATAATTGCAAGATTGGAGCTATAGGTGACATGGAAATGAGGGAGGAATATGAGAAACTATGTGAAAATAGAGTATTGAAGGGAGAGTATAAAATTGTTGAAAACAAGGGTTTAACATGTTCCCTAGAATTTCCTATAGTGTTCAAAATAGAATGGATTAGGCTAGTGTTGAGCAGAATGCATGATGGTAGCTTATGGTTGGAGGATGGTCCTATAAAAATCATAAAGAAAATTGTACATAGAGTGATAGGGTACCCAACCCTAGATCAACCGAAGACTCTTAGGAGTGATTCTAAGGAGGCAATTGAGAAAAATATAGGTGCTAAGTGGAATAAGAGAGGGATGACAATTGACACTATCCAAGACCCTCTAGTTAACTTTGTTGTTAGGGTTATTGGACACAAATTTTACCAATCCAATAGACTCAACAATGTGCCCTACATTTTAGTAGGTGTGGGATATAAATTGGTGAAGAAGGATCATACATATGATCTTGTAGAACTACAACTGCAACAGATTAATTAGAATCTAGCAGAAATCAAGAGAACCAAGGGAGCCCAATACAAATTTTGTTCCATTTTGATATGTATTTTCTTTTATGTTCAGAATGAATTTCCTTCTTTTGGAAAAGTTGGATGGAGAACTAATAGGCCAATAATAGCTCAAGTTAATGAATACATAGAACAGATGGGAACTAATTTTGAGACCTTGAAGACTAGCTATTTTGAAGACTTTAAGAAGTTAATGAAGAAAAGACTAAGGATTCTAGTATCATTAGTAGAGAAATGAGTAAATGATGTATGTTTTCTTGTAGATATTGATTATAGATAGATTCAAGCTGCCATACCAAGAGTAAGATGGTTAAGACCTCTTGGGTATGAAATAAACATAGATGAAACGTTAGCAACAATAACTACATTATTGGTAGAGGAAATAGACAAGGATGCACCACATTTTGGAACTTATGATGTGGTGAGATCAAAACTAAATATGGACTTGAAGATTTCCTCCACTTTGAGAAAGATGGACAAGCTTTTCAAGAAACTAAAAGCTATATTTTGGGAAGGCACTATAGAAGAAACAAAAGAAGAAGGTGAAGATGCCGAGGGTGATGAAGAAGAACAAGATTAGGGGCCATTAGCCTTAACTCAAGGAATGGGAGAAGATGCAGATAAGGAGGAAGATGTCAAGAAAGAAGCACGAAAGGCTGAGCCAAAGAAGAGAAAATCTCAAAAATAGCCAGTTGCACAATCCAAAAGGAAGAAGAAAGCTACAAAACCAAGCCCAGCCAAACCAACTACAAGGGCTGATACCAAGGCTATAACCCAAGTGGCTATAGAGTAGGAAAAAAAGAAGGCAACAGAATAAGAAGGACCTATTGAGTAAAATAAAAGAAGAAAGTATGTTGCACCTCCTAAATCAGATGAAGAAAGAACACAGTTTGATGAAGATCAATTTAGATTGGTAAGCCATTCTACTACATCTAAATTGGAAAGCATTTGTAATAATATAAGAGAAAATGCTGATCTAATTGGTATAAAGACCATAGATTTTAATAAGTTTTCAAAGGAACAATATAACATAGTAGAAGAATCCATCTACACTATGACAGCTAAGTTCCAGACCACCCCACTTGAACTATATAACTCAATGCCTAAGGAGCTAAGCTCATTAGTTGAGAATAAGTGGCATTATTGTCTAAAAATGGAGAAAGAAATAAGGGAGTCCACATTGGCTCATGTAATGTTAGACCTTAGTAAAGGTCAAAAAACAAAGGTTAATAAGAAACATGGGAGCAAGTTTGCACCCAAATACAGAGCCTTCAATATTTTGCAAAACCAAATAGAAGATGTTGTCCAAAAGTCCACACAAATGTGGAAATTAATATATTCATTAACAACTATGAAAGAAGGGTAGGAAGAGCCATTTGAGGGTAGAAATGATGAAGAAGAAGAAGAGAATGAGAAAGAGGAAGAAAGAGAAAAAAAAAAGATGGAGAGAAAGAGATAGAGAAAGTGATAGTGGAGAAGACACATGGTGAAGAGGCAACAACT
The DNA here is from genome assembly GCA_028749045.1 of Cupressus sempervirens. Lineage (NCBI taxonomy): Eukaryota > Viridiplantae > Streptophyta > Pinopsida > Cupressales > Cupressaceae > Cupressus > Cupressus sempervirens. The sequence goes on along the minus strand of CM053786.1, from coordinate 133,253,851 downwards.
AAAGAGTAGTAGACTATCTAAGATACCCAACTACCACCACCAAGTCCTCCACATACAACACCTGTAGAGGAAGTAATTGTTAAAGATGTTCCTGACACCATAGGTCAGAATATCAATCCACTCACTACAGAGGATCTCAAAAAGATCCTTCACCAATCTACATTGCAAGCACAACTTTGTACAAATCTAGTTTTGGTGAGTGTTGATGAGTTGCAGAAAGTTGTAGCAAAGATAAAAAGGGAGAAGGAAATCACACAAGAAAAATCTACACAACCTTCCATAGCTACAACAGATCAACCCAAAGAGAAATAAGAACAAGACAAAATTACTAAGGTTGACGATACAATTACAACAATTGCTGAGGAGCCAAAAAGGAACAAATAGGACAAGATGTTCCTACAACACAAACCCAAGGTGCACCTCCTCAAATTATTGTTATTGACCAAGGTAGTAGAGAAGAGGAGAGAGAAGAAGAGAAAACCCCTAAGAAGCAAGAGGCAATAGAAACATTGGTAAACTTTCCTATCTTGAAGACTCCTAATAAGAAGTTGAGCACTGATGTAGTACCATTGTAGATTTTAGCACTAGGCTTGAGCTCCACCAAGGTTGCAAGGGTAGTTCACTATGGAGACCCTACACTTGATGAAGAAATAGTCATACCTAGTTATGACTCAAGAACTATGAACCTGTAGTAGATAAATGAAGTGCAAGAGGCACCAGAGAGGAGGAAGAAATAGGAAATACTCAAAAATGAGTATAGGTAGAAGCAAGAACTGGTAGATCAAAGAAATTTTTTTTGATGCTTCTAGCCTACAAGTACCTGATGAAACCTAGCCTATCATGGAGCAATTGACCAACATAGTGGGCCAAGTACAGAATGAGGAGCTTGATACTAATGTTAAATTATTAGAATGGTCAAAAAATAAGTTTTAGATGAAAGTGAATGAGAAAATATCAAGTGAAGTAGCACTTTCCCAAGTAGAATTGGCTAAGAAAATTGAAAAAGTGAAGAAAGTACTTGAGAATGTATTCTCGTTGTACAACAAGTTGTGTGATTCATCATACTTCACACAAGAATCTAGCCAAAGGATACTGAGCTTGGAATGAAATCTCAAGATTTCTAGCACACATCTACCCAAAGATCTAGCTCAGAGTGAGAAGCATTTTGTAGCTATGCTTTAGACATAGAAAGAGTTAGTTGTATGGACAGCAGGAGAGGCCAATATAAAGGCCAAATTGATGCAAATTCAATCTTCCATTACCCCCCACCTAGAAGTACTCCATAAGGAAAAAGCCTATGTAGAGAATGTTCTAAAGAAATACCCTAATATTTCTACACTAGAAGGCCTTGTTCATCTTGCAACAGACACAACCATCCAACACAAGTCATTGGAAATAACATTGAACAATTGGGATGCTTCTCTCAAAATTATTATGGAGGTAAATAATTTTTTTTTGGCAAAGTCTTATATTCACCCTTAGGACCCTTTGACATAAGTGTAAAAAATGGAGAGATAGAGAGATAGTGTGTAAATAGAAAGGGGGAGACATAATATTTTGGGAAATGTGAATTGAATAAGAATGGAAAAATACATTCTTTGATGGAAATAATGAATATCCAAAGGGGGAGATATTCAAAACTCACATTTTGAGGAAGTAAGTAATAAAATCCAAAAGGATGCAAACCTGCAAGAAGATGTGATAGGAAAAAAATGTAGAGTATAGGAAGCAGATACATAATATAGACAAGGCAAAGAGTATCACATACATCAAAATGAGACATATTCAACACAAGAATTTTGTTTATAGGAATAGAAATGGCACATCAGCTCAGAAGGAGTTACAAACTTTTGAGGTATACAAATTTTTGAACAAATTTTTTGAACTATTGTACATATGCCAAATGGGATGTGAAGTATACTCATAAAGATTAGATTCACAATGCCTAGTTAAGTGTTTTTACCACTCATGTCAAAGGGGGAGATTGTTAATCTCAAATTGGTTTTGACATTTGAGTGTCAACACACTTAACCAATTCTTCAATTGATGTTGAGTATAATATAGAAGTCGAGCTATAATGTATGCCAAGCTAGAGAATTCAATAAGTGTTGAGAAAACTTTAGGTGCTGAGCAAAGTATAGGTGCTGAGCAAAGTTCAAGTGCCAAGCACAGTATAGATGCCAAGTGAAAAATAATTTCTATAGGAGCTGAGTGAGCTAGTTTTCCTATATGTGGTGAGCATCAGCAACTAGTATGTGCCCTGTAACAAAAAATTAGCATATGAGTTTGTGTTTTCACAAACTTAGATATAAACCATTTTTGGAGCTGACATAGGATGAATCTTGAAGGATCTTGAAGATAAGATCAAATATTTCACATTACCTATGTAATCAGCATGTAACTAATAAGAAAAATGGAGAAGGCATGCAACCAATAGGAAAAGTGCAAGAGTTGAGTGGGAAATGAAGATTTAATATTGATTGTAGATTCATACCTAAACCTAAGTCATCAAAATCTTTAAAAGGAGGACGAACCCCCATTGTATGCATGGATGAAAGAAGTATATGGGAGAACTATAGTGAAATTTAGAAGGAATTTTAAAATACTTAATGAAGAATAGAGTAGCATTGCAAAATCTAGTTGATAAAGAATAGAGTATTAGAACTTTGAAGAGTGATATATCAGATCATACAAGAATCAAAGCTGACGAAACAGAACAAGGATATGAAATCAGAAATTGAAGATTGCAAAGCTATTAGGTCAAAGACTTTCTAATAATCTCTAGCAATTGTATTATATATCAAAATCCTATGGACTTAGGTTGGCGTAGTAGCCATTTGTAAATCTTTTAACAAGGTAGCATTCCAAGTGAATGTACAAAAGTCCTTTAACTAGGCCTACTTTTAGTAGGGTAGTGAAATCCTTTAACCAGGTCACTTTTAATAAGGTGTAAAGTCTTTAACAGGATAGCCCTTTCATAGGGTAGACCATTGGAAGTGGTCAAACATTGTAACCTTGAACAATTACACATTGCTGCAGTGATAATTTGTGGGTGCCATCTCCACCCCAGTTTTACGTTCTCATTTTGGAGGGTTTCTAGGTTACCAAATTTGTGTGTTATCTATTTTCATGCATGTCTTTAATTTTATGTTTATTAGATAGATGCATGTAAATGGTTTTAGTTAAAAGGATTTGAAAAGGTTAAAGTTAGTTCCTTTTGATTCACCCCCCTCCCCTCTCAGAAGTAAATCTTCCCACTTGTTAATTCCACCACTAATACTATTCCTATTCCTATAGCACCCACTAATATCCCTCAAGATCTAGTTCCTAGTGATCCTTTGGTAGTGAGATGTAGATCTCCTCTTTCTCAACCTCATTTAATATACAATCTCATTTTTAAGGTTAGATTTTATTTTGATGACCTTAGGATCTTCTATTCTTATAAAAACCTTATTCATAATCTAGATGTTAGGAATATCTAGACAATTTCTCTCTATGAATAGTAGGTAATCCTCCTTCATTTTCAAAACTTAAAGTTGATACAAATAATGATCTCCCAAAGTGAACATCCCTAGCTCTATGTTGGAATTTGATGAAGATAATTTGTGTAACTTAGATCACACATCTATATTATTGTGTTGTCATTGCTAGCAATATTTTCTTCATAACTTTGATAAAAATTATGATCACCCAAAAGAGAACATCCCTACCTCTATGCTGGCATTTAATGCAAATGAAATGTGTTTAGATCACATGGTTGTAATATTATGTTATCATTTCTAGAAACATATTTATTTTTAAAATTTATTGGATCTGTTGTAACAATGGAGTTGAATGGTTGGATTGGTAAATTTTAAGTATCTAGGCAAATAGTGACTAGTATGTACCTAGGTATAGTTAGTTGAATCTAGTAATGGAGATCAAGTTAAGGTGTACGGTTGTGGATTTATCATCTAAATAGACATATCTAAGTATTTATATGATTGCATAGGTTAAGCTTGGTATTTTAATGAGTTATTAATGAATCACAAGATGTTGTGTGTGTGTGTGTGTGTGTGTGTGTGTGTGTGTGTGTGTGTGTGTGAGAGAGAGAGAGAGAGAGAGAGAGAGAGAGCTCTTATCTACCTATTCACTACATGTTTGGAAAAAAATTTCAAATACCTATTTTAGATAATGTTTGATTCAAATGGAAGGAAAAAAAATCTTGATGTCTCAATTTTTTTTCTCTAGTATGTTATAAATATCTTTAATACGTTTCCAATGCATTTTGACCAGAGTCAATTATACTCCAAATGTGAAAGTTATGACCTAGAGAGAGAGAGAGAAAAATCTTATCTACCTATTCACTCCATGTTTTGAAAATAATGAATAGCTATTTTAGATAATGTTTGATTCAAATGGAAGGGAAAAAAATCTTGATGTCCCATTTTTTGTTTTCTCTAGTATATTATAAATCTCTTCAATAGCTTTCCAATGCATTTTGAACAAAGTCAATTAGACTCCAAATGTGAAAGTTATAACCTTCAAAGTAGAGCACATTTTTACTTCTTCATAATTGATTGGATTTTGAATTTACTTTTTTAATTTTCACAACCAGATATGGTTTTTTAAAATCTAAGACATGACCAAGTTTAATTTTTATATATATTTTGGCTAGGCTTGGTAACAAATCCTAGCCTCTTTTTAAAATTTCAAAACAACTTGATCAGGTTATTGATATTTTTTGTACTTTTTTTGTGGTGTCCACTCTTTTTAACACCATCCTGATGTACACACCCTTGCATTTTTCTCAAATTTCATCATAAAAATTTCTAAGTTCAATTTATTTTCCATAACCTATGTTCTTTAATTTCTTCTTACTTCTAATTATCAAATGCATGAAGTGAGTTATATTTTCTTGCATTTGGTTATTTTGGTATTTCTTCATAAAATTATTGCACATGGGATTATCAGGCTATCCAATATATCTCTTCCTTATAGGGTATATTTCAATACCTTTCTTAATATTTTATATTACTTTATCATTAAAATTTTAGTAAAATCTATAGAATGTATCAATGAGCCTAATGATAATCATACTTATCCTAATACTATTTCTATTCCTATAGCACCCACTAATCTCCCTCAAGATCTAGTTCCTAGTAATCCTTTGGTAGTGAGATCTAGATCTCCTCTTTATCAACCTCATTTAATAGATAGCCTCATTCTTATGGTTAGATTTTATTTTTATGACCTTGGGATCTTCTTTTCCTATAAAACCCTTATTCAGAATCTAGATGCTAGGAATTTCTAGATGATTTCTCTCTACGAATAGTAGGTAATCCTCCTTCATTTTCACAACTTAAAGTTGATAAGAATAATGATCTCCCAAAGAGATCATCCCTATATCTATGTTAGAATTTGATGAGGATTATTTTTTTTTAGATCACATATTTGTATTATTGTGTTGTCATTGCTAACAACATTTTCTTCATAACTTTGATAAAAATTATGATCACCCCAAAGAGAACATCCCTACCTCTATGTAGGCATTTGATGCAAATGATATGTGTTTAGATCACATGGTTCTATTATTGTGTTGTCATTTCTAGAAACATATTTATTTTTAAAATTTATTAGATCAGTTGTAACAATGGATTTGAATGGTTGGATTGATAAATTTTAAGTATCTAGGCAAATAGTGACTAGTAAGTACCTAGGTATAGTTAGTTGAATCTAGTAATGGAGATCAAGTTAAGGTGTGCGGTTGTGGATTTATCATTTAAATAGACATATCTAAGTATTTCTATGATTTCATAGGTTAAGGTGAGTATTTTCATGAGTTATTAATGATTCATGTGATATTTCTAGGAAGAATAGGAGGTAGGATGAACAATTGGGTTTGATTTTTCAATTGATTAGTTTTATGGATGACATTTTTTTCTTTTAAATTTTAATGTTTAGGGCCAAAATTGTTGATTTCAAATTTGGGTTTTTGTATGTTCAATGGAAATGATTAGTTGGAAAACCAAATTTCTTTAAGGTGGTGTAAAAATATGTTACCAAACCTGAATGAAGTTTTTATAATGAATGATAATGAATGATGATGGATCATTGAGTATGATCTGAAACATTGATGTTGTTAAACTTACACACAATTGCACCTAGAAGCATAAATATTAAATAGCATGGATTGTGGAAATCTATTACAATTTATGAATGATCAAATTCACCAATTTTTACATATAAAGAAATTAAAGTGTTATCAATGTTGAAATGAATATGTTAGATATAAATTTTTATATTTAGGTAATATTATCTTGCCCATCCCAAGGAAAAGTATAATTGTTTTATAAGTTAAATCCTCTAGCAAGGTCACTCTTAATTGGATGAGAAGGATCTATAATAAGATCTTTAGAGTAAATCCTTTAACCATGTATCTATTGGAATTAAAAATAGGAAAGGAGTAAACTTCTAAGAGGGGTGGGGTAGGCACATTTGTGAATCAAGAGTTAAAACATGAACCCATAAAACTTCCACCATTCAATAACTACATTCAATATATAAACTAAAATAACATGTAAATAATCAAACACACATAACACTAGATATGGTTACCTAGGAACCCTCCAAATGAGAAGGTAAAACTAGGGTGGGGATGACACCCAAAAATCTTCACTACTACAATTGTAAAGTGTAGTCAATTAAGGTTACAATAGTTTGACCATGAATCATTATCTACCTTGTGAAAGGCCTGACCTATTAAAGGCTTATGAAGACAATTAAATCCCACCTTGTTAGAGGATTTCAACACCCTATTAAAAGTGTGCCTTGTTAAAGGACTTTTTGGTCATTCACTTGGAATGCCACACTGTTAAAGAATTTGGTAAAGTCTATTAGGATTACTCTACCTAGGAGATTTAACTAAAATCACCTGTCAAAATGTCTTAGCATAGATCTTGCGGTTAGCACTTGCTTGACTAATAACTGATCACCTCTATCCAATCTTTGATTAATCCTTCATGATTTGATATACCAATATTGTATCCTCTATTCTCTATTCTTCAGTTAACTAATTTTGCAATTCACTCTTATTGCGAAGTCACCTTGAATGCTCTGCAAACTATCTTATTTTCTCCTCTAATTTGATCATTCACCTCTTTGCAATGCTCTCAACTCTTTTTAAAAAAATTAGGGCTTTGTCCTCCTTAAGTAGATTGAGGTGGCTTAGGGTTAGGTATGAATCTATGGCTGAGATTCATCCATTTAACCACTTAAACCTTTCCTTTTTTTGATTTCCTACATGTAATTGCATAGGGATTCCACATATAGATTCATCCTTATCTCTAAAGGATTGAAAACTAACCTTAGGTTGAATTGGAAATAGTTTACATAGTTGTTTGTCCCTTTACAAACAAATATGTCCAATCTATGTTATTTAGCACATGAAATTATTGATGCTTGACATATACTGTAATTCTACTTTTGACTTGGCACCTGAACTACTCAACATCTATTGTTCACTCAGCATGGTCTATCTACTCAGTGCTTGAGTGACTTGGCACTCATTACACATTGCTATGGTCTAATATATACATATTGTACTTGGCATGTATTACTAGTTCTGCATGAACTAAGTAAATGACTTAAGTGTGTTGACACTCAATTGTCAAAACCAATTTGAGATCAACAATCCCCCCCTTTGACATGAGTGTCAAAAGCACTTGAATATACATAATCAATCTAATCTTCTTGAGTATAACATATCCATGACTCAGCTTATGTACAAAACTTCAAAATTTCAAAATTTTACAATAACCTATATGCCTCAAAATTTATAACTCCCCCTGAGTTAACATGTCTGTTCTATATCCAAAAATTTTTCTCCATTTTGAGTAGATTTTCTTTGCTAAGTGCTACTCTTTGACTTCAATGCACTTGTAATTGATACTTTTTCATCTAATATGCTTTGTTATAGATGATATTTGTATCTATTTTCTTCTTTCCTGAAAAATGTATATCACTGGGGTCAAAAATGATAACTCCCCCTTTTTTCATGCTTCCCCTTTTTCTTTATTCTCTTTCTTTGTTCCCCATATTTTCATTTTTATCTCTCCCTCTTTCATTATTTTCCCCCTTGCTTACTTACTCCACCTTTCTTCTTGCTTATTTACTCCCCCCTTTTTTGACACTTATGTCAAATGGGTTATACACTTATAGTGTTTTTGTCCAAAAAGGATTTATCGACTTCCATTATTATTTTAAGAGCTACATCCTAGTTGTCACATGCAACATCCAATGACTTGAATTGGATAGTGAGCTTTGTTGCAAGGTGTAATAGGCCATCTAGAGTAGAAAGATTGGGGTCTTTCCTTAGTAGAGTTTCTGCATAGCCTAGTTTTTTATGGAGGATTTCCATGTGTGGGATGAGGGAGGCCTAAATATTTGTCAATTTGGCTCTTATGTTAGCCTCTTATTTTTTTAACACAACTAATTGACTCTATGATTGAAACAATGTATGGAAATGCTTCTCACTTTGAGCTAGGTTCTTAGGTAGCTATGTTCTTGATATGTTTAGATTCCTCTCCAGGCTCAAAATTCTATGTTTAATGTCTTGGGTGAAGAATTTGGGATCACACAATTTGGTGTATAGTGAGAAGATATTCTCAAGTAACTTCTTCACATCCTCAACCTTGGTTGCCAATACAACTTGAGTTAATGCTATGTCACCAGATTTCTTTTCATTTACTTTTCCTTGAAATTTTCATTTAGACCATTCTAAAAGTTTAGCATTTGTATCCAAGTCTTCATTATTAACCTTTTCCACAATCTTTGATTGTTGTTCCAATAGTGGCTTGATTTCTTCAGGAGGTGGCAAGCTAAATGCATCTAAAAAGATGTCTTTAATTTCTTGGATAGCTTGCTTCTACCTATATTCCCTCCTAAGCATTTCTTGATGCTTCTTTTTCTCTAAGGCTTGTTGCAAAATGCCTATTTTCTCTAATGCCAATGTTGCATAGTCAAATTTAGGAATCACTATCTCTTCATCTAGAGTTACATCTCCATAGTGCATTACCTTTTCAACCTTAGAAGAGCTTGAGCCTAGCATTGATATTTGCAAGGGTATAGGTTTTGTGCTCAGCTTTTGAAGAGGTTTTGTAGGTGAATAGCCAAATGTTGTTAAAGTTACCAATGCTTGGATGACCTCTTGTTCCTTTACCTTTGGTAATTACTCCTACTCTTCTAGCTTATCTTGATCTATGACATTGACTTGTCTTGCACCTTATGTTTGTGCTTTAGGTATAGATGAATCTATCTATCCTATTTGCTCTGTTGTTGTCTCTTTTTCTTCTTTGGTAGTATGCCTCTACTTAACTATGTCTACTTTAATACTTGTGTCAACCTTAATAGATTTGTCTATAGTTGTTTTAATCAAACATTATCATCAATATCTAAAGGGATGATAGAAGGTGGTTCTTGTGGATTCACCTTATCCCTTGTAACCTCAGTTACTACCTTTTGAAGTTCTTCTACACTGATCAAAATAAGATTTGCACATAGTTGTGTTGGTAGTGTAGATTGGTCTAGAATTTTTTTCAAATCTTCTACAATCAATGGATTGATGTTCTTTGTTGATTCATCAAAGACATCCTTCATAATGATAGTTTTTGTAGCTATACTAATTTTATGAGGAGGACTAGCACTTGACATTTGTGTGTCTTGGACACTCTGTTCCTCTTGCTGTTGTTCAATTGTTTCCATGTTAGTATCCATCTTCTCAATCTCCTCCTCATCTATATTTCTTTCTTCCTTGTTGTCTTCTTTTTCATCATTTTTACCCTCAAAGGGATCCTTCTCTCCTTGCTTTACAATAGTTAATTCATAGATTAATTTTCACATTTCTATGGATTTCTTGACATCTTCAATATTATTTTGGATAATGCAAAAGGTTCTATACTTTGGTGTCGCCCTTCCTCCATATTTCTTGTTTGCCTTAGCAATCTACCCTGTTGTCAGTTCTGGAGTTACTTGGGGCAAAGTAGTTTCCATTATTTTCTTTTCTAAATTTAAACAATAATGTCATTTTTTCTCAACTAAATCATATAATTCCTTGGTACCGAGGTAGAAAATTCTAATTTTATAGTCTTAAATTTAGACATCATTGCATATAGGGATTCTTCTACTAACTTTTTCTCCTCTTTTTCCAAATCATCAAAATTTACATTTTTAAGGCCAAATAGATCTATATTATTTTTGACATTTTCACACAAAGTTTTGAGATCAAAAAGTGGTGTATGACTTACCACTTTGAATTGGCTTAGATCATCTAATTCAGTTCTTTCTTCACATGAGTCAGGTTGTGCAACAATTTCCTTCTCTATTTCTTTTGCACTTTGCCTCCTTGTTCTATCTACTTGGTTTTTTCCTTGGCCTTTTGTGTGGTAGCTCATGTGCTTGCTGTGCTATTGGCTTTTTGGGCTTGTTTTAGCAACTTTCTTTTCTTTAACCACAGGTTGTGCCTTGGCCTTTCTCTTCTTTGGTTCGGCATGTGTTGGTGCTTCCTCAACTTCTTCTTCCTCAGCACCCTCTATTTCCTCTTCTTCTTTATCCTCACCCATGTCTTGGATTAATGCAAGAGGTTCTTGGGTTTGTTCTTGTTCTTTCGCTTCATCCTTTTCATCTCCTTCCTCTTCTTCCTCTTTAGCACCTTCACCAAATTTAGGTTTAAGTTTCTTCACTAGTTTTTCCTTTTTCTTCAATGTAGAGGCTTTCTTCAATTCCACTTCTACCTTTGACTTCATTACATCACATTTTCCAAAGATTTTTTCTATTTTGTCAACTTCTTTTACTAGAAGTGTAGTGATGGCTACTAAGGCTTCATCAACATTGATCTCATAACCTAAGGATCTTAGCCATCTTACCCTAGGTGTGGCAGCCTATACATATGTGTAATCAATGTCTACAAGAAAACATATATCATTGTAATATTTTTCAGCCAAAGAAATAGGTATCCTCATCCTTTGCTTCATAGACTTCTTAAAGTCTTCAAAATAACTAGTCATCAATGTCTCAAATTTTTCTCCCATTTGTTCAATGTATTCATTTATGTAAACAACAACTAACCTATCTGTCTTCCATCCTATAATGCTGAAAGATGGGAATGTATTTTGTACATAGAAAAATATGCAAACTAGAATTGATCCAAATTTTCACCGTGCACTCTTAGTGTTCCTTACTGCTCCAAGGTTTTCCATTAATTGTTGTAGTTGAAGCTTAGCTAGATAATAAGTATGATCTTTCTTCACAATTTTGTAACTAACATCTACTACAATATAGTGTACACTATTCAATTTGCTAGATTGATAAAACTTGTGAGAGATAAATCTTACTGCAAAGTTTATTAGCGGATCTATTATAGTGTGTATTGTCATTCCTCATTTGTTCCACTTTGCTCTTGTATTCTTTTCTATTAGCTCCTTAGAATCACTCCATGGAGTCTTTGGCCAAACTAGGGTTGGGAAACTAGTAACCATATGGATTATTCACTTGGTGATATTTATTGGTCCACCTTCCAACCATAAGGATCCATTGTGTATTTAGCTCAATAATATTTTTATCCATTCTGTCTTGAATATGCTAGGAAATTCTAGGGCACACATCAAACCCTTCCTTTCAAAAATTTTGAATTCTTCTTTCAAGATGCCATTTTCACATAATTTATCACAGGCTTCCCTTATTTCTGTGTCACCTATTCCTCTTATCTTATAGTTGTAAAATTTTATGACATCTTGAACCATAATGACATTTGAAGGAATCATGGACAATGCACCTGAAGGATCTTATTTGTAAGCTACATCTAGAATTGCTTTGAAATTTGGTTGTTTCACCTCATTACTAACTAATTGGACATTCAAGACCTCTTTCCCTTGTACATTTCTTGAGGTAGATATGATTGTGACAAACTAGGTTTTTTGTAAATGCAAACTACATAGCTCAACTTATGATAAATACCTTTAAAAATCTGAAGAACTGGAGTGAAATCATCACTAAAATCTTTGTAGTTGGTTCGAACAAATTTTTAAATTGCCTTCTACTTTATTTTCTCTTTCTTAAATTTGAAATGACAAAAAATGACCTTATACCCTTAAAAAATTCTTGCATTTAATCCTTAGTTCTTATATAGTTATAAACTTGGCATCAACTTGATTTCAGAATCATTCAACATCCATTGATAACTTTTCATGCTCGATAAAAACATGGAAACTTAAAAATTTAATCTTGAGTTTTCAACAAAATCTTGCATTTTCATTCATGCTAATGTAGTCCTTTTAATACTAAGTTCCTTTTTAAATTGATGTATGATATAATAGTTTAAATATCAGTCCCACATACCTCTTGATTGTTCAATTTGATGAGGTGTGATCACTTAACCCATTGGATGAAGTGATCCCTTCTCCATTTGATGTACTACAACCATATTTCTTCTTCCATGTCTTATTCATCTCATTCCTAAAGTGTTCAATATCTACTTTGCCTTTGCTTGTATCAAATTCACAACTTGGTTCCTTTGACCTAGTTGGACAATGCTTACTAATATGACTAGTCTTATAGCAGCTAAAGCATATGGTTTGACTCAACCACCTTTTGTAGTTACCATTTAGAGTTTTGATACAATTCTCAAGAATATGTCCATATTCTTAACAATAGTGATAGCTATATCTTGTATTGTAATCCCAATTATAAGATTTTCTGTAGCTTCTTACCTTTGTTGGCTTGTTTGATGACCACATGGACTTGGATTTGCATTCAAAGGCTCTATGTCCATACTTATAATAGTTGTACAATATCCTTCAAATTTCTGTGCATGCATGGTTCTTGTTCTACATTCATGTTCTTGTTGACCTTCTTTGTTGTACTTATGACAATGTGCAATGTTCTTAGACTTGACCTTTTGATTTGTATTGTTGCTCCTACATAGATTAGCAGTATGTCCTTTCTTACCACAAAAGTGACAAGTAAGTTTGGAGTTTTTACCTTTGATGTTCGTTTTTTTAGCAACTTTTGATGATTCTCCTTCCTCAGTGCTTGTGTAGCCTAATCCTACTACATCATTGTTGGATCTAGGGGATTTTAGTAATTTCTCAAAGTATTTGATGGTTTTATTTAGCTTGATGAAAATTTCAAGAAATTCCTTTTGTTTTTTTAGGTCATTATGGAGTTGTTCTTTCTACAACTTCAATTTAGTTATCTCAATGTCCTTGACATTCAACTCATGATGAGCATTCATCATTTGGCTCAAGGAATCCAATTGCATGTTTGAGACCCTAGTTAGCTCTGTTGATTTTTCTTCTAGTCTATTTGCTAGAATTATTTTGTCTTCTTCAATCATGACTTTGTCTTCCATGGATTTCTTTTTTTTTTCAGTCACCTCACATAGTAGTATAGCTTGTGACTCTTGCTCCAACTTGAGATTTCTAATTTCTTCAGCTTGTGCTCTATTCTTTTCCATTAGATCTACAACTATTGTATCAAATTCACTAGAGTTACCATCTTCAAACAATTTGGTGGTGTCTATCTCTTTGTATAGTGTGTCATTCTTTGCAATGGAAATTTCTTTCCTTCTCTTCAAGGAACTCTTTAAAGCATCTCTATCTTCATTCAGTTGATTTAGTATAAGATGTATTTCAATCTCCTAGTTCTCAATAGTCTTTCCCAATTTGTAGACTTATGTTTCAAGATCTTTCCTCTAAGCTACAAAGCTTCTCCTTCTAAGAACTTGGCTCTGGTACCAATTATTATAATTACAAGTATGAAAGGAGTAAACTTTTGAGAGGGTGGGGGGAAGGGGTGAATCAAGAGTTTAAACTTGGACCCATAAAACTTCCACCATTCATTAGTTGCATTCAATATATAAACTAAAATAACATGTAAAGTAAGTGCATCTAAAACATATACATAATCAAACAAACATAACATCATATATGGTTACCTAGAAACCCTCCAAATGAGAAGGTAAAACTAGGTGGGGATGTCACCCACAAATCTTCACTACTGCAATTGTAAACTATAGCCAATTAAGGTTACAATGGTTTGACCATGAATCATGATCTTCCTTGTAAAAGGCCTACCCTGTTAAAGGCTTACAAAGACTGTTAAGTCCCACCTTGTTAGAGGATTTCAACACCCTGTTAAAAGTGTGCTTTATTAAAGGATGTTTTGGTCATTCACTTGGAATGCCACTCTATTAAAGGATTTGGTAAAGCCTATTAGGACTACTCCACCTAGGAGATTTAACTAAAATCACCTATCAAAATGTCTCAGCATAGATCTTGTGGTTGGCACTTGCTTGCTTGATAATAGATCACCTCTATCCAATCTCTAATTAATCCTTCACAATCTGATGTATCAATTTTGTATCCTCTATTCTTCATTCTTCACTTAACTAATTCTACAATTCACTCTTATTGCTAAGTCACCTTGAATTCTCTACAAAGTATCTTGTTTGCTCCTCCAATTCAATCATTCACCTCTTTGCAATTCTCTCAACTCCTTTTAAAAAATTTAGGGCTCCATCCTCCTTAAGAAGACTAAGGTGGCTTAGGGTTAGGTATGAATCTATGGCTGAGATTCATCTTTTTTTACACTTTAACCTTCCCATTTTTTGATTGGTTGCGTGTAATTGCATAGGGATTCCACATATAGATTCTTCCTTATCTCTAAAGGATCAAAAACTAACCTTAGGTCAGCTTGAAAACAATTTACATAGTTATTTGTCCCTTTGCAAACAAATATGTCCAATCTGTGTTACTCAGTTTATGAAGTTACTAATGCTTTGCATATACTATAATTTTGCTTTTGACTCGACACCTGAACTTCTCGACATCTACTATTCACTCGACACTTGAAACACTCGACATGGTCTATCTACTAAGCACTTGAGTGACTCGACACATGAGTGACTCGAGACTCATTGCAACTTGGCATGATCTAATATTTACATGTTGTACTTGGTATGTATTACAAGTTTGGCATGAACTAAGTAAATGACTTAAGTGTGTTGACACTCAATTGTCAAAACCAATCTAAGATCAACAACATCCCTTAGAAGGAGTTTGGAATCCCTTAACAAGGTGTTCTTAATAATAATTTTCTTCTAGATTTTAACCAATATAATGATACTTTTAGTTGGGAACACCTTAAAAGGGTTTTCATAATTTCTCCTAACATGGAATATTTCATCAATACACTAGTGAAATATTGTGGAGATCTCTCCCACATGTGATTTCACACTCTAACAAGGGCTTCCACATGAAAAGTATTGTGTCGAGTGTTTTATTATGTGAATTCTTTATGTGATTAGTTACTATAAAATACTTTTCTTTGTGTTCTCTTTCTTATTAAATTTTTTAAAGAAGAACTTCATATTTCTAGTTGCATTGATTCACCCATTTAGCTGTTAGTAGCTTTTACACCTAAAAATTGCTATTAGAGCCAAATATTCTTAAAGAAGCCTAACAATTTGGGTGAGATACATATGATTGGAATACCTAGAGTTATAATTATAAAATTAATATTTAATAAGATGAAAAGGTAATCAATTAACTGAAGGATCAACTGAGGATGTCTACTACTAACAGACAATAACATTTTGAGTGACTAAATAAAATCCAAGACTATATTGAGCACCTATCAAAACATGGATCTAAAGAATCTAAGGAAGCTATAATATTATACCTAATGAAGGAAAATGAGAATCTAATGAGAGAAAAAGAAAACCTAAGGAAAAATGTTGAAGTTCAGACAATTAGGATATGTGAAGACATGGAACAAAGAAGAACTATAGAGGATGCACAAAAACTTGTAGAGGATGTAATTAAAGTTGCAGAAGAAGTCAATAAATTTGACAAGGATACCCTAAATCCAAAATAAGGAAGAGTTATTTATGAATTAACAAAAAAATTTCATAAAAAAATTAAAGGATTCATAATACAAGTGAAGAAATCTTGTAGCTCCTAAGTAAAAATGAAGACTAAAGGAATACAATGAGAAACTAAATAAGTATAATGAAAGTTATGAGAATATTGATGAGAAATTAAGGAGTCAAAGGAGAAGAAAGAAGACCATCATGGGACATGGATATAATTATAAAAGAAACTTTAAATTTAGTTAATCATCAAAACCAAAGAAGCCATAGCTATATGCTAAGGTGAATCCAACCAATTCTAATAAGAAGCCATATTAACATTTTTTTTTAAAAGAGTGATGGTTGCTCATACATCAAATGTTTGTAGAAGTCATCCTATTATTAGGTATTATACTTTTGATGGATGTTGTTATAACTAAATCAAGTAGGGTCATACTATAAGTTGGTATAGATCCTATCCCATCAATAGATATAGTAGTAATATCTTTGATGGATATTATTATACACATGAAATAAATATGGCCAAAAATATGATGGATGTGAGTCTAGAGTAGATTTCCTGAGCCCACTAGTAAAATGAGGAAAGTGATTCAATATCACATGATTAGTGTGTGGTAATCATGGTCACATGGATGTGAACTATTTAATAAGGAAAGAAGGAGGAAATGTAGGAACATGGAATTCAACTAATATGGTATGCTTTTACTATCATCTAATTGGTCATCTTGCTAGGAACTATCAATTCAAGAACCAATCAGCTGACCAATAATAGAATCAAAGAGGAAATAAACCTATTAATATCAAGAATGTAAGAAATGAGATGAGAAGACATTGAAGAAGAAAGAGCATTATAAATAAGGAATTAATGCATGTGATAATACCACATCATCATTAAGTGTGGATATTTCACCATCAAACTAAGCTATCCTTTAGCTTAGGGGTTTTTTATTATGTTTTAGGAAACCCTTTAGATATGTGGTTGGATGTAATAAAAAATTTAATATAAAAATGAGGTAATATTGAATATACCATAGAATTTTGGTAAAATTCATGATGTTTTGATCAATTAGTAATAGAATTGGTGTTTGTTGGTGAAAATGTAAGTTCTATCAATTTACACATTTATTATATATCTATAAGGGTGAATAAAATGGCTAGTTCATCATTTCATTTTCACCTTGTGTATTTGAAAGTTGTTTGGAGTCATAACATCATTTTTCAAGAAATTTTGAAGGACATTAGTAATTTGGAATAAGAAATCAATCAATATTATTGTGTTATCATAAAGAACACTAATTTAATAGAGTTTGAGGTATTTAATCCATTATCTTCCCTTGTGATTGAAGTTCTAATATGGATATACTAGTTTAACTAATATATCCCAAAGAACTCATCCTAATTTTAAGAGGCATCCATATAACTCTATGGAGAATGATCTAGGTAGTGTCCTAATTAACATTTCCTATGGTGTCTTACACATTCAAGACATAATATCTTATATAATTCATGGTAATTTGGAAAGTTTAGGAATATGAACAATTGATGAATAGTACACAAAGTTATGCGATGAAAACTTAATGTTAAAGGATTAATACAATTGTATTACCCATATAGGCATGCATCATGCAGTCAACTACCAAAAATATTTCAAAGATGAGTAGGTCAGATATGTACTAACTAGGATCCATGATCAACGTATATGGCTGGATAAGCTATGAATCAGTGCCAAGGAAGCTATCCATAAAATTACAATTTTTTTGGGAACTGGCAATGTGTTTTTTCCTTGCAGAATCCCTAAAGAGGAGGTTATCAAATTGATTCCACATGGGATGAGAAAATAGTATTCTTGGAAATATCGGTCATACATCATATTTTATGGTAACATAAAGGGAATATTTTGATCTTGTTTAAATTATGAAGGATAAATTTATGTTGAACCTAAAGAAGACCAAAAAGGACACAATAAAGGAGTTTAAATTCAGTGAGTTAATCATGTGTATATTCTTCTACTTTCAAATTTTTTTCCCGTGGTATAGATAATATTCAGTGGTCAAAAATTACCTCAATCTAGGTTTACATCAATAATTGCATCATGATATCATGGAATGGTTTCACGAGTATACTATGGGGTTATTTTAAGGATTTTCAAAAAATATTCATGAGAAGGAAATGATACCTTCTAAGATTGTAGAGAAGTATTTTGATATAATATGCTTCATGTTTGATATTAATACTTGCTAGATGGAATAAGTCAAGCCTAGAAAATAATGGATTATGCCAATAGGATATGAATAGGGAGGTTATATTATTACTCTATATGCTAAGAAGTTTATAAGTGAGTTGGTAGATCCTAACATACTAAGGTTTGGAACTTATACAAAAAAATCTCTAAAAGTGCATTCTAATTAAGTTGATGAAATTAGTAATAAGTAGAGGGGTAAGAAAGGAGGTTTATAAGCTCATGAGTGATAAAGACTCAATTAAGGAATAAATAGATAAATAAATATCTATACATGCTACTAAGAAATCAAATACATTAATTACATCTCAAGGTGATGATTTTGAAGTGGTTGATAGAACTAGAAATGGCCCCATTAGTTGAAAAACAAGTAGTACCACACATGTGAAGAAGGAGAAACCCTCTTCATTTATGAAGAATAAAGTTAAGAAATTAGTAAGAAGATTCAATATAAATATTCACCAATGAAAAGGGTACCAAGTACATAAAAAATAATATTAGGTAAAAGGAAGAAGTTAAAGGAAAAGAAAATGTAACTATTAAGGATGAGAGCTAAGAGATAGAAGTAAAGAAAAAAGTAAAAGATCTCAAATCCAAAGGTAAGAAGATAATAGTGGTAAGTTCTCCCACAACCAAAATAGTTAAGACTAAATCTAAAAAGGTATTAACTCTAGATGTAATAATTTACAATTTTAGTTGGAGTAAATAAGTACAATCATTTATTTAATAAGAAAGATCAAGAAAAAAGATTGAAGATGTTAAGATTTCTAGAATGCTTAAACTTAGCCAAATTTTAGTGCAATTACAATTACAAATCCATAATGATTTGTATAGAATATGGAGGGAAGATACATCACAAGATAAATAGATAATTAATTTTTTTACTAAATCTTGTGCTTGATGCATCTGTTAAAGAGATTAGGGACATGACAAAAAAGGTGAGACAAGTTTTTAAGACCAAATATATAGTAAAAAGGTTATTGATTGGATAATATAATTTAGTAGATCATACAAAATAAATCCTAAGAGACAAACTATGTTTTCCCAAAAATAAAGATGAAGAAGCCTATGTGGATGAATTAGTAAAGAAAAATAAGAGTGGCCCATATGTCATATAAATTGATGAAGGTTTAATAATTGACGGTGTAAAGGAAAAACTTGAGATTGATCATAATATGATAGATAGTATAGGTGCAATTATTGAAGTAGAGGTATGAGTTGAACTCACAAATGTTCATGATCAATCAAAATTATTGGAACTAAACAATGTAGAAAAGGAAAAAGTTAATGAATTAGAGGAAATTGGTGTTAGTGCATATATGATCGATGATACTTAAGATAAAGTAATGGATGTTGATATACAAGGACAATAAAAACAAATTGATAAGTCCAAAGGTAAGGAACAAAAAAATATGATGCATATTATTTCATCCTAGTTTAAAGAGAGCATTAATGTAGATAATATTTTGGGAATACAAGATAAATAGACTTGACTATTATAGGGCCTAAGAATTGTTCATAACAATTATTCAATTGTATATTGTTAATGATGTTACACAAATGTTATACTACTAGATGGAAACAAGCTCTAAAGATTCTAGTATTAACCAAGAAAAAGTTAAGAAGAAGCCAAGTTCAGTGATCTAGTGCAAACCAAGTTAGGTCAGTTACCAAAGGCATTTAGTGTAAATCAAGTGAGGATGGTTACCAAGGAACTTAGTGGTAAATGAGTGACCCAGTTTCTATGTCAATCGACCTATAACTAAATAACTTTTTTTATTATTTGGTTTATGCAAACTGACTTATTGGATATTATTTGTTTATTTGTAAGGGTATTCAAGTTGATTTGACATTGGATTTAATATATATGAAAGTTTAAGTTGTGGATTGAAATATGAAGTTGTAGATTGAAATATGAAGTCGTGGAAGAAGATAAGATGCAAATTAAGAAGGATATTTGATAAAGGGTAGAACATCCATGGAGTTAGAAAAAATATTTTGACCAGGGATGATCTAGAGGATAAACTAGAATAGTGATTCGAATCTACAATCTAGTTTCTTCATCAATTAGGTCAATCATTGTTACTCTCTAACAATTTTAGCCATGAAGAAATCTCTTAATAGAGTTGACTTAATAGAAATTTTTAAAGTCCTCTAACAAGGTGAAATTTCTAGACTGAAGTGTCTTAAGATCACTAGCAAGGCCACTCCTAAAAGGGAAATTAAACCTAACAGTGTACTTTGTAACCTTTAATAGGGTTGTCTTCTGACATGGCTCACTTTAGAAGAGTGAAAAGTTATAACTAGTTGCATTGGTGATTTTTCCAAATTGGGTTTCTACATTAAAATATTGGTGTCTCTTGTGTCATGTTATTTTCTTATTGCTTTATCTTGCTACAACTAAGCTACTAAAGGGTAATGCATATTGATATCTCAAGATTGCTTTGTTAACCAAGTTATAGTGAATATCTAGTTCTAGCCAAGCTATGAAAATATTTGAGTTAATAAGAAGTTTGTATTGACATCTAAGAGATTTAGAATTGTTTTAGTGTAATTGATTCACCCCTCCCCTCTCATGTAATCCTTATATATTTCCAAAAATTGATGTTAGAGTTATTGGTGCTTTTAGGAGAGGTTTCAAGGACCTAAGCTAAAGATCAATACATCTTATAGAAGAGAGATTCCTAAGTTGAACAAACATAACTTCAAAGCATGGCAAGAACTCATGAAGTTGTATTTCAGAACCATTGGAGATACAAGCCTAAAATTCCTAAAGAACTAGTATGTGGCACCTCCTGATCCTTTGACTATGGATAAAATGGTGAATAAAAAGGATCAAAACATAATTATGATTGACATTTCTTCTACTCTCAATTATTTTTAACTTGATGAAGTCAAAGATTGTCCTACTTCTCATGAAATATGGAACAAGCTATAAAAGATATATGGAGGAGGTGATAATGTGAGAAGAGTCAAAGCATAAAGTCTAAGAGGCCAATTTGACTAGATGAAGATTGGAGAAGATGAAAACATTGCTAAATATAGTGAAAAAATCAAAGCATGTATGAGCATAATCAGAGTGTCAGGAGGAATAATAGATGATGTAATAATAGTCAGCAAGTTATAAAAAACTCTTCTTCCTATTTATGCAATTTATTTTTCATCTATTCAAGAGATGATATGTGATCCAAAAATTGATATAACTTTGGATGCACTAGTGGGAAGGTTAACATATTTTGAGTTGGATAATTTTGATAACTATCTTCCTAGTTCTCAGAATATAGAATCAACATTCAAAGCCAAACTAACTCTTGGTAGAAAGGGAGGAAACTCAAAACAAAATTAGTTTGATAATGAAGAAGAATAATTTGATGATAGACTTGAAGCTATTAAATCCCTATTTGCAAGAAGGTTACCAAAAGGAAAAGGTAAATATAAAGGAAAATTTCCATTGATTTGTTTCTTTTGTGAAGAATTTGGTCACATTTCTACAAGGTGTCCAAACAAAGAAAACAAAGATGATAGGAAATTCAGTAAGTTTAAAGGCAAGAAAGATTTCAAGAGCTACAAAGACTAAAAGATAAAGGTAAGAAATCTTGTTATATTCCTAAAGATTATAATAGAGATGATGAAGTTAAAATGGTGTATATTGCTATCAAAGATGAATTAGATGATTAGGATAATGCAAAGATGACACTTATTTCTCATGTTAGCAAGAATGTCACATGTATAATTTAGACATTAGTTTTAGATTATGGTAAAAATAGGTTTTGAAGGGGCCTCGAAACCCTTTAAAAAAAATAGAAAAGATAAAGAATTAAAGTCTACCATGTTTTACAAGGACTTGAAACCTATTGAAAAAAAAATCATCAAAATTAGGTTTTACAGGGACCTGAAACCACATAAAGTTTCCAATAAAGTACCCAGGTAATTTAGACATTAGTTGTTCTCATCACATGATTAGTGATAAAACTAAGTTTAAACACTTGGAGCACTATGATAGTGGAAGTTATAAATTTGGAAATAATGAACCATGTTATGCAAAGTAAAAAGGATGCATTGCATTAACCGATGACCTCAAATGTGACAATGCTTATAGGGTTGAAGGAATAAGATAAAATCTTCTAAGTGTGGCACAGTGTAACAAAATTAGATACAAGGTAGAATTCATAAATGGGAAGGATCATCTTTTGGATGGTAAATGAAACCTATTTGGAACTAGCAATTAGACAAAAGGTAATCTATTCTATCTAGATCTCACTAAAAGTTCATGCTTTTTGGCACAAATAGAAGAAAGTTGGTTATGGCATAAAAGAATGTTTCATGTACAATTTGATAATATTATTACTACAAGTAAGAATATAAGAGTGATAGGTATTCCAAATCTAAAGAAACCTGAAATGACCATATGCAAACAATGTCATAATAGAAAGATGGGTAAAACTAGCATAAAAAGTAAGAATTTCAATACTGAAGAAGTCTTGAAGCTAGTTCATATAGATCTCTATGGACCAATAGGTACAAATAGAGCTACAATCGAGACAATTTTTTTCTTTTTTTTTGTTGATGATTATGCTAGAATGATATCAGTAATGTAGTTAAAAGACAAATCTAAAGATTTTCAAAAGTTTAAGTAGTATCTAGCTAGAGTTGATAATAAAATAGGAAAGAAGTTAAAATGTTTAAGATCATATAGATGAGGAGAATATATCTCTAATGAATTCAATGAATTCTACAATGAAAGAGGAATCAAAAGACATGTTTCTACACCAGGTACACCTTAGTAGAATGACATAGCAGAGAAAAGAAATAGATCCACCATGGATTGTGAAAGAACACCAATGATATAGGAAAATATTGCAACCAAATGTTGGAAGGAAGAAATCAACACAATAGTTCATATCCTAAATAGAGTTCAACTAAATAAAGGTACAACTCAAACACGTTATGAAAAATGTTATGGCTATAAACCTAATGCATGTTATTTCAAACTATTTGGAAGAAAATGTTATATCTTGAAAGAATCACAGAAAGGAATGTTTTATACAAAAAGTGATGAAGGCATATTCCTAGGCTACTCCAACAAGAGCAAATCATATAAATGTTCAAATCTTGCTACTCACAAGGTTATAGAAATTGTACATATAAACATTGATGAGTTTGTAGAAAAGAGTGAAGAACAAAGAAACAAGAAACCTAAAGACTAGAGAAATTTTGTTTACTTTGAGCCTAATACTTTACCAAATATACAAGAAAATGTGATTGGGAAAAAGAAGGTAACACAACCCAAGTCACCTAAGCCTATAGTGCAACCTGAGTTGTAGCTAGAGAAACCCAAGTTGGAGTCGATTCAAACTGAGTCCCAAAAAAAGGAACCCAAGTCACAGACTATGGGAATTGAGTCTTAGACAAGGGAAACAATGTAGAGTTTTGAAACTCAAAAAACCTTTGAGCATAATGAACCTAGTGAAACATGTCCAGAATCTAGAAAGAAGGAAACTGTACTTGGTAGATATGTTAGAAGGCATCATGCACATGATAAAATTATTGGAGATTAGATAGGAGGCACAATAACAAGGAATAAACTAAAAGGTACTTGCATTAGATAATGAAAGTTGTCCATTGAGGCAATGAATGAAAAAATTGAACAAACTGAAAGGAATAAAACCTAGACTCTTGTTGCTAGACCCAAGAAAAAAAATGTAATTGGTACAAAGTGGGTGTTGAAAAAAAAATTGAATGAAAAATGCAAAGTAACAAGGAATAAGGTAAGGCTAGTGAGCAAAGGATACACTCAAGAAGAAGGCATAGACCATGGAGAAAAATTTTCTCATGTTGCAATTTTGGAAGAGGAAGTTTACATTGATCATCCTGAAGGCTTCATTGATAAAAATATAAGAGACATGGTATGCAAGATACAAAAGTCTTTACATAGTCTGAAGCAAGCTTCTAGAGCATGGTATGAGAGACTATATGGATATCTGGTAAATATTGGTTTTCAAGGAATAAATGGTAATAATAGTCTATATATTAAAGAGGGACCACAAAACAAGATCTTGTGAGAAAAAATATTTTTGGATGATATCCTATTCATAGGTCATGATGAATTATGCAAATCATTCTTTGAAGAAATGAGGAAAGAACTTTAAATTTCAATGTTTGGAGAGATAAAATTCTTTATTGGTTTGAAATTTTTTCAAATGAAGGATGGCATTTACATAACGTAGTCAAAATATATCAAGGGGATATTGAAGACCTTTGGAATGGAAGATTCGAAACCACTTGGAACACCTATGTTTACTAGAGATAAACTATCCAAGGATGATGAAATAGATGAGGTAAAGTAGACTATCCATAGATCTATGATTGAGAAAGTTTAGTATGTTGTTCATACAAGACTTGATATTGCATGAGTAGTTGATATAGTTGTCAGAATATATAATCTACCAATATAACTGAGATTCCAACCCTATTAGGAGTTGTGCCAACCCTGTAAGAAGTTGTAGAAGGAAGATGGACCCATTGTCAAAACAAATTCAGGGGTACGATCAATGAACCCACTATCCAAATGATTTCCATATTATCATTTATAGAATAATAGAAATGAATGGCACTATTCATTGTTCTTCCTTTGTCCTACCAACCATACTTTTGCTCCTCCTAATCTTGACAAATCTTGCATCCAGTAATCCCTTGGATTGCTTACTCGCATTCATGAAACACTCTACTCTTTTTCACACTTCCTTGCACACTAAACAATTGATATATATTACAAAAAAGGAAAACAAATTTTCTTTATACTATATCTTCAAAATAATTCCTTGAGTTGGCCTTGAGGTTTTCCCAATTAATTATAATAAGATAATTACTTAATTCATAATTATAATAGCACTATCGGCTCATAGTATATACAACTTCTCACATGTTTGATACTATGGCTTGTGCATTCGCTAACATCACCATCTAGCTATTTAGTATCACTTGTTGACCATGCATTAATAGATTATGATACTATTAGAAGATATGATACAAACATTAGAAACTTCTTTTTAGGTATTATGTCTTTATACTTCTCTCTATAAATTAGGCATAACTTCCGTACATCTTCAACTTACTTTTGCACATTGAACCACATTATTAGGACATAGTGTAGAACATATCCTCGATCGTGAATCACAAGAAAAGATAAACCTTATCAATACAACTAAGATCTCTATCACCTACTTTTCCAGTCTTCGCAGACTTACTGCTATGTTGACATCAATGATAAACATAATCATGAATGCAACATGTCAATACTCTCCAATGCGTAGGGTACTTGTGCAAGGAGGGATATGAACAACTAGGGCCAAGAAAACACCTAGCTATCCAAACCAACTTGCATAGTAAACACAATGAAAGTGTTGGTGTAAATAAATATTTACTATTTACACTTTACTTAAGTTTACTTAGGTTAATGCATTATTTTATTATTTATTTAGGTGAAACACTTAGGAGTTTGTGTACTCTCATGAGTTTTCATGTTGACAACATAGAAGTACACAGCTCTAATTCAACACATGGTGTCTACAACACTGGAGTTTGCATCATTCATTGAGTTATCATGTAGACAAAACAAATATTTGCACTCCCATTTTAGCATAGGTTGTCTACAATATTAATTTGTGTGCTACACCATTGTAGGCTTATCCTCACATCATTGCACTTACTTCCATGTTTAATGGGGGATAACCCATATCTAGTGGACATGTGCCTCATTGTATGACTTATCATGTTGCTTACTTCTATGCATTCTAGAAGCTCTCCAAAGGCCTTTATATATAGGCACTCCTAGTGTACTTTCATATGGAATATTGAATGAATATATCATCATTCTAATCATACTCTATTTGGTCTATAGTTGTGCTTGTGTTAGAGTTCTTTAGTCTTGGGTGAATTCTGTCCTAAGACAATTTCTTACATAGTATCAAAGCTCAAGGAGATTCTTTTCACATAGTTGTTCGAGACCATTCATGCTTTAAAACCTTGACCCAAATCTAGAGAATCTAAAAAAATTGGGAGAATCTAGAGCTAAATTTGACCTTGCCAGTGCATTAGAAATGTTGGTTCGGTGAAGATCAACTATAAATTTGCTTATGCTATGCTAAAGTCAATTGTGAGAAAATTTTTTTTTGCAAACTGGCACCCAAAGGCACCAATTTGCAACCTAGGTATGGTCATTTTTAGATCTATTAAATTATTTTTTCAAATTTGATAATTCTCTGCTTTTTTGAATTTCTATTTTTGAAAGTTTTTTTGCCCAACTAGGCTAGCAAAGAAATTTTTTTTGTAGAACTGGACAGTCACACCCCAGCCCTATAATTTGTGAGGAATATTCCTCTATTATTAATCACAATATATCATCATAACTCAATGGGCTACAAATCTTGGCGGGCTTCTCTTTTTATTTCGAGAGTAATAAATCTGGTGGCATCACCAGTCTAAACAAATTTGGTAGGACACATTCCAATTGGACTGACCCTGCCTCACACAATCTCGGGGGCCTTCACTTTTTGGTATTATTGTTGTGCATTGGGAATTTTAAACAAACCCCATATCATTCTCCACATGAATATGGGACTAGTGTCCCAAGCTATAAATTGAATCCAACGACATTAAACAAATCTCAGACACCTGCACAGTTCCATTCCAGTGCCTATGACCCTCTGATACTCTGCCACATGACACTTCTATACATGTTCCACATGTCACCTCTCTTCCTAGCCATATAGCATCCCCTTGAGCATCAGACAACATAGTCACTATAGGATAGCTATCACACCCAGTCATCTCACCCATGTAGCAAGTCAATAGAGTATAGTCAGTGGTACCCTATCCAGTCACCTACATAGTCATCTGTCCACGTCACAAGTAATCAACACCTATACGCTAATGCAATAGGACACATCATAGTATGTATGATTGTATATGATGCTGATGTCATGCTAACATAATCCAAGGGTGGAGTTTTTGTTTATGTCATCAATTCTACAAGCCTAAATTTGACCGCCATCTGATTGTCATTTAGGGGAAAATTTGAACTACTCCAATGGCCATATGATAGTCAAATTTAACCATGTCTTTTTTTGATACAACCCCTCTCCAGATTGATTTTTTATTTTGCAATCCGACTTTGGGAGGCCATATCTTAGTAATTCAAACTTCAAATTAGGTGTAATTTTTTTTGAAATTAGGTAAAATTTCTTGAAGTTTTTAGTGTTGTAGCTCTTTTCTAGTTTTCGTACATGGATTTGTCAAAGTTTGCATCTTTTGGCAACTATACATGTCCAATCTTACATTTTGCAACTTCAAATTCTTTGTACGAGCTCATCTAGATCTACAATCAGATTATAGGGTTATGTGGACAAAAGTTTCACTTTATAATTAGGTTCTTTTTTGCATTGTAATACTTTGATATATCTTTAAAATTGTTGTATATCTAAGATACAATGTAATGTTCTAGTTTTGAACTCCATAAGGAGGTTGTAAAAAATAAAAAATAGAAGTCCACTAAGGCCAAAATTGGCAAGTGGCCATTGTAATCACACTACATGTAAAGTGCCTAAAGCATCTTTTTTTTTCTTTTTTTTTTGCGGAGGGGGGGGGGGGTTTCTTGATTTAGTGAAAAGGGTGGGTGTTCTTAGTGTTGTGTTTTCCTTTTTCTATAGATTTCTTTCATTTTCTACATCATGGGACATTTTAAGTTTCCAAAATTAACTCCATGTAACTATGCTACATGGTCCATTAAAATGTGGTGTCATTTAATGCATAAATGAGTTTCTAAATATGTAGATGATACCCTTCCTAAACCAATAGGTGATCAAGTATCTGTTAGTGAAATCACTAATTAGCAAGCAATGGATAGGAAAGCTCTAGATGATATTTGTTTGGGGGTTGATGAAAAAATCATGTATCAGATTTAGAAGTCTCATATATCCAAGGAAGCTTGGGATACCCTCCAAAACCTATATGGTCAAGTGTCTGAAGAGGATGTGTTCAAAATTGAAGATGAGCTTGTCTCCTTAGATCTTAAGTCATTTTATTTTATATAGGATTTCATCATTAAGTTGAATGAACTAAGGACAAAGCTTGCTAATTGCGGGAGTCCTATCAAAGATGATAGATTGATCTATCTCATACGTAACAAGCTGCCATCTGAGTACTCCACTTTTTTTTCTATTTATAACACCTCAAAGACTAAATTAGGGTCTTCCTATCAGAAAGTCTCTTTTGATGATTATTCTCACTTGTTGGATAAAGAAGAAAAGAAGTTGAAATCAATGGGGATTCTCAATTCACCAAAGTCTAAGGCATTGGTGGCC
The DNA here is from genome assembly GCA_028749045.1 of Cupressus sempervirens. Classification (NCBI taxonomy): domain Eukaryota; kingdom Viridiplantae; phylum Streptophyta; class Pinopsida; order Cupressales; family Cupressaceae; genus Cupressus; species Cupressus sempervirens. The sequence continues at coordinate 133,225,347 of CM053786.1, read as the reverse complement.
AATAATGAGGGTTCTCAAAATTTAGATGGTCAATCTTCAAATAAAGGAAAGGGTAAGACTAAGAAATGGAAGAATAACAAATTAGAGGATGCAAAAAAGGCAACACCACAATCCAATCAACAAGGCAAGTCTTCCTTGAATTCAAATAAGAAGGGGGACAATAGTAATGACAAGAAAAAGTGTGCTTGTTGCAAGAAATTGGGTCATGAAGAACATGAGTGTTATCATAAGAAAATTGACGAATTAATAAAAATCATGAAGAAACATAATGTTCCACTACCTAATGCTTACAAGGAGAAAGGATCTTCTTCAGATTCAAAGGGCAAAGGGCAAGCACTTGTGGTGAATTAAAATTCTTCAAAGGAATGGATTCTTGACTCAGGTGCCTCCTATCATATGGGTTCTTCAAAAGGAGATTTTTCTTCATTGAAGTAGTCAAGGGTACCACACATCTTTGTGGGAGATGATACAAAAATGGAAGTTGAAGGGAAAGGAAATGTGAAGATGGAAAATGGAGAGTTCAAAGATGTTCTCTATGTTCCAAACCTAAGTTTTAATCTCCTCTCAATTTACCAAATCACTCACCTTAGAGATGGACATAAAGTTGAGTTTCTTCTTGAGTTAGTAATAGTGCACAGTCTAAAAGATAATTTAGTGGTTGTAGTGGGGAAAGTTAATCATGACAAAAGGTTTTATTCTTTCTCCCACTTTATGTCCAAGTTTCCTTCACAAGCAATGTGGATTCAATCCAATTCTCAAATTCAATTATGCCATGAGCAGTTTGGTCATCTTGCATTCTGTTATCTTCAGCAACTTTGCTCAAACAAAATGGTCAAAGGTTTACCTCCAATCAACTTTTTCAAAGGAAAATGTTCAACAAGTTTAGTGGATATGCATCTAGAGGAAAAGTTATTTAAAGGGAAGTCTTCAAGAGCACCAGTTGTTCTTCAATTGGTTCACATGCTACTAGCAAGTCCTTTTTTAGTGACATTAGTTAGCCAAGGTCACTACATACTTACTTTTATTGATGACATTTCATGATATACTTGGGTCCACTTTCTTCATCATAAGAATGAAGTGTTGGATAAGTTTCTAGCCTTCAAGACTCATGTTGAATAGAAACCAAGGAAATTCATAAAATTTCTAAGGATGGACAATGAAAGAAAATATGTGAACAAAACACTTAAAAAATTTTGCAAGCTTGAGGGAATTGATCTTCAGAATCCACTAGAATTTAGTCCATAGAAAACAGATGTTGCAACATTGAGGATCCAAACTCTTAAGTTCATGGCAAGTTGCATGATACAAGCCAAGCCTCTAGATCCATCACTTGAAGTCAAAGCAATTAGTCATGCCAATCACATACTTAATAGGTCTCATCATCCTGCCTTACATGACAAGGCTCCTTTTGAGGCATGGTGTGGTAGAAAACCAATTGTGACACACTTCAGAGTCTTTGGTTGTCCAACATGGGCAAACATATCTTCTAGGGGATGTAAGGCACTAACACCGAGGACTTGTAATTTCATCGGATATGAAGACAATATTAAGGCATACAAACTTATGGATCTTGAGACACATGAGATCTTTGTGGAGAAGGATGTACACTTTGAGGAAAGTTCACCAAGATTATCCTCTACTCCTCTCTGCACATCATATATTGTGGAAACTAATATTGACACCAGTGATAGTGCTTCAATAGATTCAGACACATGGGGTTCTATCAAAAGATGTAGCAAGAAATCATGACATAAACATACTCCACATGCATAGATTTCCATAGTGATAGGTCTAGCAAAGTAGGGTACACTTAGTCTTCCAACTCTAGCACCAAAGAATGACTACATAGAAAACATTTCAAGTTTGTTTATGGAGTCATACATAAAAGATTTGGGGGACATCATTGATGATGTACATCTTCTCTTTGATGGAGAAGATCCTTCTATAGTTGCTGTGAGGGCTCACTTTGAACCTCATGTCCATTCTCTAGATGATCAATCTTCATAGGTTGATGTGATTATGGATACTTATGTACAATAGTTGCAGGAGGTCTCTTTATTAGTTGAGGAGATAGTGTATTCTTTGGGATAGGTTCTACATTCTTCCTTCATCAGGATAGTTGAGTAGGTTTTAGAGACATTAGTGATCATCGGAATTCTTTACACACACAGTGGAAGCATCTCATTGGTACCTAGGGTATTATTTCTTCCAAAGGAGAGGAACACTATTCATCAGTCCTAGATTAGCTTCTACATGGGAGCAACTATCACTGATAGGCCCTCTTCATTTAGAGGGGGAGACTATCTTGTCTCTCTTCTTCTTCTCTCTTGTGGGGGATACCTTTTCTTCTTTTGGGATAGTGTTCTTCTCACATTTCTCTATTGTATATACTTGATGTATGTCATAATGGGGGGGTCTTGATTACTCCATCCATCCATGCATCTAGTTCTTCCATCTCTCTTTTTGGGGGAGGTTTTTTCCCATGAGGCTTTCCCTCATTATCCACTTTATGAGAGATTGCATTTCCTTATGTACATTGGTACCTATCATGGCCTAGTAGCCATGACCCATTATGCAATTCCTCCTAGTTCTTGTGAACTTAAGTGCATTCCCTTAAGTTACACTTAAGGGGGGGTGTTGGTGTAAATAATTATTTACTATTTAGACTTTACTTAAGTTTATTTAGGTTAATGCATTATTTTATTATTTATTTAGGTAAAACACTTAGGAGTTTGTGTACTCTCATGAGTTGTCATGTTGACAACACAGAAGTACTAAACTCTAATTCAACACGTGGTGTCTACAACACTAGAGTTTGCATCATTCACTAAGTTGTCATGTAGAAAACACAATTATTTGCACTTCCATTTTAGCACATGTTGTCTACAACATTAATTTTCATGCAAAACCATTGTAGGCTTATCCTCACATCATCGCACTTACTTCCATGCTTAATGGAGGATAACCCATATCTAGTGGACATGCACCCAGCTGTATGACTTATCATGTTTCTGACTTCTATGCATTATAGAAGCTCTGTAGAGGTCTTTATATATAGGCACTCCTAGTCTAATTTCATATGGAATATCGAATGAATATATTGTCATTCTAATCATACTCTCTTTGGTCTATAGTTGTGCTTGTGTTTGAGTTCCTTGGTCTTGGGTGAATTTTTCCCTAAGGAAAATTCTTATAGAAAGAAACATATAGAGAACAACACCAAGGGAAGAGAAAAATGTGTATTAATTCATTAAATAATCAACATACATGTCTAGGTATAAGGCTTTCTCAGTTACAATTAGTTATAAAATACAACTTCAAGATCTATGATGCAACTTCAAATTTTTAGTTCTAGACATATATGCTCTCAACTCTCTAAGCCCTCTATGTTCTAATTCTAACCTAAGTCTAAGAACATAACTTATACTTTCTAAAATTATTTACATAAGATTCTAGATCATTACATAATAGAAATGCTAACTTCAAAATGGTCAACACTCATCCCTAGAGAAGATCCTATCATTAAATTTATTATCCAAATGAAATATAAATGTCAGCCCCAACTAAGAACCAAAACATAGATAACTCAGTCAATGAAGGACAACTCAACAACAACTAGAACTCATTTGCAATTAGAACTCGACAGTAATTTGAACTTGGCAATAACTAGAACTCAACAATAACTAGAACTTAGCAGCAATTGGGATTCAGTAGTAACTAGAACTCAACAATAACTAGAACTCGACAACATTGGAACTTGATAGTAAGTAGCATAACGAACAAAAGTGAGTTGGATTACAAGGAAACCTTAGATGCTCCTAATTTAGATACATCCCTAGAGGAATACCATCAACATTCATGCTAGCAATCACCCCCTCTGGCATTGATGAAAACATAGATGAAAAGCATCTAGTTTCCAAGAATACCAAATAGTACTCTACTACTATTGTAGTTCTCTCTTGTAAAATACTTTCATCAATAAAATTTGAAATCCTATAGAATACTACTTTTTTATTCTTCTTCTTTAGGATTGGAAATAGTTGTTCACACTAAACAAATCATAATACATCAGGATTCTTCATGCTACATATCTTCCTCATAGAGATATTCTTTTATTGGAATACTCTAGAATAACTAAGAGGGTCTTTGAATCTATTATCCAAGGTCCAAATGTGCAAGTAAGACTTTTCAAAACTTAAAAAAACTCATATCCATATATCTCCTTATCATGTATCATGCATGCATCTAAAAATTCCATAACTAGTAGGTCATTGTCCTAGGTCATAATCACTTTGCAGAAATGTAAACATTAAACACCACAAAATAATTCACACATTTTGACACAAGAATTTTACATGAAAACTGAATTTGGAAAAAACCACCAGTAACATGCTACTATTTCTCACTCTTCTAAAGTGATTCCATGTGAAAGGCAAACCCTATTAAAGGTTACAATACACACTATTAAATGTGACCTAGTTAAAGGATTTCAATTATCCTGTTAGGAGTGAGCCTTGTTAAAGGACTTTAGAATATTCCATTAGAATGTCACCTAGTTAAATGATTTAAAAATGACTGTTAGGCCAACCTTAATCCAAATAATTTATCCAAAACTGATACAATGATTAGAAAGTAATAGTAGGACTTGATTTGGTAACAAAGCACAACTCACTTGTAGATTATAGATCTCTGTTTCAATCCTCCATTCTGCTTGGCCTTCACGCACTTCACCATTGATGACTTATTCACCCTTCAAGCATTCATTCTCTTAATCCTTCTTACTTTGCATGCCAATTGCAGACTCTTCTATTTGGTGACCATATGAAGCAACTCCCTAGACTCCTTGTCTTCCTTGGGTTCTCGCACATGTCAACTATTGCTTCTAGTCTTGTTTTCCCTTATAAAGAAAATTTAGGCCTTCTGCCACTTAATTATAATCATTTATTTTAGGGTTATATTAGATTCAGGATATCCTTTTACCATTTTGTTCCCTCTATAAAATTCTTCTACAGTCCTCTTTAAATTTCCCTCAAAATGGTTTATCTTGAATTTTGTGCCTTCAACTCATCAAGCTTATCTTCCACACACTCCACATAATCCAAGAAATCAACTATGTTAGCTTAAATTCATCGAAGCTTTGATAAAACTATAATTGCTAGGGAAGAGGGAAAAATGGCAAGCAGAGAGGAGTGGAGTGAAATTTTGAATCAATCTTTGAGTAGGAAACTGGAGAATATGGGAATTGGGAATCAATATGTATATGTAGAGCTAGAAAAGGAGGGGCAAGATGCTAATGCCTCAAAGGATGGGGACCGATGTGAACTGTAGCCACACTTAGGTGAAAAGAGTCTTCATACTCCTAGGTCTTCAAGAGGAGGGACCCCAGGGGCTTGGCACCATTGGTCGAATCTCTTTAGGGTTAAACTAATAGGTAAGTTGACCTTTCCTAAAATAATTGATAAATATGATAAGGAGAAGGGAATATTTTCTCTAGAAGTCCCCAAAGAAATTATTGATCATAATATCCTGAGTATAGTGACTACCCTAGTGGGAAAATTCATTGGCCCTAGACCCAACATAGATCTGGTAAGGATCTTTACTAGGAATAAATGGGAGCTAAAAGAGCACATTGAGGTAATGGCCATGGCTAAAGGTTTTATGACTTTTGAGTTCTCTTGCTCATAGGACTACTCTAGAATCTTGTGTGCGAGAAACTAGTCTTTGGGCAAGTCTACTCTTATCCTCCAAAAGTGGACTTCTAACCTAGACCTAAACAACAACTTTCTAACTCAACCCCCAGTCTAGATTAGGTTGCCTAAACTATCTTTAGAATACTAGCATGAGGATCTTTTTGATGGTATAGCTAGATCCTTCAGAGAACTTCTATCTATTGATCTTATCATTACAACCAAGAAAAGGCTCACATATTCCAAAGTATGTGTTGGGGTGATCGAGGGATAGGATATACCCCAAGTGATTGAATTTTAGTTTCATTTGGGAAGAAGGGTTCAATAGATCAACTATGAAAGTGTCCCCTTTGCATATTTCCATTGCAAAAATGCAGGCCATAAAGTGAGTACCTACCCAATATTCAAAGGGAAAGGAAAGTCTAGAATAGCCCAAAACAAAGTAGGCATGAACAAAGTTAATGCACCCAAAAAAGTATCGATGGAGAAAAATGCTAATAATAAGAACATAGGGGTTGCAACAAGGAGAGACAGTAGGGACAAGTCAGTGGTTAAAGATAGCCCTTTAGAAGTCTTAGCTACTAAGAACATGAATACAGGGGGTGCAACAAGAAATGATAGGAGGGATAAGCCTAATGTCAAAGAAAATGTTTTGGAGAAGCTAGTATGCCCTCTTTACACCAATGAAGTCACTGCTATTCCCAAATTGGTCTAGAAGGGGGGAATTTTCTCTCTTGAGAAGAATGGTCTAAATGAGGCTTTTAATACAAAAGAGATGGAGTAGGATTTATGTTTTATCTTGGATTCCTTGGCAAGATCTAGTCGAGAGCTGCCAAATCCTCCTCTTTCCCAAGAATCCAACACTAGCCTGGTCAATAGCATATCCCCAAAGATTGTGAACTGAATCCTTGAAAGGCCTTCGGCCATGACCCCAGGGCACCTTGCTAGATTGGAAACTCTCCTTGATAACTACAAGGAGGATTATGAGGGTCCCTGGACTATAGTCAAGCATAGAAAGAAGAATAGCCATGATCCTTTGCTAGCCTCTTTAGTTACCACTAGGAGCAGGGTGAAAGCTGATATTGGAAACAAATCTAATAATTCAAGAAGGAAGAACAAGAACCAACTTAGAAATGAAGAAACAAGAAGGAATATTATGGATGGGATGCAAAGAACCACCTAGGAATCATGCTCATCAATTAATGCATGAAGATCATTACCTAGAAAATTCATGGACTCAATGGAATCCACAAATAGGAGATAGTTAGGAATATACTAAGGGACCATAGGCTAGATGTTTTTTTAATTCAGGAAGCCAAAATGAAAAAGGATAAGATAGAGATGATTTCTTTTGGTAAAAGAATGAGAAATTTTCCCACAGACTCAAAGGGTTCTTTGGGAGGTCTTCTCACTATTTGTAAGGACTCATTGGAGGCTAACATTATTGGAGGCTTCAGATAAGTTAGGATGGCTCTTGCTTGATGTTGAAATTAGACAACACTTGGCTGATCTGATTAGAGATCTAGATCTTCTTGATATGGACCTTGGTGGCTGCAAGTTCACTTGGTCCAATAGGAGAATTGGCTAGGCTTGCATTCAGGTTAAATTAGATAGAGCTCTCATTTCTTTGGATTGGCTGGGAAACTTCCACTATAAGCCGTTTGCTCTTGTGAAGCTTGGTTCAGACCATTCCCCAATCTCCCTTACCCTAGGAAAAATCAATAGGAAGAAGGCTTTTCCCTTTAGATTAGAGAAAATGTGGATGTCACATCTCAGTTTACACAATAAATTTAAATATTGTTGGGATATTAAGGTGGATGGGACTGCAATGTATAAGGTTGCTAAGAACTTGGCAAAGGTTCAAAATGGTATCCAAACCTAGGGATATGATGATATCTCTCTCAACACTGAGAAAGAAATCCTAACTAAGCTCCATAACATTGTTGGGAAAGAGGAGATGTTTTGGAGGCAAAGGTCTAGCGTTGTCTAGCTTAAGGAAGGTAACAAAGATTCAAGATTTTTCCACTTGTCAACTATGAAACACTAGGCAACCAATACAATGAACAAGACTAAAAAGGAGAATGAGACTTTTAAAGATAATAATTTGATTTCTAAGGAGGCCGTAAGGTATTTCTCTGCGATGCTCTCTAAAGACCTCAACTTGGTTATGGAGGATCAAGATGAGTTTATCAACTCCATCCCTAAAATCATTAGTAATGATCAAAATTGGGACTTACTAGCCATCCCCAAGTATGAGGAAATTGAAAAGGCTTTTTTTGATCTCTTGGCTGAGAAGGCCCTTGGCCCTGATGGTTTCCCCACCTTCTTCTTTTAGTAGCATGATGAAATTGTTCAAGTTGTCTAGGAATTCTTCAGTGTTAGAGACCTTTTGAAAGAAGTTAATAATACCTTTTTAGTTCTCATTCCTATGCTTGTTGGGGCATATACCTTTGGTTCTTTTACACCCATTAGTCTCTACAATTCCTTTTATAATATTTTTGGAAAAAAATTTACCAATAGACTTATCAACATCTTATTGGCTATTATTTCTCCCCAATAGTCAGGCTTTGTCCCTCGTAGAAAAATGCTGGATTCCATTATGGAAGTCCATGAGGTTGTCCATACTTTGGAAGTGGGAAAATAGGAGGGTTTTCTTCTCAAGTTGGATTTCTCTAAGGCTTATGATAGGGTGGACTAGGGGTTTTTGGATAGTATTCTTGATGCTTTTGGTTTCAACTCTAAAGTGAGGAAGTTGTTCTCCCAACTAGTTTCTACTCCTACCTTTTTTGTCCTAGTGAATGGTGCCCCCTTAGATTATTTTAAACCCTCTAGGGTCTCCACCATGGAGATCCTTTATCCCCTATCCTCTTTATCATTTTGGCTAAAGGCCTTGGCAGGCTCATTCACTCTAGCAGGAGGAGAAGGGATCTAGTGGGTTTTAAACCTTCCTTTGGCCCTTCATTTTTTACTCACCAATAGTTTGCTAATGATACTATTATGGGGAGTGAATCCTCTATGAAGGAAGCTAGATCTATAAAAAAAATCCTGGACACTTACTCTAGGGCCTTTGGCTAGCTTATTAATTGGGACAAAAGCTTAGTCTTTTTCTTCAATACCCTAGTTAGAAGGGAGAAGAAGATTGTTGATATTTCGGGGTGTGCGGCTAGTAAGCTTCCATATACTTATTTATGGCTTCCCTTGGGGCTTAAGCCTCCCAAATCTTTCTAGGAAAATCTTGTGGACAGATTCAATAGGAAGCTAGCTAGATGGAAAGGTATTACTTTGATCCAAGTGGGTAAGTTATTTTTATTAAATCTACTCTTCAGAATTTACCCACTTATGCCCTTAGCCTTTTTTCTATTCCTTCTAAGGTGGTAGTCTACCTTGAAGCTATTCAAAGTAAATTCGTGTGGTTGGGGCATGATGATAGCAAGAAATACCCATTGGTGGCCTAGGAGTCTATTTGAAAATCTAAGAAGCATGGGAGTTTGGGGATCCACAAGCTAAAATAGTTCAACACTACCCTTCAAGCTAAACATATTTGGAAAATTTTCAACAACATTGGTGAATGGAGAAATATTTTGTTGTCTAAATATGTTAACAACCTTAATCTTAAATAGTTCATCAATAGAGGGACTCACCCCTATGACTCCTTCATCTAGAATCGTCTAATGTGATCTAAGAACTTATCTTTTAACAAAGCCAAGTGGTCTATGCGCAATGGTGAAGATATCAACTTTTGGCTGGATGATTGGCTTAGCTATGGTCCTTTTTGGGATAATGAATATTTCAATAGATGGGCCAATGTTTGCATTGAAAGATATGGGAGCAAGGTGAGTGACTATAAATTTCACAATAGGTGGATGGACCTATCTGAGGTTTCAGAGGACTTTAAGCCACTGATGGACCTAGTTAGACATATTCCTTTATCTCACAATCAAGATTCTATTGTTTGGGGGAAAAAAAAAATGGCCTTTATTTTGTGGTTTCTGGCTATGAGTCTCTACATTTATAGGACCAGACCCTAGTATGAGCTAAAGCCTAGTTCCATGGCCTTATTTTGAAGATCAACTTCTTCTTCTAGACCCTTCTCCAAAATTGCATCCTCACTATGGACAACCTCACCAAAAGAGGTAACATGATGCCCAATAGGTGTATTTTATGTAAAAATAACAACGACAGTGTTGATCATTTGTTCTTACATTACCCTTTCATTTTATCTATCTTGTCTCTTCTCTTGTCTTTTTTCAATTTGTCCTAGTGTTTCCCCTCCAACATACTGGAGCTCTTTGTTCAATGGTAATATAGGTTGGATGTTAATGACTCCAAGATATTATGGCTTTGGGCCTTACCCCATGTTTGCTAGAGAGTATGGAAGGAGAGGAACAACCAAGTCTTTAGGGACAAGGAGTTGAATGCGAAGGTGGTTTTCCACAAATGTTTTAATGCTCTGTTGGAAAATTTTACCAATTCTAAGGGCCCCATCCCCACGCTTAATTCTAAGGTCTGAGATAAAAGAGAGGGATGTTGTTGTTCTCTCCCACCTGAGGGCTGGTTCAAGGCCAATTTTGATGGGGCTACTAAAGGCAACCCATAAAAAGCTGGGGTGGGTGGCATCATAAGGAATGAGCATGGAAAGGGTATTTTCGCCTTCATTTCCCCCATTGGGAGCCAAACCAATCATTATACTGAGGCCATTGTTGATCATTAGACTATCAAGTTAGCTAAGGAAATGGGAGTTAATATTCTCTGGGTGGAAGGAGACTCTAAAAATATTATTGACTACCTCAATGTTAGAAATAAGCTGATGTGGACAATGGCTAATATCATTGGGGAATGCATCTAGGACCTCCAAACTTTTGAAAAAACCTACATGGCACACAAGTACTGCGAGGCCAACACTATGGCAAACAAGTTGGCAAATTGGGGTGTTAAGAATAATGAGGTGGCCAAGTGGATAGATGGAAATGACATCCTATCATAAGCTAATGTGGTCATTGAGAGGGATTGTATCCTTCAATAGATTGGGAATAATTAAATATCATAATGAAGGTTAGTTGTTTGTAGGCTAAGATTAGTACTAATATATGCGAACTTAATATGGTAATCAATATTTTATGGGGAATATGTAGAGTTAAGGTGTGGAAGTATGATATTTCTTGTACCTTCCATATCTACAAAATCCATCAACCCATGTCAAGTACCATAAAAGGGAAGCAAATTCATAAGGAGGATAAAAGTGGCAAGAAAATGAGGGGAGTCAAAGACTTATAGGTTCAAAAGGCTTTTGGTTACAGAGACAACAATGAGGAGAACACCATGGTGGGGGAATTTTACAAAAGGGAGCTAGAGGATGAGACACAAAAGTGGAAGAGAAGAACTAAGGTCTAGAACATCCTAAAGAAGGGTGAAATTACAAGCTATATTGAATGCCTTCACAGAATGGAAGCCCTCAGTTACCAAAAGCATGCTAAAAATTTGGAATGAGGGTATGGTTGAAATTGATGGGGTGGAGTTCTTGTGTTGGCATTATGATACATTTTTGTCATTAGTTACAATACTTATTGGATTCTGAATGCTTATCGAGCTCTCACTGGACATTCCTTTGTAAGCCAAGCTTTACCTAGTTCTCAGTGTTTACCGAGTGATCGAGGTGAACAAAGAAGTCAGTGTTTACCGAGTGATCGAGGTGAACAAAGCAGCCAGTGTTTACCAAGTGTTCGAGGTAAAGAAAGGAATCAGTTTTGACCGAGTGAAGATGTACTTAGTATTGATCGAGAACTTCGTGATAACTGAGCTCCTGAGGTTATCAAGGAAATTAATTTTACCGAGCTCAGACGGTTATCAAGGAAACTAACTATCACCGAGTCACAAGGTTCTATCGAGTGTTTCCTTTGATCACCGAGCTACAGTTCAGATAGAAGTATTCACCGAGTGACATCTCTTCTACCGAGTCTCCAGTGGTTACCGAGTTCAGAACTACTCGAAGTGTTTAGTATGGACCGTGCCTTCACTTCTACCGAGTGCATGACGCTGCCGAGTAACGCAGTGGACGCCGAGTATCAGAAGGACACCGAGTCAGTTCAGTGAACCTGAGTTTTTACCTTGGGCCGACTTTGTATAGAGATTTGCACTTGTTGTTTTGGCCGACCTTGCATGTATTGTTTATTTGGATGGTATATATATGCAATGTATTGTATCATTCAAATGTAATGGTAATGAATGAAAATGTGAAAGTGTGAAAGAAATACATGCATGCGAAAGTATGTGTGCTGAGTTGTGAAGGTATTTAGCAAGGTCAAGTTTTGGAGCAAAAAAGTTTTATCTATCACATAAAGGTGAATCAGAGCATAGCGAATCTTATCAGCAATCAGTTGTAATCAGATCCACTATTTCATTCTAACAGGTGAATCAGTTTTTGTAAATCCTTTAACAAGGTAGACTTAATAGTCTTTTGTAAATCTCCTAACAGAGTGCATACTTTATTGTATGTTTGTAAATCCTCTAACAAGGTGGATCTAGCAATCCTTTGTGCTCCTAACAGGGCAGATCACCAGAAGTGGTCATTTTAAGCCTTAACCGGCCAACTTCATACTGCAGTAATGAAGCTTTGTGGGTTTCATCCCCACCCCATTTTTACTTTCTATTTGGAAGGTTTCTGGGTCACCAAATTTGTGTGTTCAAGTGTTTCAAATGATTTTGTTTCATGCTTACAGTAGGTTACTTGGATGAATGGTGAATATATTAGTATGCAGTTTTATTGTTTGAAATTTTAAAAGTTACTGATTCACCCCTCCCCTCTCAGTAACTTTTCATATCTTGAATATTTTCAACAATTGGTATCAGAGCAATAAGGTTCTCAAGATAAAAGTTTCACAGCTTGAGCAAAGATCAAGGACAATGGAGATATTCAGACTTGACAAAACTATTGAGAATGAAAAGCTAGATCTGAAAATGGCCATGGCTCAACTCAATGAAGCAAAAGAGCATCTTTCACAATCCTTGAAAAGAAGAAAAGAACTTGCAAGGCAAATGAATGACCATCAGTATGTTGAAGAAAAGATTGAAGATCTCTCACCATCAAGTAGTTCAGATGAAGTTGACAAAGCAATCAAAGAACTTTTAGAAAAGAATGGATCTCTGCAGGAAGAAGTAAGAAAGCTCAAAAGGGAACAAGAAATCCAGTCCATCAGGCTATGTGAAATCTTGGAGCAAAGGAACAAAGCGGCTGAAGAGAGTAAAGGAATAATCAATCCTCTCAGCTTGAAAATCTTGTAACTCAATTATCTAATGCAAATGAAGAAATTATGAATCTAAGATCTAAGAATGAGAATTTGAGAAATGACTTAATTACTGAAAGGCAAATCAATGCAAGCTTACAAAGTGATCTAATCTCTGAAAAACAAGTCAATGAGAGAATGGTAAAATCTCAAAAAGACATGGATCAATTGAATCTTCAAAATGAAGAAAACTTTCATAAACAAAATGGTAAAGCAGGCCTTGGATACAAGGAAGAAGGTGAATCCTCCAAACAGGGTACTCAAAAGAATCAAAGACCTACTTGCAGCCACTGTGGTAAGTTAGGTCATACATCTAACAGATGTTGGAGCAATGGAAAAGGAAAATTTAATGGAAAGTGCTACAATTGCAATCAGCATGGACACAAAGCCAATGAATGCAAAGGGAAATCAAAATTTGAAGGTAAATGTCACAAATGCCAAAAGCAAGGTCATAAGGCATCACAATGCAAATCCAAATCATTTAATCTAGCTGAACAACTTGTCAAAGCAATATTTGGTTGGGACTACAACACTTGGTGCAGATGTCATTATTGTGGAGAATATGGTCATACTGGCATAAACTATGCAAGGCATCACCTAAGAAAAAGGGATACCACTGTAAGATGTTATACATGTACAGAACTTGGTCATATATCTAAAAACTACATGAACATAAAGAAAGTCGAGGATGAGAAGAAAATCAAAGTAGACAATATTCGAAAACAAATGAAGCAACAATGGATTCCTAAGTCTACCGAGCCAGATAATTCAAGTGATGGAATGGTCACTCAAGAAGTGAGTGACTCTGCCATTTCCAATTAAGACTCATCAAGATAAGACTAGGACTGTATCTACAAAGAAATATCCTAAGCAGTCCTAGAATGAAAATATGATCAAATTAGTATTTCAGATACATCAGGATCATGGTCGGTACATGACCTTACCGAGCTCAGTCGGGTGCAATAAGGCTTCTTTCACCAAGTTGCACTTACCGAGCATGGTTGGCTCTTCTCTTACCGAGTTAAGGTTGGTTTAACCTATTTTCTTTTGGTCACCGAGTTGCGAAGTTTAAGCTGAGCTAGTGGATGACAGTCTGTCGATCGCAGCTACCTCCGTACTGAACATTAATGGCAAAATTTTCATCAAAAGGGCAGATTTCGACCTCATTTTTCACCATGAATTCAAGATTTACACAAAAAAAAGCTTTCAAGTGAGTTCAAGCGATTTGAAGAGATTTTCCAGTGAAGTATTCTTACGAAACCTTTTCACTCACCAAGCAGCAATGGCATCCGCAAGCACCAGCAACAGCAAGAAGAAGAAGGAGAAGAAGAATCAGAAGAAGAGCAACCGGCAAAGAAGAAAGGCAAGGTAATCATTACCAAGCCTAAGAAGCAGCCTACTGCAGTATTTACTCGGAGGACAAGAAAAGGTATTCAGGAACCTGTATTGGTCAAGCCTGCACCTACATTCGAGCAAAGGCTCAAATCATTGGAAGAAGGAGCTGGCATCACAAATTTCAAGGCATTGAAATTTGAGACAAGGACTGATGCAGAGAAAATGGAGATTGAGGAACTGGTACTTAACAAAATGGGAAAATGGAAATACTCCCCGGACCAGATTGCTCCTCATATCTCTAAAGAACTACTGGAGAGAGTACAGTCAAGATGGGAGTTAGCCACCAAGATGGTAAAAGATATATATATGCAATCCCTAAAGAATCTTCGGCCTAGTCTCACTGGAGCAAAGGTAAAATGATGATCAGATTCCACACTTGTTTGATTTTGATCAAAGATATAGAGCATGTTGTAAATGATGCTACAAACATGTGGGAAAACATCTATCATCTACATAAGCCCAGTGTAGACCCAGTAGAAATAAAGGATGATGACAGCAGCAGCAGCAGTGATGAATCAGATAGCGCTCCATCCATCACAGTTACACCAGGAGAGTTGCATGCAATGATAGAAGAGAAAGAGGAAGAAGCTGAAGAGGAAGATAAGGAGGATGATCCGGTAAAAATTGCAGCAGCAGTTATTGCATCCCTTCCTCACTCCCCAGCTAAACCTATGAAATCATCAAGGTTGGAGTCAGCTTCAGTAGGTTCATCTACACCAGATTTACCATCTACACCTGCCATATCTCAACTCCAGGTATCATCAGTGGAAGTGACTACCACTTCATCTACCGAGCTGCATCCCTCTTCGTCTACTGAGCTGCACCCCTCTTCATCTACTGAGTTGGCCTCCTCGACTCCATCATCATCAGTTGGTATTGCTGTGAGTTCTCCAATTTTGACTACTCCAATTTGTTCTACAATTTTGTCACCATCTACTTCAGGCACAGTGAGCTTAGATACTATATTACCGAGTGTATCACCATTTTTGGCCAGTACTCAAATCTTTGACCCTGTACATACTCCTATTGGCACTCAACCCTCAAGCATCCCAGTTTTTACTGCTAGTCCTTCTGTCTCCACTGTTGTGTCTATTCCAAAGGTCAAACCAGTCATCTCAGAAGTCAAACAAAAGAAACCATTAAGACTTATGATCACTGGAAAGGAAATTCCTGAAGACATTGACTTGGACACAGAGATAGTAATTCCAAAGATTGACTTTGATAATGCTACCATTGAAGAAATGAGGTATGCTAGTCAACTTATTGAGAAAAAGGCTACTCAGATGCAGTTAAGATCGAAAAGGGATAAGGAATACAGGATAATTGAGGATGCCCGGAACATAATTACTGAGGCTATAGGTGTTGATGTTGATACTTCTCAACACATTTTGATTCAATTGGAAGAGGCAGTTAATAAATTCAACGAAGATGCCTCGGGAAAAGAAAAGTTGATTGAGCGTGCAGGAAAGAAATTTGATAATAAGGTGTTGGGGCACATTGCCCAAAACATTGCAATAAATCAGGTTGCATTAACCTCAGTTTTGGCAAATATGGAAAATTCTTTTAATAATGTAACATCTCTTTTTGCTAAGCTTTGTGATGTTACCGAGTACACTAAGGGAATAAGAGAGAAACTAAATAAAATTGATGAGGATCTGAAGGTGAGCACATAGAACTTGAAGCTTGACCCCAGTTCAAGCTCATCTCATCACCTCAGGATCAAATTTTTGTCAGAGAAGCAGGCAGAGCTATTGAGAGAAGAGGCAAGGATCTGATCTACATTGATAGATATCCAAAACATGATCCTTCCCATCATGGATTCAATGCAGAAGCACATTGCACATTCAAAGACATTAATCCATGATAATAACTTCTCCATTGCAGACCATGTGATTGAACTTTCGGCTGAAGTTCAAGTAGCTCTTTCCACCTGCAAAATTTTGCAAGAGAATTGGGATAAGACTCTCCAGCTTATTCTTCAGGTACATTCAGAGTTCATCTCTCATTTTGGTGTTTCTATATAAGTATATATATTCTTTTATTCTTTGGCATTATTGTCAAAAAGGGGGAGATTATTGTTGGATATGTATACTATGGGTGAATAAGTGTTTTTGGAAAAATTGTACAAAGGAAGAGATATACAGCTCATGTAAATACTGTATGTACATTCTATGGGGGAGTTGTATATAATGAAGCTATGTATATTCAGAATCAGTCATCAACATGTCAGATAAATTTTGTCTCATAAGTGTTTTTGTCACTAATGCCAAAGGGGGAGATTGTTGGCATTATGATACATTTTTGTCATTAGTTACAACACTTATTGGATTCTGAATGCTTACCGAGCTCTCACCGGACATTCCTTTGTAAGCCAAGCTTTACTAGTTCTTAGTGTTTACCGAGTGATCGAGGTGAACAAAGAAGTCAATGTTTACCGAGTGATCGAGGTGAACAAAGTAGCTAGTGTTTACCGAGTGTTCAAGGTAAAGAAAGGAATCAGTTTTGACCGAGTGAAGATGTACTTAGTATTGATTGAGAACTTCGTGATAACCGAGCTCCTGAGGTTATCAAGGAAATTAATTTTATCGAGCTCAGATGGTTATCAAGGAAACTAACTATCACCGAGTCACAAGGTTCTATCAAGTGTTTCCTTTGATCACCGAGCTACAGTTCAGATAGAAGTGTTCACTGAGTGACATCTCTTCTACCGAGTCTCCAGTGGTTACCGAGTTTAGAACTACTTGAAGTGTTTAGTATGGACTGTGGCTTCACTTCTACCGAGTGCATGACGATGCCGAGTAACGTAGTGGACGCCGAGTATTAGAAGGACACCGAGTCAGTTCAGTGAACTCGAGTTTTTACCTTGGGCCGACTTTGTATAGAGATTTGCACTTGTTGTTTTGGCCGACCTTGCATGTATTGTTTATTTGGATGGTATATATATGCAATGTATTGTATCATTCAAATGTAATGGTAATGAATGAAAATGTGAAAGTGTGAAAGAAATACATGCGTGCGAAAGTATGTGTGCTGAGTTGTGAAGGTATTCAGCAAGGTCAAGTTTTGGAGCAGAAAAGTTTTATCTATCACATCAAGGTGAATCAGAGCATAGCGGATCTTATCAGCAATCAGTTGTAATCAGATCCACTGTTTCATTCTAACAGGTGAATCAGTTTTTATAAATCCTTTAACAAGGTAGACTTAACAGTCTTTTGTAAATCTCCTAATAGAGTGCATACTTTATTGTATGTTTGTAAATCCTCTAACAAGGTGGATCTAGCAATCCTTTGTGCTCCTAACAGGGCAGATCACCAGAAGTGGTCATTGTAAGCCTTAACCGGCCAACTTCATACTGCAGTAACGAAGCTTTGTGGGTTTCATCCCCACCCCAGTTTTACTTTCTATTTGGAAGGTTTTTGGGTCACCAAATCTATGTGTTCAAGTGTTGCAAATGATTTTGTTTCATGCTTACAGTAGGTTACTTGGATGAATGGTGAATATATTAGTATGCAGTTTTATTGTTTGAAATTTTAAAAGTTACTGATTCACCCCTCCCCTCTCAGTAACTTGTCATATCTTGAATATTTCCAACATCTTGGTCATGGAAGAAATCATCTCCCATGTCATTGGCATCCCTATTATTTGCAAGAAATTCTATAGAGACCGAAAGGTTTCTAAGCAAGCAGTCAAGGAGTTCATGAAAAATCAAGAGGAGAAACAAGAGCTGGTGAAGAAAGGCACCCACTACCTCTTGAGATCAATCAAGCCTCTATGGAGATTTTTTCTTTAGGCCATCATCAAATACATCGCCTTCAACACTAGTTTTGACTGCATTTACATGTTTCATTTTATGTTGCTCAACCATTTCAAGTACAGGGTGAAAATATCTATTCCCTTTTACCTCTATTCTTCCATGAATGAGAATATAAATTAGTATCAAGAAAAGAAAAAAAGGAACCCAACACTCCATTAGGTGTTTCTATTGTTAATCTATGAATATTTCAAAGCTAGGACTATTAATAAATATGTCAAAAATAGGAAAGAGGGCAAGAAAATTAAAGGGGACTCTAATTAGTCTAAGGAGATTTACTGACCTTTGAATACGAAGGAAAATCTCAAAATGTACATAGACTTTGAGGACTTTGAGATCTTGTAGTGGAGCTTGGGGAGAAAAACCCTCACTAGTAATAGCAAGGAGAAGAATGTGCTCCATGAGTCCACAAAGGATATTGACACCTCTTCGAATAGGGGTTACAATGAATAGGATGAAGGGATGGACATGAGAGGTGAAAGTGAAGAGGTAGAGGAGAATATTAGGGAGGTGGAAGGAAAGGAGTAAAGGAAGAGCAAAAGAAGCATAACTATCAAAGTCTTAGATAGCAAGGAGAATGATGCTATGAGGACTGGAAAGCACAAAAGGAAAAGCTCACATGATAACAAGGACAAATAGGGTGAGGAAAGTGAGAAGGTGGAGAAGGATCCCATTGATAGGCTAGAGCTAGAACCTGAGTAGGGCTACAATGATGTGGGCACTACCACATACAAATGCTTAGTTATAGGGAAGGATAGGAAGGTGGTATGGAGGAAATTTAACCATTCCTCAGCCAATTTTGGTATTAAAAGGGAACTTCTTAGAACCTAGGTTGGAGAAAACAAAGAGGGCAAAATCCAACTAGAGGAGCTCATTGATTCGGTCCTAGTTATCCTTAGTGACATAGCCAAGGAGAATCTAGATATGGATATTATGAATAATGCAAAAAACAATATGGTGGATAGCTACCAAACCACTAAGTGGCTATACCATGAAATCCTTGACCTCAAATAGATACTGAGCACTCTAGAAAGAGAGACATATAGCCTTAAGAATAGGATCAATCAGGATAAGAAAAGTATGGGTAAAAGAGTAGATGCAGTGAATACCAAAACTCTTGAGATGGACAAGACTTGCAAGGCATAGCTAAGCAAAACATCAACATTCTCAAGGACAATGAGTATATCAAGAAGTTCATTCACTATGTGGACAACTAAAATATATGTAAGGAGCAAGATTTAGATATCAGCCTTAAGGATAGGACTCTTGATGAAGGAGCCAACAAATGAACTAGATCAAGCACCAAGAAAAAATATACTTCAATCCCTAATTAGGAGCTTTTGGAGATGAAAGAGGTGGCTAGCAAGTTTTTTGAGCTTGAGATCAATGCTACTAAGATGCTTAGAGACATTTTCTGAAGCCCCTTGGCCTTTTGTGGGCTGCCCTAGCTTTTTGGTGTCTCTCCCTAGCATTTTCCTATGTATTTTCTTCTGCTTTCTGGCTCTCAATAGCCTTTAACATTTTACTATTGATTGTTTTATCTATGTTCAAGGTTTCAGGGCCCTTTTAAAGCCTATTTTCCTTAATAAAAACCAACTAGCTTTTTATGCTTGGCACACACTAGGTTTCTTGACATCCACTAAACTTTAATCAGTACATACTATCTTTACAATCACTTGGGACATACTAAATTCACTCGATATACACTAACTCTTCACTTTGCTTGATGTTGTCATTTCATAATGCACACCCCATTCCATTCAAAAATGGGGAACCCCTACTTTAACTTCTTTTTAGCTATTTAGATCCCTAGTTAGGGGTCTGAGTCTTTCCTCTAGCTCTCGACTACTACACCAATACACCCACCAAGGTGCACCTCTCCACTCCATTTCTTGCAAAAAAAACACAAACATTTTAATGAACACAAGGGAAGGTGAGCACCATGGGCACCCTCAAGGTGTGCTAGGTGCACATATTTTTCTAGCAAAAACTAACAAACAAAAAACCTAAGCTAAAAACTTTCACTGCAAAGATTTCCCCAAAACTAGTAGTCTTCAAATTCTAAGGTGTTTTAGCAAAGTTATGCTTCTAGGATGAATATTTAGAGATCTGGGACACTTAGCTCAGCCATATCAACTTCAATGCCTTCTTAGTGCTACGAAACAAACCAACTAAGAGGTCTCCAATGGTATTTTCTCTTATCAGATCAGGGTTAGTTAATGTAATTTCACACCTAATATTAGTATACTCTTCAAAATTGATCATGGCATTAGCTAGAGAACTATGTTTTAGAGGAAAGGGTTGTAAAAATTATAACTTGTGAGATTGTCCTAGATTTGAGGCCTTAGAATATAGAGAAGGTATTCCATCTTCTGAGAGTAGACTCTTACATCAGGTTAACATATCATCAAGCAGAAAGGTGGTATAGAGAGCATGGAGAGGAAGCACCAAAATCATTCAATCCTTGTATCTTATTGAGAATGAAAAGAAGGAAAAGTAGACATGAAAAGGGGCTCTATTAAAGATGATATTGGATATTCTATAGTACTTTTGAGTAGAGTCATGGGGTTACCAACATCTAGACACTTAAATATATGGATGGTACACTTCATTAAGACCATCAGAACAACAAAGATACTAATTGTTTGGGCTTCAATTTTTAGTGAGAATTTAGATGAGCAATTGGTGGTGGTTAAGAACAACCAAAAATATATATGACATCCAATTTGGTCTACCTATTAGCTATAAGAGCAAGAAATTATTCAAGATTATTCAAAATGGGCAACATGTAAGATGCAAACACATGGGCTTATATAGTATAGCCCTAGTTGGCAAGGAAAAAATATTTTAGAGCATAGTAAGGAGTACATAATAGTGAATGATGCCTTCATTTTTTTGATCATCTAATTTTTGAGGGAGATTATGTGAAAAGGATGTCAAATGAGGTAGCAACAAGATTATAGAAATTAGTGCCTATTACATCCAATATAACACATTCACTTATTTAAGGCTAGTAGGTAAGACTGTCAATCCAAACAAGCTCCCTAGGTATTCATGTGATAGACTTATATTGTTAGAGATTTTATGACAACACTTGGTTGCATATGAGAGAATAAAGAAGCAACACAAGAAAAGCTGGGTATGGCCCATTACTATAGGTTTATTTAGTGTTTTTCAAAAATAGGATATTCTAACTTTTGAGTCTGAGTGGGAATAGTATCCCTTAGAGGAATATAACTCTCCTTGTACCTTCTTTGATAACATTGGTAGAGTTCATTACTTGGTGGGAAAATAATTCCAACAAGAAGACACTATAGAGAATCATTGGATGAATGCAGTGGATTACTAGGAAATCTAAATCATGGATTATTGTAGGATGACTCTCTGTTTGGCAAGAAGTGCCTTGAAAACAAAGGTCCCTTTAAAGATTGTGCAATATGACATTGAAGAGGTCCTAGATCCCTTATACAATAGAGATAAGATATTTGATTGACCTATCATAAATGCAAAGATTGATTGAGAAGAAAACATAGATATTAATCATAGGGTGAGGCATGCCATCCAATTGACCAACGATTGGTTCAAAAGACCAATCAAGATGGATCTATTTCCACAAACTATATTTTTCCAGGCTATAGCCTACTTAATGAAATGTAGAGGAGTAAAGATGATAGTGCCCACATTCATGGCTTAGTCTCCAATAAGACCAAAAATAGTGTATCAACTTGATAGAGAAGTTGGATAATTCAAGATGTAGAAGGGTAAAGGAAAAAGTAAAATAACTTCCTCTCAAAAAGCTGAGCCTAAAGAAGAGGCAACTCAAGCACTAGAGCACCAAGGGGTAGAGAATGTAGAAGTCACATAGACTTAGGATAATCCTCAAGTGTTAGTTCTAGGACAAGGGTAAGGAGCTGAAACAAAAACACAAGAAGTAGAAGCATCCCCATTCACTTCCAAGAGAAGAAATATGAAAACTCTAATTAAAAGGAGACAAGGAAATAAGAAGTATTATTCCTTTTTCATCAATTCCAAAAGTTATTCTAGAAGAGGAAGAAGAGATGACGAAGATGAAGAAGATAACCTTCCCTTTGTTGGATACAATTGATTAATTGTGTATTTTCTTTAATGTTACAAAAATGTCATATCATTATAAGTTAGTGTATGTCAAGATTACTTGGATAGTGAAGATAGTTTTCTATGTCAATCGAGTGTTACTGTGTCTGTCTAGTTTGGAAGGCAGTGTCTATTGAGTTCAGTCAAGTGTTGAAGGAAAGTTTGTAGAAGATGAACGTTAACTGAGCTCACTAGGTTAATGAAGAAAAGTTGGATGGAACCAGTGTTAACCAAGCTCACTTGGTTGTCTAAGGATCTTTGCAAGTTTGCAATGTTAATTGAGCTTCTAGTGATTAACACAAGAAATTGCTTCTGAGTTAGTGACTACTGAGCTGGGTCAGCTAATGAAGGATTTTCTTGTTTTGGAATATTAAGCTTAATTATTTTATCTATTGGTTCTATCCAACTGAGGTAATGAATATTAAATATTCTAAGTTTTATATGAGCCGACTTGACAATAGGAAAGATATAAGTATAAGGTCAATTTATGCATTCAAAATGTGTGAATATGTTATGAATGTATTGAAGATTTAGTGATGAAGGGAGGAAGTGAGTTTGAAGAATAAGAAAATTATCCCTATGGAGCAAAAAATTTATATTCAATCAAGAAGGATCAAGTACAAGCTAGAATAGAGATCTATAATCAATAATTTAGTTGCATTCAAATCAAGTCATCTCATTATTACTCTCTAACCATTGTAGCAATGATCTAAATCTCTTAACAAAGTTGGCTTAATAGCTATTTGTAAATTCTCCAACAAGATGGTAGTGCTATTGAATTATCTTAAGGCCTCCAGCAAGGCCATTCCTAATAGGATGATTAAATCCTTTAATAGGGTCACACCTAACAGTGTGTTTTGTACTCTTTAGTAGGTTTGGCTCCTAGTAGGGCTCACTTAAGAAGAGTGAAAATAGTAACTAGTTGCAATTGGTAGTTTTTTCCCAAATTTGGTTGCTAAGTTAAATCTTGGTGTCAAATGTGTTCATGTTTTTTTTTAATGTGTTTGTAACTAAGTTAAAGTAAGGGAAATAATACATAACATTTAAAGATTTGCATAATCAGTACTTACTGAGTTACAACATTTTATGTGTGTTTACCAAGCATCAAAAATATTTAGTTTTTAGACTTTATTTGTACTAAAATCTAAGGGATCTGGTAGTGGTAATTAGGTCACCCCTCCCCTTTCAATTACTCCTTTTATATTTCCAATAATTGTTATTAGGGCTTTTGATGCTTGCAAAGAAGGTTTCAAGGACCTAAGCTAAAGATCAGGATGTCTTACAAAAGAGAGATTCCTAAGCTAAACAAAGATAATTTTGCAGCATGGCAAGGACTTATGCAGTTACATTTGGCTACTATCAATGATTCAGGGTGCAAATATATTGGTACTAAATACAAGACTCCCACTGGAAGATTATCTACTAAAGATATTGTTGAAAAGAATAATCATAACATCATGATGATTGATATTGTATTTGCTCTTAGTTATGTTCAATTTGATGAAGTTAAAGACTATAAAATAACTCATGAGATGTGGACCAAACTAAAAGAGATATATGGATGAGATGACAATGTAAGAAGAATTAAGGCTAAAAGTAATAGAGGTCATTTTGATTAGAGGAAAATAAGAGAAGGTGAGAATATTTCAAAACATGTGGAAAGAACCAAAGCAACTGTAAGTGAAATCAAAGCATTTGGAGGAGACATTGAAGAATAAATAGTTGTAAGCAAGGTACTTAGAGCTCTTCTTCCTATTTATGCAATTAGAGTGTCTACTATTCAAGAAATGATATGTGATCCAAATGATAAAATATCTTTGGATGCTCTAGTTGAAAGATTGATAGCTTTTGAGTTAGATAACTTTGATAACTATGTTCCTAGTTCAAAGGTTATTAAGTTTTCTTTTAAAGCTAAATTCTCACTCAAAGAAACAGGGTGAGAAATCAAAGTCCAGTCAATTAGGAAGTGAAGAAGAAGAAATAAAAGAAAGTTTAGATAGTGATCTTGAAATTGTTGAAGCCCTACTTGAAACAAAAGTATTCCAAAGGCAGAGGAAAGCACAAAGGTAAAGTTCCTCTGATCTACTTTTTTTGTGAACAAGTTGGCCACATTGCTACATGGTGTCCAAACAAAGAAATCAATGATGAAAAGAAAATAAATAAGCACAAAGGCAAGAAGGATTCCAAGTACTACAAGAACTACAAGGAAAAAGGTAAGAAATCTTGTTTTATAGCTAAAGATTCTAATAGTAGTAAAGATGAAATGGTATATATTGCTCTAAAAGATGAATCTAATGATGAAGGAGATAAGAGGAAAATTATTTCTAATCTTAGAAAAAATGATATATGGATTATTGATAGTGACTATTCACATCATTTGACTAGATATAAAAAAATATTTGAGCACATGGAATATTATGATGGAGGTAGTGTGAGATTTGGAAATAATGAACCTTGTAAAATAAAAGGAAAAGGATGTATCTCATTGACTAAAGAACTTGTATGTGATAATACTTATTGGGTTGAAGGACTAAAACATAATCTACTGAGTGTGGTACAATTGAATAATATTGGATTCAAGGTAGAATTCATGAATGGACAGACCAAACTACTAGATGGAAAAGGAAATCTAGTTGGATCTAGCAAGCAAACAAAAGGTAATCTATTTTATCTTGATCTCAGTGAATATTCATGTTTTATTGCTCAAGTAGAAGAAAGTTTGTAATGGCACAAAAGACTATGTCATGTAAAATTTAATAATATAGTTATTATAAGAAAACATAGAAGAGAAAGAGTTATTCCTAGTTTGAAGAAACCTAATATGGGTTTATGCAAGACTTGCCAAATTGGTAAGATGGGAAAGACTAGTTTCAAAACAAAAACTATCAATCAGAAGAAGTCTTAGAAATTATTCATATAGACTTATGTGGACCTATTGGAATACAGAGTTACACTAGAGAAAAGTTTTTCATTCTTTTTGTTGATGCCTATTCTAGAATGATGACTATAATGTATCTAAAAGAAAAATTAGAAGCCTTTCAAAAGTTCAAGTGTTATCTAGCAAGTGTAGAAAAAGAAACCAGAAATAGGTTGAAATATTTAAGATTAGACAGAGGTGGTGAATTCATCTCCAATGAGTTCAATAATTTCTGCAATGAAATTGGAATTAAAAGACAAGTATCAACCCCTAATACACCATAGTAGAATGATATAGCTAAAAGAAGAAACAGAACCATTATGGATTGTGCAAGAACATTGATGATTGAAAATAATGTTGCTATGAAATTTTGGAAGGAAGCTATCAACACTACGGTTCATATCTTGAATAGAGTACAGTTGAAGAATGATTCAAACAAAATTCCTTATCAACTATGGTATGGCTACAAACCTAATGTATGCTACTTGAAAGTATTTGGCAGCAAATGTTATATCTTGAAAGAATCTAGAAAAAGAAAATCCAATGTAAAAGGTGATGAAAGCATATTTTTAGGATACTCCTACAGAAGTAAAGAATACAAATGCTTGATTTTTTCTACTCATAAAATAATAGAAAGTGCACATGTTAGAATTGATTAGTTTGCAAAAAAGAGTGTAGAAGAAAGGAATAAGGAGCCATAGGATTACAAAAGGTTTGTTACCTATAAACCTGATACCATGCTAAACCTATTTGAAAGAAAGGAGGCTTCATCTCTTGAGTCCCCAAACTCTCCAATAGTTACTAAGTTGTAGAAAGTGCAACCCAAGTCACAATCTAAAGGACCTGAGTCACAGTCAGAGGCTATTAAGCTAGTTCAAACTAAGTCTAATGGACTCAAGTTATAAACAATGAGACCCGAGCTCAATACTAAAGTTCATAATGAAAATATTGGAACTCATTCAAAATCCAAAGAACCTATGTTAGTAAAATATGTTAGAAGGCATCATGCAGTCGATTAGATCATTAGAGAAAAATCTGATAAAACAATGACAATAAGCATATTAAAAGGTACATGTTTACTTGCTGAATTTGAACCTAGAAATGTTAAAGATGCTCTAGAAAATGAAACTTGGGTTGAAGAAATGAATGAAGAGATAGAATAGATAGAAAAGAAAAAAACCCAGACTCTTGTTCCTAGACCCAAAGATAAGAATGTAAATGGCACAAAGTGGGTGTTTATAAATAAGTTGAATGAAGATGGAAAAGTTTCAAGAAACTAGGCAAGACTGGTATGTAAAGGTTATTCTCAAGAAGAAGGTATTGATAATGGTGAGACTTTTGGTCTTTGTGCAAGATTAGAAGGTGTTAGAACTTTACTAGTATATGCAGCACACAAAGGATTTAAAGTATAGAAAATGGATGTTAAATCTATATTCTTAAATGGAATTCTTGGTGAGGAAGTCTTGATTGAACAACCATAAGGTTTTGTAGATCCTATCAAAAGAGATATGGTTTGAAAGTTACGAAAAGTAGTAAATGGTCTTAAGAAAGCTCCCAAATCTTGGCATGAAAGACTTCATAATTACTTGGTACATATTGGTTATCAAAGACCAAATGATAACAATAGTCTGTATATCAAAGAAGGAATAGACAAGAAGATTGTGTTGGTAGAAATATTTGTTGATGATACTTTATCATAGGAAATGATGACTTGTGAAAAGAATTTTTAGAAGAAATGAGTAAAGATTTTGAGATGTCCATGTTTGGTGAGATAAAATTCTTTGTTAAGTTGTAGATACAACAAAAGAAAATAGAATCTACATCTTTTAATCTAAGTATATCAAGGAGATACTAAAGAAATTTGGAATGGAAGATTCCAAACTAGTTGGAACACCTATGTCTAATGGATATAAGCTTTCCAACAATGATGATTCTAAAGAAGTATATTAGACCACATATAGATCAATGATTGGAAAATTGGAATATGTAGTACATACAAGGCCTAATATTGCACTAGTAGTTGGAATGGTGGCAAGATTCTCAACAAATCTTAGAGAAAATCACATGATGAAAATCAAGAGAATGATGAGATAACTAAAAGCTACTAAAGACTATGGCTTATGGTACAAACTTGGAGGAAATTTGGACTTGAAGGTATTTACTGATGCTAATTGGGCAAGAAGTCTTGATGATAGAAAAAGCACTAGCGGTGAAGCATTCTTTCTTTGTTAGAGACTAGTGTCTTGGACAAGCAAGAAACAAAATTGCATCTCTCAATCCATAGTAGAGGTAGAATATGTGGCAACAATAGCTAATTGTTCTAACATTGTTTGGTTCAAACAATTGTTGGAAGGAATGAAGATAGAGATCAAAGATCCTGTAGTTATATACTATGATAACACCAATCCAATCAATATATCAAAGAATCTAGTGATGCATACCAAAAAAAATCACATTGCTATAAAATATCACTTCTTAAGAGAGCTAGTTTAGGATAAAGAAGTCAAATTGGAATATGTAAATACAAAAGAATAGATTGCAGGCATATTCACCAAGCCATTACCTAAGGATGCATTTTTGTATCTAAGAGGTAAGCTAGGGGTCATTCCCCTATCTAAAGCTCACTAAATAAAGTTTAGTGATGCATCAACTAGTGCAAGTTGAAGATCAATCAATTGGTGCAGTATTAACAAGGGTATATTGCAAATGAATTAGTACTTAAGGTAAATTCATATTAATAGAGTTGTTATCTTTGGCATGTGTTATCAAAGAGGGAGAAGTTTACTGTCATATCTGATAAGAATTTTTTTCATTCCAAAGAAGGAAAATTTTGTTGTGAGAGGAAGAAAGTTCTATGAATGAACTTGGCAGAAGTTGTTGTAGATAGAGAGAGAATCTAGTGAAGGAAAGAGATCATAGTGATAGAGGGGGTTCTCATGAATAAAACTAAGGATATGTTCCTTATTTTATTCTTTTTCCAAAATTTCATTATGTTATGACATGTTGTGTTGTCATCAATTCTAAAGAGGGAGATTGTTGGATATAATTGATTGATTGTGTATTATCTTTAATGTTACACAAATGTCATATTATTATCAGTTAGTGTATGCCAAACTCACTTAGATAGTGAAGATAGTTTTCTATGTCTACTGAGAATTCTTGTGTTTGCCTAGTTTAGAAGCCAGTGTCTACTGAGTTCACATGAGCATCAAAGGAAAGTTTACAGAAGATGAGTGGTTAATCAAGCTCACTTAGTTAATGAAGAAAAGTTGGATGGAGCCAGTGTTAACCAAGCTCACTTAGTTGCCAAAGGATCTTTGCAAGTTTGTAGTGTTAATTGACCTTCTATTGGTTAATATAGGAAATCACTTCTGAGTTGATGACCATCGAGTTGGGTTGGCTAATGAAGGATTTTCTTATTTTGGTAGATTAAGCTTAATTAATTTATCTATTGGTTATAGCCAACTAAGGTAATAAATATTAATTATTCTAAGTTGCATATGACCTGACTTGACAATATGAAAGATATAAGTATAAGGTCAAGTTGTGGATTCAAAATGTGTGAAGATGGCATGAATGTATTGAATATTTAATGATGAAGAGAGGAGGTGAATTTGAAGGATAAGCAGAATATCCTTGTGGAGTAGAAAAGCTATATTTGATCAAGAAGGATCAAGTACAAAATAAAATAGAGATCTATAATAAGCAATTCAATTGCATTCAAATTAGGTCATCTCATTGTTACTCTCTAACCATTGTAGCAGTGATCTAAATCTCTTAATAGAGTTGGCTTAACAATTATTTGTAAATCCTCTAACAAGGTGGTAGTTCTATTGAATTATCTTAACACAAGGTCGCTCCTAATAGGGTGATTAAATCCTTTAATAGGGTCACATCTAATAGTGTTTTTTTGTTACCTTTAACAGGGTTGGCTTCTAATAGGGCTCTTTTTAGAAGAGTGAAAATAGTAACTAGTTACAATTGGTGGTTTTTTCCAAATTTAGTTTCCACATTAAATCTTGGTGTCAAATGTGTTCATGC
Organism: Cupressus sempervirens; assembly: GCA_028749045.1. Taxonomy (NCBI): domain Eukaryota; kingdom Viridiplantae; phylum Streptophyta; class Pinopsida; order Cupressales; family Cupressaceae; genus Cupressus; species Cupressus sempervirens. The sequence goes on along the minus strand of CM053786.1, from coordinate 133,196,103 downwards.
TATTTTCTTTTATGTGTTTATAAGTAAGTTAAAGTAAGGCAAATCACATATAGCATTTAAAGATTTGCATAATTAGTACTTACCAAGTTACATAATTTTATGTGTGTTTACCAAGCATCATGAATATTTAGTTTTTAGACTTTATTTGTACTGACATGTAAGGGATCTGGGATTTATTTTAGTAGTAACTGATTCACCCCTCCCCTCTTAGTTACTCCTCTTATATTTCCAACAACCTTGAGTTAAAGTACTCATCTTGCTAGGGCTAGAAAAATAGAATGGAGAAGAATCTCCACTATTACACCACCATCTATTCCTACATAGCCTATTTAGTCCACAACTTCTAAGGATGAGTTTCAATAATGGATTGATGAGCAAGAGAATGAAGGGGCTGATGTCTTTCAAATGTCAAATTTTTATTTCATGCCAGTAGGAGCTTTGGTAGGTGACAAGATAAGGGATATTCCAAAAAATAAACCTCCACAAGAGGATTGGAATCAATTGCCACCTTAGTCAGCAGGACCTTCAAATGTTCCACAATCATTAAGTCAATATTTGTCTTGCTTGGATAAAAGTTCAACTACTCCTCTCCTTCTAGGTAATGAAGAATAGGTGCAATCTAAATAGGAAGAAGAGCCACAAAAAATACCTATTAATGAAGTATTAGAGGAAGGGAAAATATATGAGGAATCTCAAAAGACTTCCCAATATACAAAGGTGAGGACTGTGGACTCAACAAAAATAGAGATGCATGATGTGGATCTCTCACAAAATTAGAAGACTATGAAGAGGAGTGATAAGGGAAAAAGTATAATAGTACAAGCTCCATATTCATCTAAAGATAAATCTCTGATGGAAGATACTCCAAGATGGCTAAGGAAAGAGGTAATAGTTAGGCACAAAAGTTAGCAATATTCTACAGAGAAAGAGGGAATGAGAGAATTAATTGAAGCTCTCAAGAAACCTAAATCACCTATAGGAGATGTGCAAATACTGGATTTTGTCATAACTTATAAGAATCAAGACTTGTTTGCCCATTTTTCTATCCCTCCTCTACATGTAGATATTGAGGATTTCACCCCAATAGATTATAAAATCAGGGAGGTCATACTTGGAAAACCCACTATGGATACTACCAAATTAATGGTCACTATAGGAATTAAAGAAGTGTTTAGGCACTTAGAATAGGATGAGTCTAAATTGATAAACCTTAAGAAGTAGAATGAAATCCTAAGGGGATATCTAAATGAAGTATTTGGTCCATTGGATCTTGAAAATCTTGAAAAGACTCTAAATGTGACACTTGAGAAAAGGGATAAAGAGACTACAAAACTATAACTATTTTTCAAAGTTTTTCAGTAATGGCGAGAAAGTTTTGAAGAGAAAGGTGTATAGACCATACAAGGAAATCTTAAACTAGTACACCATATCAAAAATAATTTAGATAAGTTAGTTTCTATTTTGAACTAGGATTTTGGGTTAATGAATGAAGTTCATACCTAGGGTAAAAACCTACAAGTATTACAGTCAATAAAGAGTCAAAGGTATTAGATGTTGATAGATTTATATATAGTAGATGAGTTAGATAAGGTAGATGATTGGATAGAGAAGATTATGGATGGTAATAAAGTAATGGAAATATTACATGTGGATATTCATAAGCTCAAGGATCAAAACCAAGATCAAATTTTTGAGGCAGACAGACATTACAATGATGCTTGCTTAGACTTTTTAAAGATTATTCAAGGAATAAATTGATAGCTATAAAAAAAATTGTTGAATAGTTCTAAAAGACTTTTGAAGAAGCTTCTACTAATGAGGATATCAGAAAATAATTTAAGACTAAAGAGGCATTGCTAGATTTGGATGCAAAATTGGGAGATTTTGTAGAGATGCGCGTAGAGGTGAGCAACTATAGGGAAAAGGTAAAGGATAAGAATAATGCTTTAGATTTGTTGGATGAGACCCAAGTCACAAAGACTATAGAAAAATTTAGGAGTAAATACCTAGACATAGCTCTGATATGAAGGGGACAAAACCTAGAAGCTAGAATTTTAGTTTTAACACTTAGTAAAAATTTTCATTTTTTAAACCTAGCTTCCGAGGTGTGCTAGCTTCTGAGGTGCACTTCTTCTAAGGTGTGCCAAATTTTTTTGAAGAGTTTAGAGGTGTGTTGATAATTAACTGTCAGCTCCAAATTTAGAGCTCTTCATTCATTGGAAATGCATTCTAACAATAGTTTAACTCCTACAAACCTCCAAAGAAGGTTGAGCTTCTATTTTTGGAACCTCCGTAGACTTCTACATCATCTAATGGCTTTCTTCTTCTTATTTTCTCATGCTTTCTTTGTTTTAAGACATGTAAAGGCTCATTCATCCATTTAATGATATAAATAAGGATGGAGTCGTACTTAGCACTAGTTAGAGAGTTGGTTTGTACATAAATAGATTTGTTTTATTAGTTTAGAAGCATATGTTTGCATAAATAAATTTCTCATTATCAACACACATTGAGGAGAAAATTGCTTATAAATTCAAGAATGTAATATGCATTCCGAGCTATTATTTTGATGCAATAATATATGCTATCAGTGCTCTCATTTGGAGTGTAGTTATTCTTGTTTGAGTGTGTTATATTTTTTGAATGTATGTTCATGTAATTTAATGGAGCCAATAGTTTCATTGATTGAGCAATCTTTTAATTCTAGTGTTTTCGATGGGTTTACAAATTTTTTTGACGTACTTAGTTCAAGAAGAGATCACCTTATTGTTCCTGCATAGCTTTTTGTCTCACATGAGCACACATTTTGTGGCCTTGTAATCTAATGAAAAGTGAAACATCTTATGGTTATTGAATTCCCATATATGATTGCATTAGTGTAATTAAGAAAGTACTGCTCTTATTTTCATTAGTTACCTATCGATCTTTTCAAAGGCTTAATTCGCAAACATGTTATTTCTCTGGCCTATGTCCTTTAGGGATTTATTTTTTAAAGTCATTTTATTAAACTTCTTATTACCCTACCTTCATTATTTGCTTTTAAAAATACTTGGTTAAATTAGGAATTCATATAGTTCCATTGTTAGATTGCATTCATTAAAAAATAGAAAAATACAAAAACATATTTCTTTTGTGTGGTTTTTCTTTTGAGATAGTAAGAAGATTCAAAATCTTATTGGAAATTGGTTAGAACTAGCAAAAACCTACCTATGAACAAATACATTTATCTTCTACTAAAAAGATTCTAGTAGGTTGCAAGATCACCTAGAATCTTGGAGTTGATTTTAGATCATCTTTTCAAGAGAGGAGTTTGAAAGGATTCCCGCAATTAAGAATTGTGCAAAATGACAACTCAATAGAAGTGGCACTAGGAGGGCAATAACCATTCAAAATAGAAGAAATCAATGTGAAATTTAAAAATCTTACATTATTTTTACTAGTTCAAATTTTTTTTGAACTACTAAGGATTGGAGGTGTGTGAGCTTTTGAGATGCACCATATTTTTTTGAGAAAGAGTGCTTCTATAGAGGTGCACCTTTTTAAAAATTGATGCAAATTGGAAGATCTTGATCTATCATCTCCATTTTAGAGAGCTTTAAGATCTTCACCTAGTACACATGAGTTCCTTGAACTTATCCACTTTTGCAAACCTCATAGCAACAAAGGATTCCCTCAAATTCTACCACTTCTACCTTCACAACAAGCACTCATTATTTTGCCAAATCCTCCAATGGCCTTTTCCCCAAATGTTGTAGACTCACCAATCAACATAATAAGTTTACTTAATGGTTGATGCTTCTAACTCAAGCTATTCAAGGAAATTTGTAACCAAAAGTAGATCACTAATGAGAATGTGGTTCTTCTCTTATTCCTTACTCTTTGCGAGAAGTTGTCTTTAATTGGTATGTTAATTTGCCACCTAGATGTACTGGAGATTGGGACACTTTCAAAAAATTATTCTTCAAACATTTCAAAAATTTCATCAACCCAAATGTAATGCATCAATAATTCATACCAATCAAAAGGGACCTAGTTGAGATAGTTTAACCCTTCAACCATTGCTTTCATATGGTATTCCACAAGCTAGAAATGCCATACACTATACTAGTTGAAGCTGCAATTCAAACTTATCTAAATGCTAGGGACCATCTTACTAATATTTTCTTAAGAACAATTCTTGCATCAAATATTAACAAATTGGAAAAAGTATTCTCAAAAGCAATTACCTTTACTAATCTCCACACAATCTAATCCAGAAAACTGATCAACATAAGCAATTACCTTTACTAAGAAAGCCAATCCTAATGGAGGACGATTGATGCTTCCAGCTCAAGCTATTACAATGATGCCAACATATCCTATCAAAGCACCTGTGATGCCTAGCCAATTCATACCAATGAATCCAGTTCCATTATAGTAGACACCCATTATATAAACCTTAGCTATAACATATTCAAGATATGAACCTCCAAAAGCTACTTTCTTTGAGCAAAAGGCATCAAATTCTACTAAAGAAGATAATAGTTTTGCCTCCAAGTTTGGTCAAATGAAGAAGACCATGTCTCAAATGAGAAATGACCTAACTCACTTGAGGTTGTTGAAAGGTAATAATATTTGAGAGAAATAATCTTTTTCCTTACAACAACAACAATTATGACCAGAACTACAATAGGAATTTCGGTGGGAACAATAATGCTAGGAACAACAATGCAGGAAACAATAATGGAGGAAAGAATTCCAATCGTCTTAATCACAATGGTAGTTTCCATGGATAGAATAGACAATGGAACACTCATCGAAAAATTATAATCATTCCTATAGATAAAAATAATAATAATTCTTTGTATGTGGACATCAATCAATATGATGACACTCAAAATGCACCAAACAATGATAGTTCATATTACAATGGAAATCAGGAAGTAAATCAGAGTTCACAAACAAATGATAATGTGCCTCCTCTACATTTTAATACTATGTTAGAATCCTATGATTCTACATAGAAAACACAAGTGGAACAACTAGCCAATGAAGAATTCTCTTTTCCATTTAGTCAGGAGCTAGATATTTAACCTAAAGAAATGCTTTCTTTTCAAAATGACAATTAGAATACTTATAATCTATGGAGTTGAAAAGAACCTATGATAGATGGGATTCCTCTAGTATTACAACCAACTCCTCCTAATTTGAGAGTGGGTAATAATCCAATACCAGTTAGGCCCTTGTATGGAGGACAACAAAATTAGAGTCAAGGAAATGTGCCTACAATCTTGAAAAATCTCACTTGGTCTATTGAAATGTATAGTGCAGTGGAAGATTTGAAACAAATAAAGGCCAACATGTCTATGTTTGATGTCAAGGATGAGGTACCTCCATTTTTTCTTAGCATTACAATATATGAGAAGAATCTCCATAATTACCTAATTGATTTAGGAGAATCTTGTAATGTTATGCCACTATTGATAGCAAAAAGGTTGGGAGTCACTCCTCATCCCTCTAATCAAATAGTGATACAACTAGATAAGATGGAAGAAAAAGTCATTATTGTGTTGAAAGATGTTTAGATATAGTTGACAGTTGACCCTCAAATTCAAGACATCATTGCTATACATGTAGTTGATATTCTTGAAACATATGGACTGCTACTAAGTGGAGAATGGATAAAATGCATAAGAGGATAGTTTTCTACAGATTTTACTCAATTATGGTTACCATGGAAAGTGTTAAATAATAAAATCAAGATAGATGTGGAGCCAAAGTTTAAAAAAATGATTATATAATAAAATGCACCAAATGAGGTTGCATTCTTACAGTCCAATTTGGGCTCTTACAAAGTGATTCCTTTTGACACAACTTCAACCAAAACATTAGATGACCAAGATGCAAAATCCATGATTTCAATCCAAAATCAAGAGATCATAACACAATTCATAGACAAAATTAAGGCTAACTTACAATGTTTAGGAGGAGAAGTTGATCCTAGTATTATGCTTCTCCTAAGATTTTGTAGATTGCATAAAGTTAGTCACTTAGAGTTTGAATGTTTGCATTTCCAAGAAGTAGTTGCTAAGGTATTAACATTGATAATGGAAATAAAGAGTGGTAATGTTGCAAAAGAAGATCTTATAGAAAGTCAAAATTATAAAAATATATCTAAATATGTGGAAATGGATGAAGAGGAGGTTGAAGATCTGAATGCATCATATAGTGATACCTCTTCAAATGGTAGAGGTTTGTCTTCTCCTTCACTAGGAATGATCAAAGTCTGGAGAAGGAGGCACTATGTAAAAGGTCAAGGATGGACTTCAGTAGTCTTTCATCCCAAGCCTAAAGTGGATGAAATTACAGAATTAATCGGAGAAATTCAAGACAAACAAGAAAAAAATACACCCCCTAAATCAAGGATTAACAATGGAAAATCATCAAGCCCACCCTACAAAATACTATAGTGGATCCCCAAGAAACAAGCCTTTCAAGGCCAAGTGAAAGAAAAGCTAAGGATGAATAAGCATAAGGTTAAGAAGCCTAAAGAAGATCCAATTAGGACACTCCACTTTGATGGTCCAAATGCAAATTATGAGCTAGCACAGGTATTGAGTTGATTAACCCAAAAGCTAAGTCTTTTTAAACAACATATCAATTGTAGTTTAGATGTACTAATAATGTTGTAGAGTATGAAGAATTGATCTAAGGGCTTCTTTTCACATTGAAGAAAGGAATCATAGCTCTCATAATTGAGGGAGATTCTAATGGATGATTTTGAGGCTTCAAACATAAAGTCCATTCCAAGGAGGAAAAATGTGGTAGCAGATGCCCTTTCCATTTTAGCTAGTGCATTACAACCACTTGAAAGAACAAAATTGGAAATATTTTCAAAAGAACTAGTGGCCACCCCATCTATCTCAGACAATATTACAAAATTCTAGGTCTTTTAAGATGATCAACATATACTCAGATTTATCACATGCAATGACCACTTTAAAGGGAAAGAGATTAATGACACTCCAGATGACAAACTTGAGGATGATAGACTTGAAGAAGAAGACATGATCCTCAATTTGAAACCAAAACACTATTCCTAAGGGAATCGTTGAGTTGGAACACATTTTTGATCATGATGAATCAACACTTAATAAAAGCATGGTCAAAGAGAAGGGAATCCACAAATGTGATTCATATAATCTAGGTACTGATGAAGATCTTGAAATGATAAGGGTAAAAAAAGTGCACAACATACGTGAAAAGGAAGAAATGATCAAATTACTTATAGAATACAAGGATTTCATTGCATGGAGTATGATGAGCTCAAAACATATGATCCCAAAATTAGATGTGAAACCCTTCCATCAAAGGCAAAAACCTTGTAATCCTATTATTAAACCACTGATAATGAGGGAAGTTAAGAAGTTACTTGATGCCAAAATAATCTTTCCCATTTGCCATTCTACATGGGTGGCTAACTTGGTTCCTATGTAGAAAGAGACTAGAGAGATTTTTCTTTGTGTATATTTTCACAACTTAAACCTTGCATCTGAAAAGGACAACTACCCTTTGCTCTCACTGGATGAAGTTCTAAAAATTTTCAATGGTTTCAAGATGATGTTTTTCTTGGAAATATATTTAGGATATAACTAGGTAATGGTTAAAGAAGAGAATAGGCTAAACATGGCCTTCATGACTAAATGGAGAACTTTCACTTATAGAAGAATGGATTTTGGGTTGATTAATGCATGGGCTACATTTCAACAAGCCATAGGTGAGCTTTCAAGGGGTTAATAAACAAGTGTATAGTCATCTATATGGATGATTTAACTATATTTTGAAAGGATTGAAGCAATCACATTGATGATTTAAGATAGGTATTCAACAGATGTTGTAAATATGGCATATCACTCAATCCCAAGAAATGTTCATTTGGGGTTACTAAGGGAGAGCTCCTAGGTCATATCATCTCTAAAGCTAGAATCTCCATTGATCTTGATAGATTTTAAGCTATTCTAAAGTTTTCACCTCCTCATAGTAGAAAAGAACTTAAGTCTTTCTTTGGAAACATAATTTTTGTGCAAAATTTTATAAGCAGATTTGCATAGATAGTTCATCCCCTTAATGATTTACTCAAAAAGGGAGAAAAAATAGAATGGGTTTCAAAGGTAAAGAAATAATTTAAGGATATCAAAGTGGTCATTCCCATGCCCCTAGTACTAGTGAGTCTAGATTATGGACTGCCTTTCAAAATATACTCTTTTGCTTTAGAATATTCATGTGTTGGGATTCTTATGCAAAAGAAGGAAAGGTAGATGAAAGGCCCATTGCTTTTATGAGTTTCCCTCTTAAAAATGTTGAGTTAAATTATTCTAACCTTGATAAATAATTGTTTACCTTAATCAAAGTAGTGTAAAATTTTTGCCATTATATATTAAGGAGTAAGGTATATGTGATTGTGCCTGATCCTATGGTTAAGACATCACTGGTGCAAAATGAGCTAGGTGAAAGAAAAGGGAAATGGATGACAATCCTTCAAGAATTTTATTTAGAAATTCAATCCATGAAGGTGGTAAGAGGCGAAGGATTATCAAAAATGATAGTGGATAACCAAATCAAGCATGAAAAGAAATTTTGGTTTGATGGTGAAACAGATATGGAAGATCATAAGATGATTGTAGTATCTCAAGTTGATATTGACCAAGGTATAATAATAGATGTTTGGTACTAGGATATTGTTTGCTATATTTTACAAAATTAGTACCCCGATTGGATAAATAGTTCACAACATAGGGGACTCAAAATGAAGTGTGAATCCTACATGCTACATGATAGATAATTATACAAGAGGAACCATGAAGGATTTTACCTAAAATTCTTGGGATGCAAAGAAGTAAAAGAAGTTTTGGAATAGTTTCATGATAAGTATGGTACATGATATGGTTTAGCAGAGGCTATGACCCATATGATTTTGTGATCAAGTTATTTTTGGCCTGTGATCTTTAAAGATACGCTTGAACATGTACATACTTGCCACATTTGTCAGACTAGTGCTAGCAGAGAAAGGCATGCTATAGTGCCATTACAACTAGTGTTCGAAGCATGCCCCTTTGCAATGTGGGGGCTAGATTTCATTCTTCCAGTAAACCCACCATCATCAACTTGACATGATTTTATTCTTATAGCTATAGATTATTGTACATGCTTGACATAAGCTAAGACTTTCACAAATTGCATGGCTAAGGTGGTTATAGACTTCTTGGAAGAACACATTGTTACTAGATTTGGGATGCCATTCTATCTAGTGTGTGACAATGGATCAGCTTTTGCATTAGTATTTCTTACTCAATGGGCACTAGAAAATTAGATTATTATGAAGTTCTCTTCAAATAATTATCCACAAAGAAATGTACAAATAAGAACTTGATCATGGTAATAAGACATTTATTGAAGGAAAATCATAAAGATTGGTATACTCAACTCAGATATATGCTATGGACAGATCAATTCAGAGTCAAGAATGCATTAGAAACATCTCCATATATGCTTTGTCTATGGACAAGAACTAGTATTCTCACTTAACCTCGGGATTTTTATTTTGAAATTCATGAAGGTGTATAGTAAAGATGCTAACAAGGTACAAATTAAACTAAAATAATCTTTTGGAGATGGATGAGAAACAAACAATTTCTTTGGAGCATATGGTGAAACATCAAGTTTTCATCAAGAGGTGGTTTGATAAGAGGGCCATGATAAAATATTTTAGGATATCTAACTTGGTTCTACTTTGGGATAAAGAAAAAGAAAAGTCCAGAAGCCACACTAGGTTTGAACAATTATGGATTTGTCCTTATCAGATTGCATAAATTCTTGGAGAAAATAATTTTAGGCTGAGTTCCCTACAAGGGGAATTGGCTCCATTTCTAGTCAAAGGGAAATTCCTGAAACATTAGTTTGAGGCCTAAAAGAAAAAGAAAAAGAAAAAATCATCCTGCAAGTGTGTTTTTTTTAAGTTGTGTGTTTGTTTTCAGTTGTGTGTTTGGTTTCAAAGTTGTGTCAGTCTAGGGATTAGGTACACTCAAGATTTTATCTTGACATATCTCATTAAAACACTTTTTTGGTTTTGATTTTTGGGAAGTGATATTTCTTTGTTAAAACATTTTAATGATTTTGTTTGTTATACCAACTAAGGAATGAATGTTACTTACAATAATAGGGGACTTTCAGTCTTGAATTCATAATTGCAGATCAACAAGTTTTCAACACTTTGAAAATTTAAGGATCAATTATCTTAGGTGTTTTTGAATCAAGGTTGATGGTAGCAAAGGATAGTCCAAACCCTACTGGTTCAAACAAAAGGGTCTACTTGAAGGAATTGCTAAGATCATTGTTTGGCAGGAGAGTTTCCAAAAAGTCCTTAAAGAGGAACACAAGGGATGTTCACTAAAGCTTGAATCTAAGAAATGAAACCAATGTCTTTGCCACATAGTCTAAGAATGGTTAGGGTACCAAAAAAAAGAGGAAAATGGTGTTAAGAATGAAAAAGTCTACAAAGTATGAGAAAGGTAATATGACTATAGGGATATGTACTCTAAACAAGCTATCCAATATCAAAACAATTGCTTACATGAATCAAGTATTCAAAAGATTACTGAGGACTTCAAATGCAAAAGTGATAACCCATTAAGAGCCCTTAGGACTAATTCTCTCATCTGGTTAGACAAGGGATTGACAAACAACTTTTGTGAAGATTCACAATGAATGTAGTAGAAGGGTGTAGATTATTTCCAAGTTGTTAGAAACTTTAGATAGATTGCATTCTGAGATGTCAAAGAAAATGGATACACTAAACTTTTAGATTCAAAATTATGAGATTTTGACTATAAAGTGACTCAAAATACACTTGGAGTATTTATAATTTAGTTGGAGCTATTTAAAGGAATGTTTACTGATGAAGAAATGCCTTTGTCATTTCTTCCCTTTTTTGGGGCTATTTATTGTAGTTTCACAACACACACCCTATTCTTTTGAGAAATGGGAAACCTCTAATAAATTTTTATTATCTTTTTAGATTCCTAGTCTAGGGTTTGATTCTTTTATATGGTTTTGCCTAGTAGTTTTACCTAATCAAGGTGTTTGTCTAAAAACCCAATTTCTAGAAACCACATTTTTAAGGGAGAAAATAAAGTTTGCAAGATGAAGGGGCACACTAGCACACCTCACTAGGTGCTCTAGTGTGCTAGTCATTAATATAAAATTCATTCCTGTTAGAAATGTGCACCTATGCACCTCCAAGAGGTGCACTAGATCCCAAGCATATAAAGCCTAAGACATCGCCCCTCTCCTCACCACTTCTTCCCTCTAGCTCCTAGCTACTGTACCATTGCAACCACGAAGGTGCACCTCTCTGCTCTATTTCTTGCAAACAAAACACAAACATTTTAATGAACATAAGGGAAGGTGCACTAGGTGTGCACCTTTTTCTACCAAAAACTAATGAACAAAAAACCTAATCTAAAAGCCCTCACCAAAGATAAAGGTGTGCAAGTGTGCACCTATCCAAGGTTTGCATATATACACCTTTACTAGAGATAAACATGCACCAAGAAAAGTAAAGGGTGCACACTTAGCACATGCCATAAGGTGTGCTAAGTGTACACCTTTTCCTATTACACTTCTCTTATTGAAGCACCATAAGGGTGTGTACCTAGTGCACCCCATGAGGTGTGCTAGGTGCGTACCCTTAGTGTTGAAATTTTGTAGGGGAAGGCGCACCTAGTGAACCTTTGAGGTGCATAAGGTGCACCATTTTTTTGTCTTCTAGAGATAGAAAATGGGTTTTTTGGTGTTTTTAACAATTTTGGTTTTTAGGGTTTTTGGGTTATACTTTTTAGTAATTAGGGTTTATGTAAGTTGTTTTTTCTCCACCTTTGGTCTAATGGATGTTTTTTTTGTGTAGATTAAATGGCTTCCTCCCTATCCTCCCTTACTAAAAAGATGGCCCTAAAACCAATAGTCTTAAAATTCTAAGGTGTTCCAACAAAATTACACTTCTAGGATGAATATTTAGAGATCTAGGAAACTAAGCTCGACCATATTGACTAGAAAAACTTCTTAGTGTTATGATACACACCAATTAAGAGGTCTCTGATTGTATCTACTCTTATTAGATCAGGGTTAGTTAATTTACTGTTATACCTATTATTAGTACAATCTTGAAAATTGATCATGGCATTAGCAGAGAACTATGTTTTATAGGAAAAGGTTGTGATAAGTATAATTGGTGAGATAATCCTAGATTTGAGGCCTAAGTATATAGAGAAGGTATTCCATCTTCCAAGAGTAGACTAGTACATCAAGTTAACATATCATCAAGAAGGAAGGTGGTATAGAGAGCATGGAGAGGAAGCATCTGAAATCATTCAATCTTTGAGTCTCATTGAGAAGACTCCTTTTGGATGAAAAGTACACACAGTAGAAATGACAAGGGGCTATATCAAATATGATATTGGATATCATATAGTACTTTTGAGTAGATTCATGGGGTTACTAGTATCCATACAATTGAATATATGGATGGTACACTTCATTAAGACCATCAAAACAATGAAGATGCCAATTGATTAGGCTTTAATTCTCAGTGAGAATTTAGATGAGCAATTGGTGGCAGTCAAGAATAATCAAAAGTTCTATATGACAACCTATTTGGTGTACCTATTAGCTATAAGAGAAACAAATTATCTCAGATTGTTCAAAAGGGGCAACATGTAAGATGAAAATGCATGGCCTTATATAGTATACCCCCAATTGGTAAGAAAAAATATTTTAGATCACAATAAGGAGTATAGAATAGTGAATGATGCCTTCATTTTTGTGATCATCAGATTCATTGAAGGAGATTATAGAAATCAATGCCTATTACATCCAATATAAGACATTCACTTATTTAAGGGTAGCAGGTATGATTGTTAATCCAAAGAAGCTCCCTAGGTATCCATGTGATAGACCTGTATTGTTAGAGATTGCATGACAACTCTTGTTTACATATAAGGGAGTAAGGAAGCAACACAAGAAAACATAGGTGTGGCTCATTACTATAGCTCTATTTAGTGTTGTCCAAAAATAAGATATTTTAACTTTTGAGTCTGAGTGGGACCAATATCCCTTGGGGGAATATTGTTGGAAATATAAAAGGAGTAATTGAGAGGGGAGGGGTGAATTAGTTACTACAAAAATAAATCCTAGATCCCTTAGATGTCAATACAAAATTATTCTATCAAAAATTGATTTTATTGATGCTTGGCAAACAAAGATATACTATAACTTGATAAATATTGAATATGCTAGGTAAACACTTATGATGAAAATCTTAAGATGTTATCTATGATTACTTATTACTTTAACTTAGTTAAAAACACATAAAAGAAATAACATGAATGCATTTTATACCAAGATTTAATGTGGAAACCCAATTTGGGAAAAACCACCAAATATAACTATTTTTCACTCTTCTAAAGTGAGCTCTATTAAGAGCCAACCCCATTAAAGGTTACAAATAACACTGTTAGCTATGACCCTATTAGGAGTGGCCTTTCTAGAGGTCTTTAGACAATTCAATATAACTGACACCTTGTTAGAGGATTTACAAATAATGTAAGAAGTTATCTTAGGGCAAAATCACCCAAGATCAAGAAGCTCAAGCACTAGCACAAAATGGACCAATAAAGTATGATCATAATAATAATATGAAAATGAATTGATGTTATGTCATGTACATACACACTAGGAGTACCTAAATATAAAAGCCTTTGGAATGCTTCTAGAAATTCTAGGAGTCAACACATTGATAAGTCTTACAACCAAGCACATGTCCACCAAGAGTGGATTATCCTCCATTAAGCACATGAGTAAATACGATGATGAGAGGATAATCCTACAAAGGTGTAGCATGCATAATTATGTTGTTGACACCATGTGCTAAAATAAGAGTACAAATAACTGTGTTGTAAACATGACAATTCAATTAATTATGCAAACTCCAGTGTTGTAGACACCATGTGCTAAATTAGAGTTGCTTACTCCAGTGTTGTCAACATGACAACTCATAAGAGTATGCAAACTCCTAGGTGTCAAACTAATAAATAATAAAATAATGCATTGAACTAAGTAAACTTAAGTGTAAATAGTGAATACCTATTTACACCAACAAATATCTATTAAGCCAACTCTATTAAGAGATTTAGTGAAAGGAAACTTTCAAAAAAGAATATAACTATTTTGACATAATCCATAATAGATCTGAAATAAATATGCAATTGAAATCCACATGTAAGAGAATAGACAACATACCCACAAAAATGTGACTCAAAATATACCCTGGGAAACCCTCATTGAGGGAAAAATCTATCCTCTAAAAGCATCTATCACCATGCATTATTCAGCAAAAAAAAACCATTGCAATACAACCAAAGAAGCCTTCAAAGACATGGCTACAACCAAGCAATCCATGTGAACAAGCATGAATGCACACATCCCATTCCAAGCTTCCAATGTTCACAAATTCTCCCTTGGATAACCTATCAAACCTTTTCCTACATGACTCTTTCCCTTTTTGCCTTTTGTCTTCTCCTCTTCTCTATGATAACTACCCTTGTGGCTAAGTATATAGTAGCAAGTCCCACAAAACAACCTAGTGGTATTTACATAAATCGTGTGCTAAAACCATGTGCTACCTAATCCATTGACCCCACATTTAATATTATAAATTTAATTCTTTTCCCCAACATTAAATAATTACATGAACTATTATCACAATGTTACAATACAACTCATCGAGTATATCCCATGGGAATCTTTAATGTTACACATCCATCTAGGTGCAACATTACATAATAAAATATAACAATATTGTGCAATGTGTGCAACACCAATAGTCTCAACATTTAGATCACTACTAAAATGGTTAGAGGGTAATAATGACATGACCTAATTTGGATGCAATTGAATTGCTGATTATAGATCTCAATTCTGGCTTGTATACTTGATATTTCCTAATTGAATATGACTTTTCAGCTTCTCAAGGATATTGTACTTATCCTTCTAATTCACTTTCTCTTAGCATCACTAAATCTTCAAAAATCTTTCATGTATTCACACAAACTTCACATTTTCTCATTCTCAAGTTGACCTTTTATTTATATCTTTCATATTGTCAAGTTAACTCAAATTCAATATAGAATAACTAATATTCATCTTCTCAGTCAGCTAGAACCAACAGATAAATTAATTCAAGTCAATATTCCAAAATAATAAAATCGTTTGTTAGCTGACCCTACTTAGTAGACACTAACTCAAAAGGATTTTCTTGTGTTAACCAAGTGAACTTACTTAACACTACATACTTGTACAGATCCTTTAGTAACCAAATGAGCTCAGTTAGCACTAGTTCCATCTAACATCTTCTTCATTAATTGAGTGAGCTTAATTAATACTCAACCTCTACAATCTTTCCTTTGATGCCTAAGTGAACTCGGTAGACACTACCTTCTAAACTAAACTAACTCTGGAATTCTCTATAATCATAGAAAACTATCTTCATTGCCCGAGTGAGCTTGGTGTGTGTTGATTGATAATGATATGAAATTTTTTGTAATGTCAAAGATAATACAAAATTAACCAATTGTTCCAATAGAATATAACTCTCCTCGTCCCTTCTTTGATAACATTGGTAGATTTCAATACTTGGCAGGAAAATAATTCCAACATGAAGATTCTATAAAGGATCATTGGATGAATATAGTGGATGACTATAAAATCCAAATCAAGGATTATTGTAGGATGACTCTCTATTTGGCAAGAAGTTCCTTGAAAATAAAGGTCCCTTTAAAGATAGTGTAGCAAGAAACTAAAGAGGTTCTAGATCCATTATACAATAGAGATACGATATATGATTGACCTATCATGAATGTAGAGATTGATCGAGAAGAAAACATAGATATTAATCATAGGAAAATGCATGTCATCCAATTGACCAAGGATTGGATCAAAAGACCATTCAAGATGGATCCAATTCCACAAACTGTAGTTTTCCAAGCTACAGCTCACCCAATGAAATGTAGAGGAGAAAAGGTGACATTGCCCACATTCACCGCTCAGTCTCCATTAAGGCTAGAAATAGTGCATCAACTTGGAAGAGAAGTTAGATACTTCAAGGCACAGAAGGGTAAAGGAAAAAGGAAAAGAACTTTACCTCAATTAGTTGAGCATGAAGAAGAGGCAACTCAAGCACTAGAGTACTAAGGGGTAAAAAATGTACAAGGAGCATAGATAGTAGAAGTCAAGACTCAAGATAATCCTCAAGTGCCACCACTCGAACAAGGAAAAGGAGTTGAAGTAGAAATACAAGAAGTTTCTATCCCTACACAAGAAGTAAAAGCATCCCCATTTTCTTCCAAGAGAAGAAAGATGAAAACTCCAATTAAAAGGAGACAAAAGGTAATAGGTTCAATGTTATTCCTTTTCCATCAATTTTAGAAGTTATTTGAGAAGAAGAAGAAGAGGATGATGAAGATGAAGAAGATAATCATCCGTTGAGAGGGTAACCACCATCCATTCCTACACAGACTATTTAGTTTACAATGTATGTGGATGAGTTGTAACAATGGATTGATGAGAAAGAGGATAAAGGGGCTAATGTCTTCTAGATGTCAAATTTTGATTTCATGTCAGTAGGCACTAAGTTGGTAGGTGAAAAGATAAGGGATACTCCAAAAATTCAACCTCCATAAGAGGATTGGAATAAATTTCCAAATTAGTCACTAGGACCTTCAAGTGTTCCACCATCATTAAGTCAAGATTTGTCTTGCTTGGATAAAGGTTTAGCTACTCTTCTCCCTTCGGGTGATGAAGAATAGGTGGAACTAGAATAGGAAGAAGAGCCACACCAATGAAGTGTCAAAGGAATAGAAAATTTATGAAGAACCTCAACAAACTTCCCAAAATATAGAGGTGAGGACTGTAGACTCAATGGATACAAAGATGTTCAATGTGGATCTCTCATAAAAGGAGAAGACTCTTGAGAAGAGTGATGAGGGAAAAAGTATAACAGTACAAGCTCCATCTTTATCTAAGGATAAATATCTATTGAAAGATGCCCCAAAATGGCTAAGGAAAGAGGTAATGGTTAGGCACAAAAGGTGGCAATATTCTACTAAGGAAGAGAGAATGAAAGAATGAATTAAAGCTCTCAAGAAAATTGAATCACTTGTAGGTGATGCATGAACACTGGCTATTTATCATGAGTGATAAGAATCATGACTTGTTTTCCCATGTTGCTATCCCTTCTACACATACAGATATTGAGAATTTGACCCCAAAATATTATCAAATTAAGGAGGTCATGCT
Organism: Cupressus sempervirens; assembly: GCA_028749045.1. Lineage (NCBI taxonomy): Eukaryota > Viridiplantae > Streptophyta > Pinopsida > Cupressales > Cupressaceae > Cupressus > Cupressus sempervirens. Next base: position 133,178,718 of record CM053786.1, on the reverse strand, counting down.
TGGAAAACCCACTATGGATATTTCCAAATTAATGGTCAGTATGAGAATTAAAGAAGTGTTTAGGCACTTAAAATAGGATGAGTATGAATTGATAAACCTTTTGAAGTAGAATGAAATAATAAGGGGATATCTAAATGAAGTAGTTGATTTGTCAAAACTTGAAAATCCTAAAGAGACTCTAAATGTGACACTTAAGAAAAGGGATAAAGAGACTACACAACTAGATTCATTTTTGAAAGCTTGTCAGCAATGATAGGAAAGTTTTGAAGAGAAAGGTGTACATATCATACAAGGAAATATTAAATTGCTACACCATATGAAAAGTAATGCAGATAAGTTTGTTTCTATTTTGAACCAAAACTTTGGGTTAATGGATGAAGTTTGTACCTAGGGTAAAAACTTGTAAGCATTATAGTCAATAAAGGGTCAAAGGTATTAGATGTTGATGGATGTATATACAAAAAATGAGTTAGATAAGATGGATGATTGGATAGAGAAGATTTTATATGATGATAAAATAATGGAAACATTACATGTGAATATACATAAGCTCAAGGATCAAAACCAAGAGAAAATTTTGGAGGCAAAGAGACATTACAATGATGCTTGCTTCAATATTTTTGAAGATAATTCAATGGATAAATTGATAGCTATAGAAATATTTGTTTAATAGTTTTAGAAGATATTTGAAGAAGCTTCTACTGATGAGGATATCATATAGGCATTTAAGATTTAAGAGGCATTTCTAGATTTGGATGTGAAATTGAGAGATTTTGTAGAAACTCACATAGAGGTGGGAAACTATAGGCAAAAAGTAAAGGATAAGTATAATGATCTAGATTTTCTAGATGCAACCCAAGTCATAGAGATCATATATAAATTCAAGATTAAATACCCAAAAAAGCTATGGTATGAAGGGGAACAAAACCTAGAAGCTAGAATTTTAGTTTTGACACTAGGTAAAATTTTGCAATTTTCAGACCTAGCTTCCATAGTGTGCTAGGTGTGCTACTTCTGAGGTGCACTTCTTCTAAGGTGTGCCAAAAGTTTTTGAAGAGTTTAGAGGTGCACTAATAGTTAACTATGAGTTCCAAATTTAGATTTTTCCATGCATTGGAAACACATTCTAACACCTGTTTAACTCCTACAAACCTCTAGATAAGGTTTAGCTTCTATTTTTGTCACCTTCAAAGATGCCTACATCATCTAATGGTTTTCTTCTTCTTATTTTCTCATTCTTTCTTTGTTTTAAGACATGTAAAATCTCATGCATCCATTTAATGATATAAATAAAGATTGAATTCTACTTAGCACTAGTTAGAGAGTTAGGTTGTACATAAACAGATTTGTTTTATTAGTTTAAAAGCATATGTTTGAATAAAGAGATCTCTCACTCTCAACACAAATTTAGGAATGTAATATGTATTCCAATCCATTATTTTGATGCAATAATATATGCTATTGGTGCTCTTATTTAAAGTGTAGTTATTATTTCCTGATTGTGTTATATTTTGTGAATGTATGTTCAAGGAATGTAATGGAGCCAATAGTTTTATTGCATTATTTTGATCGAGCAATCTTTTAACTCTTGTGTTTGCTATGGGTTTATAAATATCACTGGCATACTTATGGTTACTAAATTCCTATCAATGATTGCATTAGTGGAATTAAGGAAGCACTTCTCCTATTTTGATTGGTTACCTACCAATCTTTTCAAAGGCTTAATTAACATGTGTTGTTTTTGTGACTTATGTTTGTTAGGGATTTATTTTTTAAATTCATTTGCTTAAATTTCTTGCTAACCTACTTTTGTTATTTTCTTTTACAAACACTTGGTTAAATTATGAATTCATATAAGTGCATTATTGGATTGTGTTCATTAAAAATAAGAAAAATAAAAAAACATATTTCTTTTTTGTGGCTTTTCTTTTGACAAAGCAAGCATATTCAAAATATTATCCAAAATCTATTGGAACTAGCAAAGGCCTCCTTATGAAAAAATGTATTTATCTTATACTAAGCGGATTCTAGTAGGTCACAAGATCACCGAAACCTTGTAGTTGATTTCAGATCAGCCTTTTAAGAGAAGAGTTTGAAAGGATTCCTACCATTAAGCATCGTGCAAAGTGATAGCTCAACACTTGACAAACTATTTTTTTTTCTTGGCTTGAACTAACATTGTTCCACTCCAACTGATGACTAGGTAAAGCTTAGCAAACACAATTTGTATTCCTTATTCTTCTATACTTATGTAGTATATCCATCAACTTCAAATTTCAATAAATAAATAATACATCATATCATCCATGTCTTACTTGGTGTTAGTGCTACTTTTATACACCAAATACCTCAACCTTTCCTCTAGGTACTCTTATTATCACATCTTATCAAATCCTCTTCATTATTTAAACAAATGATAGCATTCAAACCAAACAAGCAATTATCTCACTAGCAAGTAGCAAGTTTGACATCACTAACAAAATAATGACTATTCCATGATAGGTTCCATACTCTAAAAAATTTTGTTTTCAACAATCTCCCTCTTTGGCATTGATGGCTAACCAATACCATCAAAAATAATAAATAATAAAATTAATACCATGTATTTAAATCTCTCCCTCTATTTGTATGTGTCCTTCCTATGTGTAGAGTGATGTGAGCTTTGGAAAACTCCTTCAATGTAACTCTCTTATATCTCCATATTTTTTACTTCCTTTCATATTTCATACCTCCCTCATAGCACCTCTCTGATTTCTCCTTGATTATCTCCCTCTAACTTTTTGACTTATTAACTTTCTCCCTCTATAGGTTATCTCTCTTAATATGTATTTTTTTCCTTTTCTTTAGGTTCATGTATATCTCCATAACTATACCTCCCTCTTTTCTTCCTTTTTAATGTATATCTCCCTTTTTGAAAATAATGCCAAAGACTTTTCATCTCAAATTTAGATGTTAATAGTTTAGGTTCTCCCTCTATCACCTTGCTTGTGACTAATTGTTTGTTCTAGCTTCTTGATTACTTTAGGCAACTCCTAAAGTAAGATCCACTATATCAAATTGCAAAATGTAACATTCAACTTAGTTGGTGCATGACACTACTCTTGCTTCTTAAGAAGCCTTTGATAGGGGTTTCACCCCTAATTTGCCTCTTAGATACTTATGAGCATCCTTAGGTAAAGCTTTTATGAATATATTAGCTATCAATTCTTTTGTATTCGCATACTCTATTCACACTTCTTTGTCTTAAACCATCTCTGAAAAGTAATGATACTTGATTGTAATGTGCTTTGTCTTTGTATGCATCACATGGGTCGTAGATATGTTTATGGAACTTGTATTATCAGAATAGAGTATCACAGCTTCAGTAATTTCCTCCTTCATGCCTTTGATTAGCTATTTGATCCATACCACAATTGTATAATTCATTGCAATAGCTACATATTTAGCTTCATTAGAAGATTGTGATATACAATTTTGTCTCTTACTAGTCCATGAAACTAATAGCTATAAACTTGGGTCGTAGATATGTTTATAACACTTGTATTATCAGAATAGAGTATCACAGCTTCAGTAATTTCCTCCTTCATGCCTTTGATTAGCTATTTGATCCATACCACAATTGTACAATTCATTGCAATAGCTACATATTTAGCTTCATTAGTAGATTTTGATATACAATTTTGTCTCTTACTAGTCCATGAAACTAATCCCTTTCCCAGGAAAAATGCTCCACCACTTGTACTCTTTATGGCATCATCATTTCAAGCCCAATCAATATCTATATAGGATCTAAATTCAAACTTATCATTTTTCTTGTATTATAGACCATAGTATTTTGTTCCTTTCAGATATCTCGTAATCCTTTTCACTACCATCAAATGATTCTCTTGAAGATTTGTAGAAAATCTTGAAACAATCCCAATAGCTAATGTAATTTCAGGTCTTTAATGAACTACATATTGCAATTTTCCAATCATAGACCTATACAAAGTTTTATTTACTTTAGCAGAATCATTAGTCTTTGATAGTTTATGTCCTATGACCATAGGTGTGCTAAGTAGTTTTGAATCCTCCATACTAAAGTTTTCAATATTTCTTTCACATAATTGGACTAGGTAATGTAAATACCATACTTCATTTTTACACTTGTAGATCAATAAAGAATTTAATCTCTCCAAACAAGGACATCTCAAATTCTTTCATCATGTCATCAGCAAATGCTTTACACAATGCATTTTGTCCTTCAAATATGATATCATCAACAAAAATTTTAGCTAGTAAAATACCTTTACCTCCTTCAGTCTTCAAGTACATATTACTATTGTTATTAGTTCTTCCAAAACCAAACTTCACAAGATAATTATGAAGCCTCTCATACCATGCTCTAGGAGCTTTCTTCAAACCATGTAAAGTTTTGTGTAATCTACATACCATGTTCTTATTTTCTTGATCAACAAATCCTTTAGGTTGTTCAGTGTAGACTTCCTCTTCTTGTATACCATTCAGAAATTCAAATTTCACATCCATTTGATAAACTTTGAAACCTTTGTATGCAAAGTAAGCAAGTAGAGTTCTTACTCACAGTATAGAAATAGGGGGAAATGTTTCTCCATAATCAATTACTTCCTCTTGAGCATACCCCTCACAAACTAATCTTTCCTTATTCCTTGTGACTTCACCACTTCCAACCAATTTATTTCTATAAACCCACATGGTTTCATTAACATTCTTATTATTTGGTTTGGGTACAAGTGATTAGGTTTTATTCTTTTCAATCTGATCAATATCTTCTTTCATGGCTTGACTCTAATCATCATTTTCTAATGCATCCTTCACTAACTTAGGATCATGCATGCTTAGAAAACATGTATAGCTTGTCAACTTGTTTCTTGTCATAGGTCTATCTTCTTTATCTCCAATAATTTTTTCAATAGGGTGATGTCTTCTAACATACTTTGACAATCTTGGTCTTGTTCTACTTTCTACAATGGATCTATTAGCAATAGAATCATTGTGTGCTTCTCTATCAAGTATCTCAACATTCCTTTCATGTACATTGATCTCAGTATCAAATTTTACCTCAAAGCTTCTGATTGCAACTCATTCTTGAATGCAACTTGGTTCTTGAATGCAACTTGACATTCATTTGTACGTGACTTGGAAGTCACTGAAACTTATTTTTGTCGATTTGCAACTTGGTTCACATCTTCATCATCAATCATGCAATCATTAAAATACACAAATTTATTTTAGTCTTCAGGTTCCTTTATAGGCTCAGCCTCATGTACTTCTATATATTCATCAAACTTCACATTTTCACTTTCCACAACTTTGTTAGTGTTACTGTTTAAATAATTATAAGCTTTACTTCTTGTGGAATAGCCTAGCAATATACCTTCTTCACTTTCTAGCATCAAATTTTCCATTTATATTATCCTTAAGAATGTAGCACTTTCTTCCAAATACCTTAAAATATTTTTCATTGGGTGAGTATCCATACCATAGTTCAAAAGGTGTGGAATTTTTACCTTTCTTGACTTGTACTTAGTTCAAGGTATAAACATCTGTAGTGACAACTTCTCTTCAGTATTTCATAGCAATGTTCTTCTCCATCACGAGTGTTCTAGCACGCTCTATTATGTATCTATTCCTCCTTTCAACAATCCCATTTTGTGGAGGGATCGTAGGTGTAAAATTCTATCTCTTCATTCCTCTATCATTACATAATATCTCAAACTTCTTTGAAGTAAATTCTCCACTTCTGTCAGATATTAGAAATTTCAAGCTCTTGCCAGTTTCCTTTTCAACTCTTGCCAAGTACAACTTAACCATTTGAAATGTATCATATTTTTTGTTTCAAAAATATAATTCTCATCATCCTAGAATAATCATCAACAAATATGACAATGTACTCATTACCTTTGTAGCTTTGCAAATTAATTGGTCCACATAAATAAGTATGAACTAATTCTAGAATTTCTTTTTAAGAGTGAGTCTTAGTTTTAAAACTAGAATTTTCCATCCTGCCTAACTGATATTGTTTACAAATTACATTATCTAGTTTCTTTAGTTTTGGAAAACCTCTAACTCTCTTCATATTATTGATACTGACCAAATTATTAAAATTTACATGATATAGTCTTTTGTGCCATAGCCACACATCATCAAATTGTACTACAAGACAAGTGCTATCATTTATGTTAGGTAGAATAGATTACCTCTAGTTTGATCACCATTTCCAATTAGTTCTCCATCAACATCATAGATATTAGTTTTTCTATTTCCAAATTCAAACTTACATCCAACACTATTCAATTGTGACACACTTAACATATTGTAGTTAAGTTCTTCTACATAATAAGTATTGTCACATATGATCTTTGTTGATAATTGGCTAATGTAGATATGTAATTTTTTTCATTTATGGCAACACATGATGTAAATACTTGTATAAAACCTTGAAAATAAAGATACTTAGCTTTTGGTACCCAGAAAATTGTCTAAGTATGAAATCAGTTTACAGGAGTGTATTGTTTTGTATGTAACTTGTTGCTGATGTCATATTATGATAAGAGAAGTTAGATGGAGATAGCATACATGTTGATGATGACATGTACAACCTTAGAAATTAGTATAGACAATATGGAAAAGATATATTCACATTTTAGTAGTAAAGTAGAACAACAGAATTAAAGGTAAAGGAATTATTTAGTTTACAAAAAAATACTTGGCCAATTAGGGCCAACATCCTAGTTGTTTACTCTAAGTTGGAAAAGTGTATTTTGGTCTTAGTTGACTGAACAACAATTTTTGAAAAGGCATGGTATTTATGCAAGGGACATCTTGTGATAATAAGTGTGTAAGTGTATATTTTGTAGTGTATGCAAACTTTGTGAAAGAAATATATGCAAAATTTTGAGAAGCTATTTTTGTGATCCAAGATCGAGCTGAAGATCAAAGATCAATCCAAAAAGAAGTTATAGCACCTATATACCAGAAGGCTAATTACTTGTTTTGGAAGTGAGATCTTCTATTAATTGGAAGTGCATGTTTGGCTAGTGAGATCTTCTTGCATCTACTATACTACAACTCCTAACAGGGTTGGAATCTTCTAAAGGGATTCCCTATACTAAATTTTCTCATTGACTCCTAACAGGGTCCATCCTCTAACAATGAACTTATATATTAGTATATTATCTAGTGGGTATCATCCCCATAGGTTTTTCCTTGGCCAGGGTTTCCCTAATTAGCAAAATATGGTGTTATGAGTTATCTTTGTATATGGTTACTATTACTATTTAGCATTAATTTTTTACTTTCTTACGTATGGTTCAAAGTAATAAATAATATCTAGTTGGTGACTAAGGTTTGTAAATTACTAATTCACCCCCCAAGTAATTTCTATTTCTAACAATTGGCATCAGAGCACAATTACTCAGAAGAGGCTTAACAACTTGAGTAAGATACCTATGGATATAGAATAGTTGATGAAGTACCTTGAAAAAGCACTTGAACAAATTGATCTCCTTACTAAAGAAAGAGATAAGCTAAAGGATAGATATGAAGACTCCAAAGTATATATTGGGCAATTGAAGGAACAGATTAAATATCTTGATTCCAAACCTAAATCTACTGAACCTGAAACTAGTGATGATGATTATTTAAAATTGAAAATAGAGTACAATATTTTGAAGCATGAACTAAAGATTACCACTCTAAATTTGACTTTCAAGAGTGTTCCTAGAAAAGTTGAGTCTAATTTGAAGATTGAAAATACAAATCTTAAAGAAAGTCTAGCAAAGAAGACATCTAATTTTGAAACATTGAAAGAAGATCATGAAGAACTTTATAAGTACAACACTATTGTGAAAGGTGAACTAACTTAGTGCAAGCAAGAAATTGAAAAGTTTTATTTTAGCAAAGAAAATCTCGATGATTCAATGTCTATACACAAACCTACCTATGATAAGACTAGTCTGGGTTATTTATTTAACATGTCTACAAATAAGCCTAAAAATAGATCATATCTAAATGGAAAAGATAAATTTGATGGTAAGATTGAATCCAATCAATTTTCTGATAAAACTAAAGAAGTTGGACAAGACAAGGAAAATGTAATATAAGATGAACCTAAGCAAGTGGAATCTCCTAAAGAAACCAAGTATGAATTTAGAAGTAAGTATTTTTCATGTAATGAAATAGGTCATATGAAAAGAAATTGCACAAATAATTCATTTAATCATGTTACAAATTTCTATTTTAATAATTGTCATGGTATGGGTCATAGAGCAATTGATCGTAGGAAATCTAAATATGATAATGGTAGAACTAATAATAGAATGTATGGAAATACTAACCCTATATATAGAAGAAGATCTAATGAAAGGACATTGAGAGAAGAAAGACCTTATGAAGAAAGAAGGTAGATCATATGTTATAAGTGTAACAACTTTGGACACATAGCTTAGAATTATCATGCATCTATTGATTAGTAGAATCCTAGAAAAAGAACTCTAGTATGTCAGTTATGCAATAACTTCGGACATACAACAAAGTATTGAAGAATGGGAATAAATTTTAGAGATAGAAGGAACAACAGAAGAAAATTCAAAAATAGAAGGAATGATGGAAGAAACGTTTGAAATGATAGAAGGAACTGTGAAAGGAACTCTAGACCTAAGAAAGACAATGAGGAACAAATGAATGCAGTCAGTGAACTTCAAGAAGAACTTAATGAGGCATTTGTAAATGGATTAAATATCTTTGATAGAATCATGGATATATCAATAGTTCATAATGTTGAGAATGAGGAGAGACCAAAATTTAAGGTTGTTTCTATGAAACCTGTAGAATGAAACCCAAATTCAACATTATCCATTACTTCAAACAATGTAGTACATTTGGAAGACATAGCAAGTTATGTTAACATCAAGTTTGAAGATATTGGGAGTGAGTATATGAACACAGATATGAAAGTTGTCTTTAACCATGATATGTTAGTAAAGTGCAGATTCAAATGTTTGAAGGAACTAGACATTTTTGAATATCACTTCTACTGAATATTAGACACCAATGAATGGACTCAGATCATACTAAGTAGAATTCATGATGGAAAACTATGGATGGAAGATAATGTATTTTACATTTTATCTAACCTTATTCATGAGGTAACTAGTCTTAGTAAGTAAGGAAGTGTACCTATAGGTGAGAAACTTGTTAAGAAGGTTGAAAGCTACACAAAAAACAATTTATAATGGGAATTCCATGGTTATCAACACTATTAAAAAAGATGATGGAAAATTTCTAAGCAGAATCATTGCCTACTCCATATGTGCAAGTTCTAAGATTGATAAATTATTAGCATGATTCATGTATGCCACATATAAGATTTGTGTTGAGAAGGAACAAGTTAACCTTAGCGAAATTTTGAGAATGTAACTTCTTGAAAACTTGGAGAAAATCAAGAGGACTAAGAATGGTGTGTTCAGATTTCAATCATTGATCAATCATATATATTTTCATGTACTTAAAAGATTTCCATACTTATCAGTTACAAAGATTATGAGTAGTGAGAGATGTACTATGGAGAAGATTATAGATATATGTAGAAGATATCCAATAGATAAAATCTTGGATAGAAAAAATTTGATAATGAAAACATTTCAAAATGGGATGAGACAAAGATTTAGAATTTCACCTACAATTGTAGAAAGATTTAAAGATGACATATGTGTTATGGTTGATACAAATTTTACTCATATTCAAGCATTAGAACCTTGGAAAATATTCCTTGATCCCTTAGATTATGAGTTAAGTGATGATATAGAAATTGGATATATTAATTTATTATTGAACACTGATAAGAGACAAGCTGAGTATAGATTTAGGACTTATGAAGAAAGCTTTAATAGAGGCTAGTATGATAGAAAGTGACTCATAAGTAGTTAGACAAACCATGAAACAAGATATAATGTATGTGCAACCTTTATTAGTGTCTATTGTAGAAATATCTTTAGAATAGAGCATTCCATATGTTGTAGTGTTAGATGTATAGCCAAGTGAGCCGAAGAGGAAATTAAAAAGATCAGTAGAAGCTATGACTACCAAAACAAAAAGAGTCAAGCAATAGGCTACTGGATTAGGAAAGAGACAAAAGACATTGTTGACATTTGTGGAATCCAATGAAAAAGAAGAAGAACAAGAATAAGAATAAGAAGAAAAAGAGGTAGAGAAATTTATCACTTCTAAATAGACAACATGAAAAGCAAGGCAACTCTAGAAGCTAAAGTTTCAAAAGATAAATTCAATCTTTGCTAATGAAGAAAGCATTGTTCAGATGAACAAAATTTATGATTTGTATAATGATATTGAGAAAGATAAGATTGATATCTTGACTGTGAGATATATAATTGCTAATAATCTAAAACTTAAGGATATTGAAGGCATGTTAAATCATATAGTCTATGACAGACTTATAGAAAACAAGGCACTCGCTCAAGAAGAGGACATAGAACTTCAAAAGTCTATAATAGGGACAATATGCAAGACTAATGATGAAGAAGAAGTCAAGAGATTGTTGAAAAATCTAGAACCTTACTTGAGAAACAAGGTGAGACCATTTCTATTTATAGTAGGTGAGAAGGATAAAATAAGGAGTGAAACAATTGTAGTGAGTCTAAGGAAGCACCTTCACCAGCACCTATAACTTTAGAAGTTTCAATAAGTGGTGACATAGTGTAGATTGATCAGGCCAATGTTAATATTAAAATTGATGATACTAACCCTTTGATATTTTTGAACAACTTGAATCTCAGACCAAGGATACTCAAGATAAACTGAAACAAATTGAAGAGGAGAAGAGGCTATTAGAAGTAGAAAAGAGAAAAATAGAAGAAGCTAAGTAGAAATTGCTTGAAGATGGAATGAAAAGAAGATTTGTGGAAGAAAAGAAAAAGAAAATAGAAGAAGAAAGGAAGAAGATAATAAAGGAGGAAGAAAAGAAAGATAAGGAAAGAAAAGAAAAGGAAGAGAAAGATAAAGAGAGAAGAGTCAAAGAGGTAGTAGAAAATAAGCAAAGCGAAGATGAATCTAAACCATCTAGTTCATCTATTCCACTTTTTCTTGCTAGCCTAACAAGTGATGATGATGGTCAAACTAACTTGATCTCATCTCTGACAAAACTTATTGAGAAGAATAGAATAATGAAGAGCATACAAAGAACCTTAATGGAGGTAACTAATAAATTACATAGTACTCTATCAATCCAGCATATAGAGGTAGATTCTAAATAGAGGACACAAGTAGTATCCAAATCTTTTGATGAAGAATTTACAAATTTGTTGAATGTTGTAGAGTTAAAGGCCCAAATTTTATATGATGCTAATTTATTTTTCACCATTTGTAAGAACATCAAGAGTGATTTTATAAGTCTTGATACTTGTATCAAGGAACTTCAAAAATTTCAACAAGATGGAAAGGTATTATACATTAAGTGTACCTTATCTCATAAGTTGACTAGGGGTTTTGATAGTAATATTGAAGGAAAGTTGAGTGAGCTAGAAGCTCTATCTAACCACATACAACAACCTTCCAATAAAGTTGATGAATTTGAAGGACAAGTGACTAGTGTTCATAGTGATATCAAGAAATTGGAACTTCAGAAAGATCAAACTTGTTGATGATGATGTGTACAAACTTGAAAATTAGTATGGATAGTACAAAAAAGAGTTATTTGCATTTTACTAGTGAAATATAATAGTAGAATTAAAGGTAAAGGAATTATTTTATTTACAAAGTAATTACTTGACCATCTAGGGCTGGCATCCTAGATGTTTACTCTAAGTTGGAAAAGTGTACATTTTGTAGTGTATGCAAACTTTTATGAAAGTGATATATGCAAAGTTTTGAGAAGCTATTTTTGTGATCTAAGATCAAGTTGAAGATCATAGATTAGTCAAGAAAGAAGTTACAACACCTAGATACTAGAAGACTAATTACTTGTTTGGGCAATAAGCTCTTGTAGCGATTAGAAGTGCATGTTTGGGCAGTGAGCTTATCTTACATCTATTGTACTACAACTCCTAATAGGGTTGGAATCTCCTAATAGGGATTCAAAGTCTCCTAACAAGGACTCTCTATATTGAATTTTCTCATTGATTCCTAACAAGGTCCATCCTCTAATAAGGAACTTATATATTAGTATATTATCTAGTGGGTATCATCACCATCAAGGTTTTTCCTTGGCCATGGTTTCCCTAGTTAACAAAATATGGTGTTATGAGTTATCTTTGTGCATGGTTACTATTAATATTTAATATTATTTATTTACTTTATTATGTATGATTCAAAGTAATAAATAATATCCAATTGGAAACTAAAGTTTGTAAACTACTGATTCACCCCCTCTCAATAATTCCTATTTCTAACAATCTTAGTTGTCAATTTTATTGATCCTTTTCTTTTGATCAGACATGGTGAATCATTACATAACCTAACAATATTACCATCATAATGCACAAGAGAATTGAACTTACATTTATCTCTATTCATGTGATTAGAACAACCACTATCAATTATCCATTTGCCACTCTTGTTTACATGAGACACCAATGTAGTTTCCTCATCTTCATCAAAATCATCCTTCATTGCAACATAGATAACTTCATCATCATGATCATCAAATCATTCATTGAATTCCTCTTCAGCAATGTAGCAAGCCTTCTTTTCTTTGTACATATAATATTTATTATTCTCATCTCTTTTGCCTCAGACCTTGTCTCCACTTCTATTTTTCTTCTTCTCAGGACACCTTGTAGCAATATAATCAAGTTCATTACAATTGAATCATATGATAGGTAACTTACCCTTTTATTTTCCTTTCCCTCTATTAAATCTCCTAGCCAAAAATGCTTCAAGCTCTTCTACATCATCTTCATCTATATCACTATCACTAGAAACATGTTTGATCTTTTTCTTTTTCTTCTCCTTAGACTCTTTCAATGACAATTTAGCTTTGAAAGAAAATTCAAAAATTTTTAGTTTTGAAATTATCAAAATTAAAAAGTTCAAAGTTAATGAGTCTACCCATAAATCCTTTAAGGGTAGCATCATTACCAAGTGTACATCTTAGTTCTTGTATGGCATAGACTCTAACAGCCTAGATTGGCAGCAAGGTTCTCAATACTTTATTGATCATAGTCTCATCTTCAATAGTACCAGTTGCTCCTCTGATAGCAGTAACATTTTCTTTTACTTTGGCAAAATATTGAACTATATCCTCACATTTTTGCATTCACATATCATCTAACTTACCTTTGAGGCCTTTAGATTTAGTTCTCAATACATTTTTATCCCCTCCATAGATCTTTTTAATAGCATCCCACATCTTCTTAGAAGAATCAAATTCTTTACTATCATCAAACTTAGTATAGCTTTGAGTAGAAGAAATCTCCAGCATTGTCTGATTGTGCTTTTTCTTCTTCTTTAGATCTTTAGTAGTAAGGGCTCTAATATGGCCAGCATGCCTAGCGATAATGGTAGATTGTACATAGTCTCCAAGTCAACCTAGATGTAGCTTCATCAAACTCTTCCATGCATGGAATTTTTCCTTGTTAAGCTTGGGTACCTCTCTTTTGGGTGTTTTGATCTTTTAGCTTATAGTACCTTCAAACTATTCCTCACAAGCAACCAATTCTCTGATACAAATTATTGGAATACTTTAGAATAACTAAGAGAAGGGGTGAATTAGTTATCCAAGGTCTAAATGTCCAAGTGAATTTTTTTAGAACTCAACAAAACTCATATCAATATATCTCCTTATCATGTATCATGCAATTCCATAATTAAGAAGGTCACTATCCTAGGTCAGAATCACTTTATAGAAATGTAAACATTCAAAACTACAAAATTAGTCAAACATTTTGACATAAGTATTTTATGTGGAAACCCAATTTGGGAAAAACCACCAATAACATGCTACTAATTCTTACTCTTTTCAAGTGGTTCCCTATAAAAGGCCAAACCTATTAAAATCTTACATGTAATACACACTATTAAATGTGACATGGTTAAAGGATTTCAATCACCCTATTATAAGTGAGCCTTGTTAAAGGACTTTAGAACATTCTATTAGAATGCCACTTTGTTAAAGGATTTACAAATGACTATTAGGTCAACCTTAATCTAAATGATTTTTCTTAAACTAATACAATAATTAGAAAGTAATAGTAGGAATTCATCTGATAAAAAACACAACTCACTTGTAGATTAAGAATCTTTGTTTCAATCCTCCCTTCTTCTTGGAATTCAAAAAACTTCACCCTTGTCAACTTGTTCACCCTTCAAGCATTCATCCTCTTAAGCCTTCTTTCTTTGCATTCCAATTGTAGACTCTTCTATCTGACCACCATACAAAGCAACACCCTAGACTCCTTGTCTTCCTTGGGTTCTTTTACATGCTAACTTTTTCTTCTAGCCTTGTATCCCCTTATGAAGAGAATTTAGGTATTTTTCCACTTAATCAAAATCATCTATTTTAGGGTTAGGTTAGATTTATTGAATCCTCCTTCTTTTTCATTTTGTTCTCTCTTGAAAAATTTTCTACAATCCTCTTTGAATTTGCATCAAAATGGCTTATCTTGAGTTCTATTCTCCATCTCATCAAGCTTATCTTCCACATGCTTCACACAATCCAAGAAATTTTTTTTTTTTAGCTCAGGTTCAGAGAATTTTTGATCAAATTCTAATTGCTATTTCTCGGCAACAACTAGCTTATGATGCTCAACACACACTAGGTTTCTCAAAATCCACTAAACTTTACTTGGCACATACTATGTTTCATTATCACTCAACACATACTAAATTCATTATTTATGCACTCTTCTCCCCCATTACTTAGGAGATAGTTTTTCATACTCTCTTCTCCCCCATTGACAACAATGACAAAGGCCTCATTATGTCAATTTACTACTTCAAGTCTTTAACCAACTCAAGTATTCAAAGACACTATTCCAAACCAAATGCCAAGAGTCCTTAATGACTCAACTCATTACATACACTCTATCACACAAGTAGCATCAATAGTCAGTCCAGTCAAACAATAGTACTCTATGCCATTGGACTAATGCAATCTCTACATCATCTACTCTAATGTAGGCAAGGGCATAACCCCAAGCATATGTCTTAAGTGCTCAAATGTATCTTTAGGTAAGGGATTCTTAAATATATCTATAATTTGATCCTTAGTACTCACATACTCTAATATGATCTTTATTTCTACTTCCTTTTCTCTCAAAACATAATGCTTAATAGATCTATATGTTTGGTCTTAGAATGCAATACAATATTCTTACACTTACTTACTATACTTGTGTTATCATAGTGTATGATAATAGGTTATGAGAATTATATCCCAATATCCTTCAACATCTACTTCATCCACATAACTTGATTGCAATTATTTACTACAGCTACATGCTTTGCCTCAGCTGTACTCTTTGAAATGCAATCTTGTTTCAGCCAAGAAACCAATATTCCTCCAAGAAAGAATGCTCCAGCACTGGTGCTATTTCTATCATCCATACTTCCTACCCAATCCACATCATTATAGGAACATAAAGTGAAAGAACTTGATCTATTATACTATATTCCATAATCAAATGTTCCCTTCAAATATTTGAATATCTTTTTTAATGCTGCACAATGATACTCCTTACAATTAGCTTGAAATCTAGCTACAATCCCAATGACATTTTCTATATTTGGTCTAGTGTGACTCATTTATTTCAAACCTCCAATCATGGATCTATACTTTTTATGCTCAACTATAGGTTTCTCATCCTTGCTAGATAACTTGTGACCAGTTATCATAGGTATACCAATAGGCTTACAATTTTCCAATCCAAATATTTTCAATAGTCTTTTAAGTACTTGGCTATGAAATGAAAATTCCATCACTATTCTACACAATCTACAAACCTTGTAGAAATGCCATTTCTCTTATCATAATTATTTCAAACTCATTCTTCATCTCATCAAAAAACTTATCACTTTCTTCATCAGTACCTCCAAATATTATATCATCAACAAATATTACTATTATCAACTAGCCATTTTCAATTTCTCTTAAATACAAGTTACTATCTATCATACCTTCCACAAATCCATGCTTTGTCAAATACTTATCCAACCTTGCATACTAGATTCTAGGTGCTTTCTTTAGACCATATAGAAATTTCTTCAATTTGCATACCATATATTTTTCTTTTGTTAGAGGGAATCATTGAGGCTACTCTTGATATATACCTCTTCTTCAAGTTCTCCATTTAAGAAAGATGATTAACATCCATCTGATATACTTTGAACTTCTTAGTCACTACATAAGCTAAGAGCACTCTTGTTGCTTCCATTTTGGATATAGGGGAAAATGTCTCCTCATAACCTTTGCACACAAGTCTGGGCTTGTTTCTCACAACTTCACCTTGTTCATTCATCTTGTTTTTGAATACCCATTTTCTTCTAATAACATTCTTGTCCTTAGGTCTAGGAACTAATTCCCATGTATCATTCATTACAATGTAATCCATTTCTTCCTTCATGGCTTGAATCCAATGATCATCTTTACATGTTTCATTTGCACTTTTAGGTTCAACTTGAGGAATCGAACATAATTCCTCATTTACTCTATTTCTTGTCATCACTCCTCTATCTCTACCTCCAATTATCTATTGTAGTGGATGATTCTTTGTCATGTTCCTATTAGAGGCAAGAGTTTTCATCTCAACTCTTATCTCATTTTTTGGTTCAGATCTCTATTCTCCTCTTTGCTTAATAATTTTTACATCATTCTAAAGATCATTCTTAGTCTAAAAGAAAACTTCAACATTATTTCCAACAATTCTAGTACTATCTTCTTCTTCATCACAATTGTAACCTAACACTTTTTCCTTATTTCCAAACTTTTCATCAATCTTTAGATTTGCACATTCAACTATTGTCTTGGTTTTATGATTGAAACTTCTATAAGCTTTTCTTTTCAATTAATAGCCAATAAATATATCTTCATCACTTCTTGGATCAAACTTACCAATATCATGATCTCTCTTCATGTAACACTTGCTTCTAAATATTCTAAAATACTTAATTGATTGTGAATGACCAAACCATAATTCATAGGGGATCTTGTTCATACCTTTTTTGATCTATATGTTGTTGATACTGTACACTTATATATTGACTGTGTTGGATACATCATTCTCAAACAACATTTCTCTTGTTACCTCAAAAATTAATTTATTTCTCCTTTTTGTAAACCCATTTTTCCTAGAAGTCTTGGGTAAAGATAGATATCTCCTAATTCTATTGTCTTCACAAAACATGTTAAACTCTCTAGAGGTGAATTCTCCTCCTCTATTAAATCTCAAACATTTCATTTTAATGCTGGATTCATTCTCAACTCTATTCTTAAATATCTTAAAGTTCTCAAATTCTTCAGAGTTCTCTTTATGAAATTCTACCCACATCATTCTAGTGAAGTCATAAACAAAAAACATAACTTTATCCATAGAATCCTCCTGTCCTAGTAGGGCCACTCAAATATGTATGAACAATTTCTAGTTTCTCTGTAGTAGTGAACATCTTGTTAGGAAATGATACTTTTTTCTCCTTAGTCAAAATATATTCTTCGTAAACAACATTAGTAGGCTTTGTTATCTTATAAAACTATCTAATTGAAAATTTACTACTAACCTTCACAATATTATCAAAGTTTATATGACAAAATCTCTTATGCCATAGCCATTTGTTATCCACTTTTGTAAGTAAACATGTTATTTTAGTGGGATTCAACTGAAATACATTACCTCTGGAGCTTGTCCTTATTCCAATCATCTTAGCATCCTTATCCTTGATCATGCAAGTCTTTTGTATGAACTACAATTGATAACCTTTATCCACCAACTATTTTGTTTGCCCAATTTTTCACCTAGCCAAAAGTTTTGAAATATCTTGTGAAAATTAGGAAGAATTTTGGTGTCAACTACTTAGGGTTTCTAAAAGTTTGTCTTATTTTTGGTGAAATGTTCATAATTGTCATGCAATTATCAAATAGGGACTTGTGAAATTTTTTACTTATACTTTGATATCCCTAAGTCTTTGGATCTTTTCTCATGTTATATTTCATGTTTCTTTAGACTTTTAAGTTGCAATGCTATGATTTAAGTGTTTTAATCAGAACATCAATTCTTTATGATCCCTAACTATCTTGAAGGGTGTGAAGATGTGAAATAGTCCTCAACAAAGTCAAGGTGGCTTTAAAAATGTTAAGGTTAAATGAAAGGTTTAAGTTGCAAGGGGTGATAAGCTATTAATCAAAAGGTCACATGAAGTATCAAGATTAAGGCATGTAGAGTTATGAAGTAGTGATTAAAATCCATGCAGTGAATGAAGAAGTAGGGTCCAAGTGGCATGTTCTTAATAGTTGTATATGTTGTTTCTAATAGAGAACCATCATCTTCTTGATGTTCTCTAATCTTGTTTGATCAATAGTTGTCACTTTCCTACATTTTGAAGCTGTATGATATTTAACCAAAGCAAGAAAGTGATGCAGGAGCATCCAGAGGTATAAAGGCAATCCTGTGTCACCCAAAAAAAAAGTACTTAGACTTAGTTTTTGTTTCATGTGTTTTTATTTTTGGATACCCATTTGGGTCAAATAAAGGTTTCAACTCTCACAGTTCCACTATCAGTGTGCTAGAAAATCCTAAAAAAATAGGAGCATGTAATTGGGCCATCATTTTGGTGAACTAGGAGCTGTAAATTGGCTAGATGAATGTAATTGTAATTTAGAGCATTCTAGAAAAAGAATCAGGTCACAAGGCCCCACGGTTTGAGAGTTATTGCAGTTTTTTGGGTTTTGGAGACCTCCTAAGAATGCTTCAAAGTCAAGTTAGGGGCATTAAATGACTTTGAAAAGGGCCAAAAAATGGGGGATGAGAAAAGCTCATCCATAGGGCTATAGAGTGCTTTGAGAGCTTTTCAAAAATGTAAACGGTTTGTCAATCGGAGCTACGGTTCAAAAGTTATGCCTCCCAAAAGTTCGGTTACAATTTTTGGATTCTTCTAGATTTGCACCGACTTCTAATGCAGCTTCTGGAACCTTCTATTTGGTCGGTGGATGCCTACTAGCACTTTCTAGAATGTACTCCTAGTCCTTAACCCTTCGAGGTCTATTTAAGGAGATTTATGGCATTGTAAAAGGCAGTTCAGAGTGGAGTTTGAGAGGAGGTACTGAAAGGAGAAATTATCTCCAGATTTATGCTATTGTAAGCCCTTAGGGCATGTTTTGAAGTTTATTTTCTCTGTATTGTTTGTACTAGCTTATTTTCTTAGTTAATACAATTGCCCTTTTCTGTTGTGTCCATTCTTTTCTTGGGTTGGGTCCCCATCAAGTGGTATCAGAGCCAGTTTTCCTGAGTGTGTAGACAGAATGCCAACTGTGAGGAAGTTTGCACCAGGACTATGTGGTTGTGGGTTTGAGTTAAGAAGATGCCTCCATGAAGAGAGCATGGTGGAAGGGCCAGATCTATTAATCCTGAGGAGGTTAGAGCCCTCCAAAGGTAGGTACAGGCATTGCAAGAGGAGCTTCATAGAGGACCAAATGTTGCCATAGGTGACGACAGTGAGGATGACAATGAAGAAGAAGTAATGGAACCAGAAGGGGAATTTGATGGAGAAGTTCTTAATCATGCAGAGGAAAGGATTTTTAGGACCATTACTTAGTTTGGAAAAAGACCTACAATTGAAGTGGGTGTATTTTTAGGAAATCTGAAACCAGATGAGTTGATCGATTGGATCAATGAACTGGAAAAATACTTTGAGTATGAGGATATCAGGGACCCAGATAGGGTTAAGTTTGCAAAGGCCAAATTGAAAGGCCATGCCAAAATCTGGTGGCAAGAGGTCCAATTGGAAAGAAATAGAAGAAGAAAGGAGAAGATCACAAGATGGGATCGCATGGTGGACAAATTGAAGAAGCAGTTCATTCCTATGGACTATGAGCTTGATTTGTTTAAGAAGATGCATGGGTTAAAGCAAGCAGGAAGATTGGTCCAAGAATATACAGAGGAATTTTACCGACTCTTGATTAGACTGGGACATGTAGAAGCAAATAAGGAGAAGGTTGCTCGTTATATCAGTGGGTTGTGACCTAGCATCCAGGAGGAATTAAGTCTGGTAAGAATGACTAGCATTGAAGAGGCATACCAGTTTTCCCTACGAGTTGAAGAGAAGCTGAATAAAAGGTTTGAAGGAAGACAAAGAGGGTGTGGTCAAGTAGGAAAGGGAAGCGATAGATCATCTGGAGGCTGTAATGAAACCCAAAAGAAAAATGAAGATGTGGGTACTAGCAGGAACCATAGGAATGAGGGTTTCAACTGCTTCCATGATCAAGACTTTGGAAATCAAAGAGGAAGAGGTAGAGGACGTGGAAAAGGAAGAGGAGGCTTCCGTGGTACCTATTTCCATTGCAATGAAGAAGGTCATCATGCCTTTGAATGCCCTCAATGACAAGGAAGGACAGATAGGAGAGCTGAGGGCCAAGCTAGGGTTGCTCATGTGGATTAGGATGCACAATCATCACATTTAGAGGATGCAAAAAGAGGAGAGACCTTGGTAAATGAAAGAGTCCTACTAAGTGGTGAGATTGAACCAAGACAACAAAGGAGTTTGTTCTGTACCAGATGCAAGTGTGAGGATAAATGTTGTGACATGATCATTGATGGTGGTAGCACTGATAACTTAGTATCCGAAGAGATGGTCTCTAAGCTAAAGCTCAAGAGGGAGAAACATCTCCATCCCTATCAGATTACTTGGGTAAAAGATGATCATAAGGTCCTGATAAGTGAACAATGTTTAGTAAAATTCAAAATTGGGATTTACCATGATGAAGTTCTCTGTGATGTTATTTCGATGGATGTTTGCCATCTATTGATGGGTAGACCATGGTAGTTTGATAGACATGCAGTACATGATGGACATGCAAACACATACTCTCTGACAAAGGATGGAGTTCACCACAAATTGAAGCCCATGAAAAAGGAAGGGGAAAAGGTATGTAGTAGTGCTAGGATTTGTCTTGTTGATGAAAGGAAGTTTTTAGATGGCATGAAACATCAACATATGTGCTATGCTTTGATTCCTAGGAAAGATAAAGAAGGTAGTAGTGAAATACCAGTTGAAGTTTCAGATTTACTAGGGGAGTTTGGAGATATTATCTCTGATAATATACTAGATGGATTGCCACTAGTAAGGCAAATTAGTCATCAGATAGATCTGATTCTAGGAGCTAGTTTTCCTAACAAGGTTGCTCACAGGATGACTCCTACTAAAATAAAGGAGCTAAATAGATAGGTTTAGGAGTTGTTGAGGAAGGGCTTGATTCGAGAGAGCTTGAGTCCATGTGCAGTACCTGCAGTACTCGCACGAAAGAAGGATAGAGAGTGGAGGATGTGTACAGATTCTCGAGCTATAAATAGGATCACCATCAAGTACCGATTTCCTTTGCCAAGGATGGATGATATTATGGACTGGTTGAGTGGAGCTCAGTACTTCACAAAGATAGATCTGAATAGTGGTTATCACCAGATACGGATTCGAGAAGGAGATGAGTGGAAAAAAGCCTTCAAGACCAAGGAGGGTCTTTATGAGTGGTTAGTCATGCCATTTGGATTGACGAATGCCCCAAGCACCTTCATGCGGTTCATGAATGAGGTACTTAAGCAGTTCTTGGGAAACTTTGTTATTGTTTATTTGGATGATATTTTAATTTTCAGCAAGACTTTGGAAGAACATTTATTGCATATTCGTAGTGTCCTTGAAAGGCTAAGGGAAGAGAAACTGTTAATTAATCTGAAGAAGTGTAACTTTGCAAAAAGGGAGTTAGTCTATTTGGGGTTTGTTATATCACCTGAAGTTCTCAAAATGGATCTGGAGAAGGTAAAATCCATCTTGGAATGGCCTACTCCAAGGTCTGATACTGAGGTAAGATCATTTCATGGTCTGGTTAGTTTTTACAAGAAGTTTATTAGGAATTCCAGTGGCATATGTGCACCCCTAACTGATACAATAAGAGGGGATAGAAAAGAGTTCAAATGGACTGCAGCAGCTACGAGAAGTTTTGAATTGCTGAAGAAGAAGGTAACAGAACAACCTGTGTTGGCACTTCTAGATTTTAGAAAAGTTTTCCAGGTGGATTGTGATGCTAGTGGCAGCACTATTGGGGTTTTATTAAGCCAAGAAGTAATGTAGGCTGAAGTAGTTGGGTTTGATGAACTCAAGAATTTGTACCCTAAGGATCTTGATTTTGTTGAAGCCTGGAAAGCTTGTAAAGAACCTGTTGCTATAGATAGAACAAAGTTCTTAGACTATTTGATTCAGGATGGTATGTTGTTCAAAGGTAGTCAATTGTGCATTCCAAGGAGTTCCATGAGGGAAAATCTAATTAAGGAGAAACACAGTGGAGGGATGGCAAGACATTTTGGTTGAGATAAGACCATTGCCATTCTTAGAGAACATTATTTTTGGCCTCAAATTTCACAAGATATGAAGAAGTTTGTACAGAGTTGCCAGGTTTGTCAAGTTGCCAAGGGGTTTAGTCACAATATTGGCCTATATCAGCCATTGCCTGTTCCATCAAGGCCATGGGAGGACATAAGTATGGATTTTGTTCTTGGATTGCCAAGGACACAAAGGGGTAATGACTTAGTATTTGTGGTGGTTGATAGGTTCTCCAAAATGACAGATTTCATTCCATGCCACAAAACTCATGATGTTGTCCATATTGCAGACATGTTTTTCAAAGAGGTGGTAAGACTACACGGTCTTCCAAGGAGTATAGTTTTTGACAGAGATACTAAATTTGTGGGGTATTTCTAGAGGACATTGTGGAAAAATTTGAGAACAGACTTGAAATTCAGTTCCACGCATCACCCAAAACCTGATGGCCAAATAGAAGTGGTAAATAGAAGTCTGGGCAATTTGCTGAGATGTTTAGTTGGGGATAAGCCCAAGGGATGGGATTTGATTCTACCACAAGCAGAGTTTTCTTACAATAACTTTATAAATAGGAGTACTGGAAAATCACCATTTCAAATTGTATATGGGAATAGACCGAGGACTACACCAGAATCGAGGAAGATAGAACAAGGGAAGAGGACAAGTGTTGAAGCTGAGGAATTTGCTGAACATATCAAGCGTGTACATGAGGAGGTTCAAGCACACATTACCAAGATGAATCAAGAGTATAAAGCTAGGGCTGATCAAAGGAGAAGACATAAGGAATTCCAAGTAGGGGATCTAGTCATGGTGCACTTACGAAAAGAAAGATTTCCAGCCAGTACTTACAACAAGCTGAAAATGAAGAAATTTGGCCCCTGCAAAATTTTGAATAAACATGACTCAGGAAATGCATATGAAGTGGAGCTGCCAGACGGTATTCACATTTCTCCCATTTTCAACATTGCAGATTTAACAGAGTATCATGATGATGGTGCAGATGAGGAGCTAGTGTTAGAGCCATGTCCAATTCCTACTTCTAGGAAGGAGGAGATAGAAGACATTCTAGATCATCGTGTGGGTAGGAGTACCAGAAACAGGTAGTATGAAGAGTATTTGGTCAAATGGAAAGGACGATCGATCAAGGACTCAACTTGGATTTCAGCAGCTGAGGTTTCCCATTTGGGATTTCCTCTACCATTCATAAAGTGACAGGGTCACTTTTCAATCTACCCTGGGTGTCTGATGCAAAAGCATCTAGAGGTATAAGGGCAATCCTGTGTCACCCAAAAAAATGTACATAGACTTAGTTTTTGTTTCATGTTTTTTTATTTTTGGATACCCATTTGGGTCAAATAAAGGTTCCAACTCTCACAGTTCCACTATCAGTGTGCTAGAAAATCCTTAAAAAATAGGAGCATGTAATTGGGCCATCATTTTGATGAACTAGGAGGTTTAAATTGGCTAGATGAATGTAATTGTAATTTAGAGCATTCCAAAAAAAGAATCAGGTCAAAAGGCCCCATGGTTTGAAAGTTATTGCAGTTTTTTGGGTTTTGGAGACCTCTTAAGAATGCTTCAAAGTCAGGTTAGGGGCATTAAATGACCTTGAAAAGGGCCAAAAAATGGGGGATGAGAGAAGCTTTTCCATAAGGCTATAGAGCACTTTGAGAACTTTCCAAAAATGTAAACGGTTCGTCAATCGGAGCTACAGTTCAAAAGTTATGCCTCCCGGAAGTTCAATTACAATTTTTGGATTCTTCTAGATTTGCACTGACTTCTAATGCAGCTTCTAGAACCTTCTATGCCTACTAGCACTTTCTAGAATGTACTCCTAGTCCTTAACCCTCCGGGGTCTATTTAAGGAGATTTATGGCATTGTAAAATGCAGTTCAGAGTAGAGTTTGAGACGAGGTACTGAAAGGAGAAATTATCTCCAGATTTATGCTATTGTAAGCCCTTAGGGCATGTTTTGAAGTTTATTTTCTCTGTACTATTTGTACTAGCTTATTTTCTCAGTTAATACAATTTCCCTTTTCTGTTGTGTCCATTCTATTCTTGGGTTGGGTTAGGTTGGGTCCCCATCAAAAAGCAACAAAGAGACACTTATATTAGTGGGACTAGAATTAAGGTAGGAGTAGTAGTTAAGTTTTATGGCTATTACATGATTGTAGAAGGATTCTAGCTTCCAATTTTGAAGTTGCAAAGGTGCACAAAGCATAAAGTGGTAGTCAAATATTGAATCATCAATCCATCACAAGCAATTAGATAAACCCTAGATTTTAAGTCATGATGTTGCAAAAGGTTTCAACAATAGTTAACTTTTAGGGTTATTGCATCTTTGTGGGTGATTAAGAGTAACACTGGATTAAGGTGGCAAAGCAACTAAATGTCATGATTGCAGCTTCATAGGGCTAAATGCTATGTTAAAAAGCTAAGTTATGAGGTTGCGATGGAAAGTGTTGGTATTTTAAAATACTAGGTAGAAAATACCTAATACGAAGATAGCAAAGATAAATTTACTATAAAGACTAGCTATTTCCTATACTTAACTAAGAGGTCTTTAGATCTAGACCCAACTTCAACAAAATCATAAAGATTTTCTACACTTTAAGATCTACAAAACCAAGGCGAGTGCGCTTGAGGAATAAAAAGATTCAAAACCTAATACTATCATCACAATTCATTCATTCAATGACATCCTATTACAATACTCATTGCCTATAGTAGATGTTCGGTTGTAATTCTTCTCAGATTTATAGGTAATTATGAGTAATATTAGCTAACTAAAACATAGAGATTAAATGCAAACAAGTATTGACCAGCTATGATACTCTTCATACGTTTAAAGTACATTTGATTTTGATTTTGAGATTTTTCTTGATGCTTATCCATGATCTCTTTGTATAAAAACTGAAACAATTGATTCGTGCCTCATACATTGGGGTTCAGAGTCTACCCAACAATTTTGACCTAATTGATTGTATTACAATCAATATTAATAGCAATTTTCCCTAAAACTCATTCTTATGCATATCCTTCTTATTGTCTAGAAATCCTATCATATTCACTTTAGCATTTACTTAATTCATTGAATTAAAAGCAATAGTGGATTGACAAAAAATTTGTCATAGTTGCATTAAATTGAACAAGTTTTTCCCATACAACCTCAAAATAACTAGTCAATAAAAATTGAGGCAAGATTTAGAGAAAATAGATATGGTGATAGCTTGTCTTTATATTAATTCTCTTTGAAATATGTATAACATTGGAATAATACTCAAAATAACTCAAGAATAGACAACATGATCTTCAAATTTTATTTTATTCTTAGAATTATAGAGAAAATACATCATAAATTTTTCATCA
Organism: Cupressus sempervirens; assembly: GCA_028749045.1. Classification (NCBI taxonomy): domain Eukaryota; kingdom Viridiplantae; phylum Streptophyta; class Pinopsida; order Cupressales; family Cupressaceae; genus Cupressus; species Cupressus sempervirens. Next base: position 133,152,801 of record CM053786.1, on the reverse strand, counting down.
ATAAAATTGGACTAAATAAGACTAGCAGAAACTAAAAATTGCACAATAGTTCAGACCCCCTTTCTAGCCTTGGAATCTCACTTATATAATATAAGATGTAACAAGCTTGAGGCCTAGAGAGTATTGATAGTTGTCCTTAAGAAAGAAAGATATCTGCAAAGGTTATTGTCATAAAAGACAAAAATTGGTGCAATAGAATGATTTGTATCATGAATATCCATTTTGTGGGGACCGCTTCTACTATCCTTCTTTTTTGACGAGTTTGTGATTCACTTTGTCATAATTGTCATTTATTAGGGCATGTGGCTATTGGACTTGCTTGAGATGGACCCTAATCTGATATTTGAAAACTAAATTTCACTTGTGGTTCTCCATCCATGTCATCTTGTACCAATAAATTGATAGTTACATTTGATTCTCTTGCTAAACAGTCATCAATTTGGACCTCTATATTTGTCTCTACAGTTGATTGTTTATCTTTTTATTCTTCTACTTTAACCAAGGCATCAGTTATTTGCAACTCATCTTGTTCCATTTCATCTCACAAATTTCACCAAGTACTAACTATTTTGAAAGTACAAAATTTTCCATCCACTTGTCAAAGACTATATCATTTTTCCAATTAAAACTGAGAATCACATATTGTTTCTTCAACACATATTCTCCTATTTTATCTATTTCAATAAACTCTTCTCTTAAAGAATCCTAAAATATTTGAACTTTAACAACTTCTTTAGTTGTATTTTCCAACCATGAATGTCCCTTTTCATTTATCACCCTATTCATCCTAAGGCATAACAAATCATCCAATTCTTTGGCCCATTCCTCTTTATCTTTTAATTTATCCTTTTTATTCAATGCATGGGGGGAAGAGTTCAAAGTTTCTACTCCTATAATTTGAAAGATATTTATAATTATCCTCTGTAATTTAATTCTTAATTCTTTAATAATCAAAATTGGAGAGATTATTAGTCAAGTCAAAAGTCTTTTCTATTTTCTCACAAAACAAACTGTTAATTGAAAAATATAGAAGAGTGTCATCTTTGTCCCTATTGTTCCATTTATTGATAATTGGCTTTAAATCATCCTCATTTCCTTTTAGATCATTCCTTTTGTTTATTACCTTTGCCAATTTTTCATAGAATGTAGGCCAACCAATTTTATCTACCAAATAAATAAGTGCTTTCCTCAACTTGTCCCCATAATGGATATCTAGTTCCACATGCAATGCCCAAAGTTTGCTCTTTTCTTCTTCAAAATCCTTTGCTATATAATATTGAGGTCCCTATGGGGTTTTTGACATTTATATAAGAGGATTTGATTTAAAAGAATCAACTAGAGGATGAGGATAAGTAATTCTAGGTTTGCTAGACCATCGTGTCATCTTATTCTCAAGCTCCATTCTTTTCTGCATTTCTTTATTGTAGGCCCCCAAAACCTGTTCATATTTTTCTTGTAATTCTATTTATTCCTTTTTCTCTCCCAAGGCTATGGTTAGGGTGAGGTTGGCTATTCCAACATTTAGCCTTGTGGCCTCCTCATTTAGAGTATCCTCTACCCTTTTTACAATTAAGTTTTGTATCATGTTAATATCATCAAACTAAGAGGAACTAGCTCTAGATCCTCTTCTTATAGACCAAATCACTAAGGCAACATGATCTTCATTGAACTTAGCACCTATCAACTCCTTTTTAACCTTTTCATTTGCACTTAGCTACTTGGTAATGGAGTTAAAGACCATGGCATCTACAATGTCCCAATTTGGTAAAAGCAAAACCCCATATGATTTTATCATTCTTCTTCCTTATTTATGGGTCAAATTTTTAAACTCTTGCATCATCTCATCCTTCATTTGATCTTGTATTGATGTCTCTTCCATTTTAGGATGCTCTACCTTCCTCTTATTATACCTTTCTTCAATTAATTCAATATTTTTTCTCGATGCAAATTGATAAAAAAACTCTTGATTTAACAAAATTGTCATTAGAAAGAAATTCATGATTATCTTGTTCTACCATAGGGTACAATTCCCTTCCTCTATAATCATCATTAGTTAGCCCAAGGCTATGCATGTGAGGCTCTTGAAGATTTCCTTCTTCTAGTTATGTAATAGTATTAAAAACTCCCCTTTGGGATCATAATTGTTCCATTTTCTCCTTAGTGATCTATTCAATACTATTTAGGATAATTGTTTTTCTTCTATCTTTTGCCTCTTGGGCTTTGGCTCTTCAGACCTCTCTTCCAAAACAATATTGGTCGATCTAGCTATTTGTTTACCTTTTTCAACTGCAAGCTCTTTATTCTAAATTATATTATAGCTAGACCTCCTCTAAATATCCAATTGTCCTAGTCCTACAATAGGGGTAAAAGATATTTTTTTCATTATTTCTCAAGGCTTGTTAGGATAAGAATTGATTAAAAATGTCTTCTTTTCATTCGTAGCCTCCATAATCTCTAGAAAAGTGATCATTAACTTATTTAATTTATCAACATCTGTCTTCACATATTTTAAAGGTTTACATTTTTTGTCAAAATAATTAATAAACTCTAAAACCTTAGAATAAACTCTCCATTTCTCCAATTTGATCTCTTGTTCCTAGAGAGAGAATTCATTTCTTATTATATCTTTAGGGAAATAGGGTTGATGTTTTTTAGCACTAGTATTAGCCCTCTGTCTGAATATTTCAAAAAATATTTCAATATCATTGAAATGATCATGAGAGACATCCATTTTGTATGGTTCTAAGAATTTATAAACAAACAACCAACCACCTTTTGTGATTATGAACTGATGGGAAACTATACAAGATGGGAAAATAGAGCCCCTAGAATGACTAGTTAGTTGTTCTTCCTCCAAACCACCTATTTTCCATAACATCTTAGCTATTCCCACCTTAAGAGGTACCTAGTAGGGAAGCACATGTGGAGTTCCTTAGATTCCATATACTCTAAATATCGTTGACATAGGGTATAGTACGATATCTTCCCAATTATAGAAAACTTTTAGAGCAGTAGGGTTATCCATAGACTTGATGAAGTCTAGTAATTCCTTAGGTAGCCAAGGATTATCCTTTAATAATAGGCTCCTCACCTAGAAGAAAAGTATCTATAAATCTCACAAAATTGGCCTCCTTTGCATCCTAGGTCATATCTATGGTCCATAATTGAATTGGCAGAGCTTCTCCCTCATATTATCTATTTAACACCATTTCCTTTTCAAAGAAAGTAACTCCCTTATAAAATAGATATATGCATCAATAAAGAATAGTAGTGAAAGGTTTTCTCAATTTTTCACTTTGCAATACCAATTAGACCTATGTGAATTTCTTCTACTAGATAGGATGCAAAATAAAAAATAATATCCATACCAAAAGAAGAGATCTATATTACCATATACATGAACTTTATTGGCATAAAATCTTGTTCATCTTCACAAAATCCCTTGCACGAAGTCATGTAGATTTCTATGGCCCTAGAATTGTAAAATTGCTTCTTCAAAGGCTCTTTAATTGATGCCATAACAAAAGTCAAATTACTAATTGTAGCCAAGTGTCCTCTCAATGCCCCTTGCCTAACCTAATCTTTATGAGACAAGTATTATTTCTCTAATCCTTGAAAATCAATGACCTTATGATAGTCTATGGTTGGGTTCATTCCAAAAACTTCTTGGATTTCTTCTGCAGTGATCTTCATTAAACATTCCCCATCTATTCTCCTCACTGTCCTAGCTACTAGATCATAATTTTGGGCTATAGCTATGAGAAGGTCTGAATTCATGAATACCCCAGGAACTACTAACTTACCTAAATAAAAATTCCAAATATTCCCATGTGGAGAAAAAAATTTCCTCTCTGAGAACCATTTCATAAACAATGGAGCCCTATTTTAGAAGTTATGGCATCCCTAGTCCAATTTCCTTTATCAAACAAACCATCTGTAATTTAGAGTCTAGGGTTTACAAGAACTATTTTCTTTATTCAGGCTACTTCATTTGTAGATTCACTCAATTATTCTAAAAAATCATCATGGATATTTCTACTAGCATATTCTACCTTCCTATAGAAACCCTTTTTTGGAGGCATATTGGACAATAATGAATAGAAATCATAATTCTTTGAATTATCTACGGATTGAGATACTTACTTGGCTTTCTAGTTTCTTCTTTGAATGTTTCAATGAATTGCTAATATAGAAAGTTTTCACGATTCAACTAGGTGGGAAAATAGGCTCTTCAATAGATTCAAGCTCCAAAAAATAAAAAATATATGTCCATGAAGAAATTCTTGACTATCTGTAATATATTCCTTGTTTTATTTCACATGAGGAGCTTTAATTCTCATAAATGGATCATAGAGAAACAAAGTGGCATCACCCTTCAAATTTGAGAATAGGCCATTGATTTTTTGAAAATTATCAAAATTAAGGAATAAAATATTTTATGACTTGGCTTCAACCTTCCTAGTTGGCAGTCAATCCAATTGAATCGTTCCATGTGAGCCTTTTCTTTCCTTGGTGATAACTTACATAGGACCCATTTACACCTCCGAACATGTGTCATGTTCTTTCTATGTTGGCAAGGATAAAATTTGAGTAGCTTCTACTAGTGATAAAGTGACCATCATTAATCGACCTTACATTAGGCAATAGAACACATAATCATTGTATTATACATAATGTGGGCCCGTGAAACTTTCTTTAGGTTTCTTTGTCACCAAGGGTAAATATCTTGTAACTTCCTTTGGCAACAAAATGACCACTATCGATCACGAGAAGATCTAATAGTGTGGACCAATTTCTTATTTCATTCAACATAGATTCCTTGTGGCACTTAGAATCTAACATCCAAACCACCTTTTGATGACATAGAAACCAATGACACTTTCTACAAGGGTTGGTCCCACCACATATCCACATGGTGGGCTATCACTATGTTGCCAAGGATAAAAACCTTGTAGCTTTCTTTGGAGACAAAGTGACCACCATCAATCATGAGAAGATCTAACAATGCAAACTTTATGTTTGAAACTTTACTTCTTCTGATTGGGTCCTATGGATAAATATTGCCTTGTCGCTATGTCTCTAGGAGCAAATGGCTTGTAATTTCTTTTGGTGACAAAGCAACAACCATTGATCTTAAGGAAGATCAAGGCTTATCATTATTCAATTATTTTTTCAAAAAAATGCATAAACCCATAGAATATTAAAGTGAGAGTTGGGTTAAAATTATCTTAGAGACTTAGGAAATGTTGGATAATGCAAATAACTTTTTAAAAGGTACCTGAGAAGAAAATAAAAGGGGTATTTAAAATATTTTTCCTACGCACTCCTTCTTTTTTGAAAGGGCATGCTATGTAAACATAATCCAAAGGCTTTCTAGGGAAACACTTAGTGAAAAAAATTAGGGTTCTTCTAGGGGTAGAAAAATTAAAAATACAAAACCCTAGTTTTCAAAAAGAGAATTGGAACATTCACTTAGAGATGCACTAGGATAAATTTTAAGTGAAACCTAGACCAATAGAAGGAAAAGGTTAATCTTAAATTGTTATCACACCATCACATGGTTTTAATGATAGTTATAATTTTGAGTTACGACATTGTGAAGTGAAGTAATGGTTAATTAGAAAGGTTTAATGCAACATTGTACAATTAAAGAAAGTTTTGTTCCTAGTGGTCGTGAGAAGGCAACAAGGCTAATATCTTGGACATCTCAATGTCACAAGTATAAGAATTATTAATTTTAAACCATCGTGAAGATGTGAAATGATAGAACTTATGGTAATTACTTAGTTACAGAGGTTAGTAAATTGAAATGTTAAATAGTTGTGAAGTAGTTGTTGTCACAAAGGTTTGCACCCTTGTCCAAAGTCTTACCTAAGGACAACCTTGTGAAACATGGAAACAACCTCCAAGCTGTGGGACTTGAACTATGAGGTTGAATCTCTAGAGAAGGCCACCTTCCTCTTACTATCAGGGTGCACCTAACTATTCTTGAAGAGGAAAAGGGAGAAGGAGAGCATGAAAGCAAGTCTACCTATTCTAACCTAAGGAGGTGATGCACCAAAATAGAGTGTTCAACCAATCTCTGCCCATACATGCACTATTAAACCACTATGACACCAAAGATATACACCTTCAAACTTGTTTAAAGCTACCAATCACATGCAGATCAAAAAACTAGAATGAATGACACTAGGAAGGAGAGAGTCACTTATATATCATTCATAGGTCAAAAGAGATACAATCAGGTAGATTGCAGATCTCTACAAAACACTAATGAGAGGCAAAGGATTCTTGCACTTCCACATCAATGGCTGAAGGAGATAAGAAAAATGTCATATAGTTCAGAGGCAAAGGGAATTTATACTGAAGATTTGTAGAGCAATATCATAGAAATCAGAGAAGATTTGACCTTATTAAAATTTACAAAAGTTGCCTTTATAGTTTAGGCATAACTAAGATTTCCTTTGACTAAAGTTACTCTGCACCTACCACCATTAAGCCCCTTCAAAGAATAATCATGGAGAAAATCTGATCTAGGTATAGACACGGATGCAATGATATTTGATCTTGCTGGGACAAGGGGCTAAGAAGATAGAAATGACGCCATTAAACCATCCTGATTGAGGTAGATGGATCAGATTAGAGGGGTGGAGTGTTTCCCATGTCTACTAACTTTGGCATTTATCCAAGAGTGGTTGGTATTGATCACAAGGATCAAATTGTGCAACCAAACTCAAATTCACCTACTTCTAACTCATGAATCAGCAGAGTCAACAAGTTGACTAGACACTACGATGAGAATGGGCCACCTTGCGGGGGTCTTCCCAAGTTGACCATCTCTTTTAACTGACTACGCCACCCTAAAACCCTGATTGTGGTAGTTATACTAACTGTTAGCATCGTTGATACCCTGGCTGGGCCCATTGGGACATGTGCCACTTAGGCACTTCCCTGCATTACTTAAAATCCTCGTAACTTCATAATGTGGGAAAGCCCTGGTCATTGATCTCCATGAGATCAACAATTAAGAAGATCTTCTGCATTCTGCATTGACATTTGATCTGAGCCCATGACACTTGGCACCACCTAGCATCCAACCTGGTATCATCCTATAGCACACAACTGGCAAAGTGTCTCATGGAGACACGCAGCAACAAGGTGCATGCCTACAATATTTAAAATCTTGGCAACTTCATAATGCAGGAAAGCCTCAGCCATAGATCTACTCGCATCGGATGGTGAGAACTCTTTATGCATCACCCTGTGAGAAAGGCGAGCCTGTGACATTATTGGGACAAGTGTCACTAGGGCACTTGCCTACAATAATTAAAACCCTTGCACCTCCATCAAGCAAGAAAGTGCCAACCCTTGATCTGGGAAGATCTAACGGTAATCATAACACGTGTATCCTGAACCTGCGCCACTATCCTCCATGATGTCATCTAGACACACACCATCAAAATGCTTCCTCGCACTATCAGAAGGTCTGACGAAGCTTAGAATGCATGAAAGTAGGCACCAATAGAATCACTAGCTCACCCAACCACTTTGTCTACCCTCTACAACCCACAAGAGAAATGGACCCACTTGCCACACGTCGCAAAGGGGCTTTCCCATAATGTGTAGAGGTTGTGCATTTTTAGAATGCGGGAAAGCGCCCACCGTAGATCTGGCTTGATTTGACGAAGTGGAAAATTGCAGGCCGACAGAAAAAAACATAAGATTTTATCATTTTATTCTTTTTAATAATTTGATGATATTTAAATAATATTAAATTTGGGAACTAGCCATTGGGCAGGCTGGATATTTGAATTCAAATCTTTGGTGGGGCAAAAATAGGTAACAGTAGTGATAAAACATAAATGAAGTGAACATAGTTTTGCAAGCCCATTTCGTTAATGAAAAATTGAAGTTGTGAAGTAGCGACTAAAGGGAATTGTAGTGTTGCAAGATTAACCTGATATATATGAAAAAAGGTAGTGAAGCCATGAAATATCCAAGATAACCCTATTCACATGATCACAACCAGGGATAAGTAAAGAAAGAAAACTATTGTGAAGAAGTGACAAAGAGGTCATCATACCATCATGACTCTCAATTGTAAAAGCATAAAACAAATTTAAAACAACCATTTTCTGAGATGAATAAGAATTTTGAGCTTGAAGTATCAAATATGAAAAAGTGAAGATTTGGTTGGTTTTTCAAAGATTGATAGGTTTCAAAGTATGCATATTTTTACATGTTATTAATGCCATGCCCTTGTTATAGAAATAAATAAATTTTGAGAAGCACAGAGATTTTTATTACTAGTTACATGATTGTTTGAGTTTTTAGAGTAGAGATATAATTGCAGAGTGATTTGAGTGATATCCTAGCTTACGACATTCAAATTTATTGAAATAATATTACAAAAATGGCTTAGAAGGAAGGAAAATTGATAGCACAAGCTATGATCGAAGAATCTACTTCAAAAAGGAAAATCCCTAGCCATTCATGGATGAATGGATATAGATTTTATCTTGTTCTCCAAATGCACAATTTGCAAATGACCTTTCTTTTTGGGATCCATATGCATTCTACAAAGATGTAGAGGTGCCTGATAGAAGTGGCAATGAATTATTTTAGTATTTTTTACAAAAATAGGATAGAGAAGATCCTAATTTTTAACCCTTGGGTTAGAAACTTGGGAAAATTAATTATTCCAAAGGTCTTTGTGGATGTTGACCTACTGAAGGCATTGATAAAATGTTACAACCCAATTAGCAAGTCTTTTCATAGGAAGGATAGAAGTATCTTCCTGGTGTTGGACAAGGAAATATTCATTTAAGCATGCAACTTGGGAGGCCTTATGTCATTTCCAATTGACATACACAAATTTAATGATAATTTCAAAAGTCATAAGAATTTCTATGTGGGTAGGGCTATGACTAGGCACATCCCTCAAGTACACAAAGAGAAAGGGGAAATACAAAAGAAAAAGGAGGTAGAAAGCCTTATGCCCCTTGAAATATTTCAAAGGTATATGAAGAATACTATTTTTTCTTTGAACATAGTCCTAGGTTCATATGGGACCATGTATGTTATTGGTGCACACTATGTCATGGCACTAAATATTTAGGATCGCAACACAGATGTGGGATATGATTTTGTAGAATACATCATCACCAAAATCCATGAAGAAATTGTGGCTTCCCAGGAGGAAAGAATGGAGAACTTCCTATTCTTTCACTACTCTATTATCATGCATCTGATCTTGTTCAAAAATGTAGATTTTTTTGATCAAATTTTCTTTGAGTGTACAAAAGAGTGGGGAGAAAGATTGCCTATGAAAATATGGAGAAGGGTATGGAAAATATTTTACCCTTATTATAATGCTCTTTCTTTCTATATTAATTTTGTACACCCTATGTTAAAGACGATAGAAATTGTTAATGAAAGAATACCACATATTGTGAAGAAGATAATTAAGCCAAATTTATGCTTTGATGGGGGAGAATGAATAGGGCATAATTGGGGTAGTGTTTTCCTTTCTGAAGATCATACTATTATTAGTGTTTTTGGTTTCTCCTAGCACCCTCATCCTCTTCCAAAATTTGTGCCATAGAGGTTAGTAATTGCATAGATATTTTGACAATTAATTTCATTAAACATGGAATACTTAGGGAAAACTGTTAAGAGGGGCACTTTCCTATGTAGGTGTATAAAAGTAGGAGACTTTGAGATAGGAAAAAATGCAATTGAAGAAATTGATGTTTTCCTTAGAGAGTACAAATTGCTAATGGCCCCTGCTAGAATATATGACACATGTAATGTAGTCAGAAATGCTTTAAAGAACATGATGAATTATACCTTACCTCTAACAAAATGCTTATGGGAGGAGGATATCATTGTTGAAAAATTGGTTGAGAAGGTATGTAGGGAAAGAATTATTAATTTCTAGGATGTTGTCTATTTTTAACAAGAGATGAGGAAAGTTGATCCATGTTTTAAGGGGTTTTACCCTGAGATGGACTACTAGGCCAGATTGTACAAGTGTGTTGAATGTTTTGATGAAATTTCAGCCCTGATACCTAAGGAGATCAGAAAGAGAGTGGATGTTGAGTCTTCTAACCAAATTTTTTTTGTAGAAGTTAGTGATGATGAAGAAGAAAAGATAGAGAGTTCAGAGTGGGCTCAACAGAGGAATAAGAAGCACAAAATAGTTGAGATTCCACAAAAGGCTCAACATAAAGCGTTAAAAATTATTTCAAGGGGTAGCTGGTATTTTGATATTGTGAGAAGAAATTTCTTGATAAATCAAGCCATTGAGAATGAAGAAAGGACTAAAAAGCTTGAGCTTCAAGCTCAAATGCTTGATGATAGGATCATAGAGGTAAATGAATTCATAAGCGATGATAACTTCATCAAAATAGAGGAGTTGAAGGGTTTTCTTTTCAAATTGAAATAAAATGAGTTGTCTATGCAAATGAAGCCAGGTGACTTTGATGAGGTAGTTGCTAAATTGGTTTAGAAACTACAAAAGCATGACATTACCATTGAAACCCTCACTATGGAAGAAGCCAGAGAGCTAGTGCAAAGAAGTGGTATGATTGTCTTCCTAGGGTGGGATATTAGCTCTTCATTCTTATTAGATCAAGTGAGAAGACAAGAAAGAACCATATCTTTTGAAGATGACAATCATATGGGCAAGTTGAGGGCCTCTAGGTATAATATTGATGCCCAAACAATGGCTATATAGAATTTAGCTCTAGATCATCAAAAGCGTACTCTCATGGAAATTAAAGAATCCCCTAGGGGGAATGCCATATTTTGGAATGTGCACTCTACTTCCAATAGCCATATTTATAGTCTTCAAAATTTAGTAGCAATTATGGATAAGAACATGATAGATTTACTAGAAGAACAACTAGGAGGAGCCTATGAGTGGTACATTAAAACTAGGAAGCATTATGAAGAAGAAATGGAAAAGACCTATGTCTTAGAGTTGAGAAACCTTCAGTTGGAGTAAAAAATAGTAGCACTAAAGAGCACTATCAGATCTACTATAGAGATTCAAGAATAGGGCATCCAAATAGAGGGCCAAGCATTTGAGATTGAAGGTACATTAGGCCAGGCCATGGTAGTTGATGAAGAACATTTGGAGTCTAGCAAGGAGGTTAAGATTAGAACCATCAAGGACTTGCTGGCTCACAAGGTAAATGCATTGAAATTGGTCTCCCATAATGTACATAATAATTATCTTGTCTTGTAGGGAGCTAGATACAAATGCTCTGAGGTAGTTGCTCTATTAGCTTGACTTTTTAATACATGGGGTCCTTTCACCCATTTTTTTGATAACCTTGTACCTCTATTGGCACAAAAGAAAGATCTGCCAAAAGTGGTGATTACAGATACCAAGAAAATGATAAATAAGGTAAAGGATTTGGTTTGGTTCCCATAATTTTGGATAGTGATGGAGGATTCAAGGATCCAATGGAATTGTCATCTTCTTTTGAAAACATTTTGAATCATTCTTGGTTTCTAGAATATTACAATGATGAAGCAAGTGTGGTAGTAGTATATGATTTAATAGATATGCTATACTAGTTAGAAGCTGAAATGTCAAAGATAACTACTAAGGCTAAGGCTATAATAGATGTCAAGTGGAAAAAATGCCTCAAGGAATTAAATGTAGTTAGGGATGCCACTGGCCTAATGTGGATACTGACATTTCTATTTAAGAATTCATAGAAAATATAAAGGCCATATCATATGATGGAAATGGCTAGGTAGTTCAAGGATGCAATTAGATGAAGAAGAGACAAAAAGCTAAAGAAAAGGTATGGAAAGTGATAGGAAACTAAAGACAAAAAAAAATTAAATTAAAGACACCTACAAATGTTAGCTACCTATTTTGCAACTACTTTCCTATTTTTTTTTTAGTGTAGAGAATGTTTTAAATGTAACTTTTCATAAATATATTTCCACTCATCTTTTTAGTAGATATTGGAAGATTGGAGGGATATTTGGAAGATTGGTTTAATGGTGATATATTACATTCATGACTAAGTTTGTCATTGATGTCAACATATCATGTTTGATGTCTTCTATGGTATCTGAACGAAAGAGAAACAAAAAGATCAAGTTGGTACAAATAGCTACTTGAGCATGATAATTACTTGAGGTTATGGGAGGTGCTTTTGATTATCTAGCATATGTAGTTAATGTTAGAAGTAGAAAGGATAATTCTAGAAGAAGCTATGTATGTTTTGATGATTTCTATTCTGAGATAAAGTTTATAGGGTAAACTTGTTATATCTCTTAACAGAGTTGATATCTTGAGGATAAAGGTTGAGGACATGGAGAAGATGTGTTGAGGTTGATGTGACTAAGCTCTCTCATCATAATATTTCATGCACAAAAGATTATTCAAGTTGTAAGGTAGAAGATTTGTATTATCACTAAGTGTAACAAGTTCTTAATGTGGTCCTATAATAATTAATTGAGAAGGACTAATAACTGACTCAAGTAATTTTTTAATGGAATTGGTATAAAGGAAGGATATTTTCCTTTATCATGGCATGGATATATGAAAAGTGTGAATGTTCTAAAAGTAGCAGAGAGTGTAGAATGTGAAGTTGAGTAGAGCAATGCAAAAGTGAAGGATGTTGACATATCAGTCAAGTTTGTTATTAGTGACACACTTATTTAGATTGTATATAACTATCAAGCTCTTTATATAGCTATCAATGTTTTCCAAGTATTCTAGTTATCACTAAGTTCTACACTTGCTATCGAGTCCTTTGTACAAATCTTAGTGGTTACCGAGTAGTCACAGTTACAGTAAAGATCACCAGTGTAAACCATGCATCTCAGTGTATGCCGAGTTTACCAGTGCAAGCCAAGCTATGTAGTATTCACCAAGTTCATAGTGTATGTCTTGTGAGTCTAGTATTAACTGAGCTATTTCATGTGAGTCTAGTATTAACTAAGCTACTTAGTGTTAACCAAGTGACTCAATTTATACTGAGCTCAAAGTGATAGTGTTTACCAAGTCATACAATATAAATCAAAAGACTTAGTTTATATGATGAGTTTCACAATATCTACTGAGTTTCCAGTGTAGACCAAGTTCAAGAATAGTTGAAGTGATCATTGTGGACCAAGCTTCTACATCTACCAAGTGCATGACAATGTCAAGCATTGACAATGTATGCCGAGTATTAGAACCTCACCAAGTCAGTCTTCAAAACTTGAATGTCTTCATTTGGGCCGACTTCATAATATTTGTGGTAACTTGTATTGTGGTTGACTTTGTAATTTTTATAATTTGATTGATATATATGTAATGTATTATATCATATCCAAAGTGTAAACATAAGCAATAAATCAATGTAATCATTAGAGAAGAGTAGAAAGAGTGAATTGAAAAGGCTACAATAGTATGAGTAGTAAAGACATATCGATCACACCAAGGTGATTAATATATAAAGGAATCTCATTCAAAAAACCAAGTTGTAGATCAAAGATCATCTAGTGTTTTATCCTAACAAGTGGATCAGTCAAATCCTTTCAAGGTAGACCTAACAGTCTTTTGTAAATCTCTTTAACAAGTGCATACTTAATTGTATGTTTGTAAATCCTTCCACAAGGTGGACCTAGTAGTCCCCGTTGCTCCTAATAGGGTAGATCATCAAAAGTGATCAATGTAAGCTTTAATAAGCTAACTTTATACTATAGTACTAAAGTTGTGGGTATCATCCCCACCCCAATTTTATTTTCTATTTGGAAGGTTTCTAGGTCACCAAATCTTGGTGTCATAGTGTTATGAATGCTTTCATGTTTTTAGTTTCTACTGCATGAAATTAGATCAAATTATATGTGATAAATTAAATGATAATTAGATTGTTAGATTAAGAGTTGAAATTGTTGAATTTCTAGAAGTTACTAATTCACCCCTCCCCTCTCGGTAACTTAGCATAGTCTTGAATATTTCCAACAATTGGTATCAAAGCTTTGTGGTTCTTAGGAGAAAGCTTAATAGCTTGACCAAAGATCAAGGCTATGGAGATATTCATACTTGACAAAGATATTGATAATGAGAAGCTAGATCTGGAAATGGTCATTGCCCAATTCAAGAAAGAAAAGGAGCAACTCTCTCAATCCCTAAAAAGAAAAAAAGAACTTGCAATTCAAATGAATGATAATCTCTACATTAAAGAAAGAATTGAAGACCTACATTCAAACAATTCAAATGAAGCCAACGAAGTAATCAAATAATTTCTAGAAAAGAATGGTTCCCTATAAGAAGAGGTAAGAAAACTTAAAAGAGAGCAAGAAATTCAGGAAGTAAGGTTATGTGAAGCCATGGAACAAAAAAAATGATAAAAGAAGAGATAGATGGAAGGAATAATGAAATTTAAGATAAATCTCTTTAGCAAGTAGACCTTATTGATTAGCTTTCCAATGAAAATGAGGAAATCATGAGCCTAAGATTTGAAATTGAAAGAATGAGAAATGATCTAAATTCTTAAAGGAAAATTAATGAAAGATTATAGAATGATCTAAACTCTAAGAGGCAAGTCAATGAAAGAATGATGAAGTCACAAGAAGACATGAATCAATTGAATGAGAAAAACCTCTATAGGCAAAAAGGAAAATTAGGAATTAGATATACAAAAGAAGGAGAATCATCCAAGAAAGGAGCTTCAAAGAATCAAAGACCTACTTGCAATCACTATGGTAAGATAAGTCATACATCAAAAAAATGTTGGAGCAATGGAAAAGCAAAATTCAATGGAAAGTGCTACAATTGCAATCAGCATGGTGATAAGGCTAATGAATCCAAAGAGAAACCAATATTTGAAGGAAAATGTCAAAAATGTAAGAACCATGGACATAAGTCATTAAAATGCAAAACCAAGTTATTAAATCTAGCAGAGAAAATTGTAAAATCAATATTTGGTTGGGACTACAACACTTGGTGTAGATGTCATTATTGTGGAGAATTTGGACATATTTGAATAAATTGTGTAAAGCATCATTTGAGGAAAAGAGACACTACTAAAGATGTTTCATTTGTACAAAACTTGGTCATCTTACCAAGAACTACATGGATACTAGTAGAATTGAAGATGAAAAAAAGGAAAAAGATGATAACATCCAAAAATAGATGAGACAACATTGGGTTCCTAAGTCTACCAAGGATACAAGTCTAAGTAATGATGATCAAGTCACTCAAGAATTGGGCGACTCTACCATTTCTACTTAAGTTCTCAAAGGAGAAACTTGAACTATGCTATCAAAGAAGACATCCAAAATAGTTCCAGATTGAAAGAGAAAAATGATCCAAATTAGTATTCAAGATACAAAGGGATCACCAAATACAAGTTTCTACCAAGTGAGGTTGGGTCACTTACTCTACCGAGCAAGGTTGGGAGTGATAAAGATGTTTATGGTTACCGAGTCACAAAGACTTTGCCAAGTGTTCAATGTAAGCATAGTGTTTGATAGTCTTTCAATATGATGTCAATTTATCCACCTTCATACTAAGTATTTATGGAAATATTTTAACAAAAAGCATGAAATTGAAGTCATTTCTTACCATGAAATTTTGAGTGCTATTGCACAAGTGTGATCTTTAGAGCTTCCAAGTTATTTGTGCAAATTTCTAGTGAAATTTTTTGAGTTCCCTAAAACCCTATTGAGTGAAGATGGCATCTCAAAACAATAAGGTCAAGTAAGGATCTGACATGTTGGTTCATGGAATGGAATGGAAAGCACCTGATTTCAAGCTCACTCCTTCGATCACCGAAACACTAGATCCAAGTGGAGTGCAATATCAAATCCCTCTAAAGTTACTTCTAATCAATGATATTCATAACCATTTCAAATGTGTTATTCAATAAATTGGTACATTGTAAATGGATGATGCCCTAGGCCAACTATGTGTAAATGAAGTTTTAAAACTTGAGCACCAAAAACTAGAAACTGAAGGGTTAACACATATCCCTCATATACCCCACAAATTTCAAGGTGAATGGATTAGGTTTATCATCAGCCAATTGCATAATGGTCACTTGTGGTTGGAACAACCAGTGTTAATAAAAAAGAATATGACTCATCAAATCATTGGCCTCCCAATGCTAGCCAAGGCCAAAATGACAAAAACCCTAGTAGAATAGGATGGCAGAGGAATGAAAATTAGTAGTGCTTCTGATATAGAATTGAAGTTTTATATTCACATCATTGCACATAAAATATACAACTCTAGAAGGTTGAAAAACATGTCATGTGAAGCTGTGGACTTGGAAAATAAGGTGATAAAGAATAATTTGTCATTCGACCTTGCTGAGCTATTATTGAAATAGTTCAACAAAAATATGGAAAGCATAAGAACTTCAAAGAATAACCCATGTAAGTTTAGTTCCTTATTAACTTGTATATTCTTTTACATTCAAAAAAATTTCCCTTCAAAAGGCACTATTGTTTGGAGAAAAGATGTGCCTGTGTTATATCAGAAAAATGAGTTTATTGCTAAAATGACAGAAAATTATAAAAGTATTATAGATAATTATTTTGATGTATTCAAATAGAAAATGAACAATACATTCTAAATCCCTAAGAAACTAGTTGAAGATTATAAGGATGATGTTTCTTTCATGGTGGATTGTGACAAAGTGTACATTCAGGTAGTTAAGCCTAGAATTGTGTGGGTAAAAACTCTTGGTAATGAGGTTAATATTTATGAAACCAAAGACATCATTGAAGCTCTTGTTAATGAGTTAGTTGATCCTAAGGCAACATATTTTGGAACATATGATGAAGCAAAGGCCAGGATTGAACTTGAAATAAAGCTTTCTCAGGTGGTGAACAAAGGGAAGAAGAGGATTGCTAAACTGAAATCTAGCTCAACACTTTTGTTAATCAAGGAAAAAGGTGAACATGAGGAAGCAAAGGATGTGGAAGAAAAGGATGAGGTAGAATCTAAAGAAGAAGAGACACTGAGGAACAAAGACAAAGTGATTATCACTAAGCCCCAAAATCCATCCACTACAGTTTTCACTAGGAGATCTTCAAGGAAGAAATTTGACAAGGAAGGAGGAGATATTATATTTAGGAAACCTTCACCTACCTTCCAAGATAGATTTAAAGATCTGGAATTAGAGGCAAGAATAACAAATTTTAAATCATTAAAATATGAAATTAGGATAGCAGAGGAGCAAAAGTAGATTGAAGACCTAGTAATGGATAAGATGGGTAAATGGAAATACTAAACAAACTAGCTTGCTTCTCAAATTCTAAATGATTTGTTGGAAAAGATAAAGTCAAGATGGGATTTTGCCATGCAAATTGTCAAAAAAATACATGGGCAAACCTTGAGCAGCTATTATCAAGCATATTAGATGTTGAGGTAAAAGAGTCATTGAAGAAAAATGAAGATAAATTTGACTCTAAAGTTCAATACTTGTCTAGTTTTGATTAAGGACATTGAGCATGTTGTAAGGAATGCAACAAAAACTTGGAAGAATATTTATCTATTACACAAATCAAGTGATTTTCTAGTCAATGTCAAAGATGATGATGATGAAAAATATAAGGAGAAAGATGAAGAAGAGAATATTGAAGAAGAAACTCATTTTTTGAGTACTTCAATTTTGAGCACTTCATTTTTGAGCACACCAATTTTGGGTTCTTTAGGTATTTCTATAAATATTCCTTCAATAAGCATAGTATCAATTTTTACAACTAGTCCTAGAATGTCTACAATTGTCTCTATTCTGAGTACAAAAGCAATAAGTGTAAGGATAGTTGAACCTAAGGTTCAACTAAGCACAAAGTTTTTCAGTAAAGGTAAATAGCTAGAGGAAGAAATTGATTTAGATAAGGAAATTGTTATCCCAAATTGGGACATTTCCAAGCTTACCTCAGACCAAATGTAGTTATTTAGTGAACTCCTCTGGAAGAAGGCTAAATAATGGAAATTAAGAGAGGAGAGAGAGAAGGAATTTAAAATAATTGAAGATGCAAAGAACATTCTAGCAGAGGCCATAGGTATTGAGGTTGACTCTTCTCAACCAATTTTTTACCAGCTAGTAGAAGCAATTAAAAAATTTAGTGAAGATACTAAGGGACAAGATAAGTTAGTACAAAAAGCAAAGAAAAAAGTTTGATAATAAAGTGCTTGAGCACATTGCTCAATAGATAGCCATTCATGAAGTAGAAGTTTCTACAATTTTGGGCAATTTAGAAGCATCTTGTACAAATGTGTCATCACTTTTTGGAAAGCTTTGTGATGTTTCTAAGTTTACTAAATAAATAAAGGACAAATTGTCCAAAATAGATGAAGATTTGAAGGCTAGTGCTCAATAGCTACAACATGACCCTAGTTCAAGCTTTGCACATTTTCAAAGGATAAGATTTTTGTTAGATATGCAATTAGAATTTCTCAAAGAAGAAGCAAGGATTATATCCACTTTGATTGATATACAAAATATGATTCTTCCCATCATGGATGCACTATAGAAACATATTGTACATTTAAAAACTCTCATCCATAACAATAATTTATTAACAATAATTTATCCATTGCAAATCATATGATAGAATTGTTAGTAGAGGTTCAAATTACACTTCATGCATGCAAGGTCCTGCAAGACAATTGGGGTAACACCTTGGCGATAATTCTCAAGGGTACATTTAGTTTTTTTATCTCATTTTGGTGTTACTATGTAAATAAATAGAATAAATCTTTTTCATTAATGTCAAAAAGGGGAAGAATAGATATTGGAGTAAGACATATGTTATGGGGAGATCATGCAATAAGTTGAAAAATCAATGGGGGAGTAAGTTATGTACAGAGAGATATGTTGTATATAGCAAGAAGATGTATAGTATACTATATAAAGAACCTTACCATGTATAGATATATCCCTTACAAAATAAATTTTGAAAAATCTTTTTAAAAAATAGTATACTCTACTGAGCTAGTATCACAAGGTGATGGATAAAAGGTATTCAAGAATCTTTTTGAAGTCAATTTTGGCTGATAATTGTTTTTATCACTAATTCCAAAGGGGGAGATTGTTGACATATTAGTCAAATTTTTTATTAGTGACACACAATTATTCATATTATATATAGCTACTAAGCTCTTTGTACAACTATCAGTGTTTGCCAAGTATTTCAGCTATCACTGAGTTCTACATTTTCTACCAAGTCCTTTGGACAAATATCAATGGTTACTGAGTAGTCATAGTTATAGTAAAGATTTGCATTGTAAACGGTGCATCTCAGTGTATGCTGAGTTTACCAGTGCAAGCCAAGTTGTGTAGTGTTCGCCAAATTTGTAGTGTATGTGATGCAAGTCTAGTGTTAACCAAGCTACTTAGTGTCAGCCAAGTGACTCAGTTTATACTGAGATCAAAGTTATAGTGTTTACTGAGTCATATAGTATAATCAAGAGACTCAATTTATATGATGAGTTTCACAGTATCTACTAAGTCACTAGCGTCGACTAAGTTGAATACAACTTGAAGTGATTAGTATAAACTGAGCTTCTATGTCTACCAAGTGCATGATGATGCCCAACATTAATAGTGGATGTCTTCATGTGAGCCAACTTTGTAATATTTGTGGTAACTTGTATTGTGGCTGACATTGTAATTTGTATAATTGGATTGATATATATGTAATGTATTATATCATATCCAAAGTGTGAACATAAGCAAGAAATCAATGTAATCATTAGAGAAGAGTACAAAGAGAAAATTGAAAAGGCTACAATAGTATAAGGAGTAGCAAAGACATATCTATCATAGCAAGGTGATTAATACATAAAGGAATCTCATTTAGAAAACCAAGTTGTAGATCAGAGATTGTCTACTATTTCATCCTAACAAGTGGATTAGTCAAATCCTTTCACAAGGTAGACCTAACATTCTTTTGTAAATCTCTTTATCGAGTGCATACTTAATCATATGTTTGTAAATCCTTTCACAAGGTGGACCTAGTAGTCCTCATTGCTCCTAATAGGTTAGATCATGAAAAGTGATCAATGTAAGCTTTAATAGGCTAACTTTATACTACAGTACTAAAGTTGTGGGTATCATCCCCACCCTAGTTTTACTTTCTATTTTGAAGGTTTCTAGGTCACCAAATCTTTGTGTCATAGTGTTATGAATGCTTTCATGTTTAAGTTTATAATGCATGCAATTATATTACATTATATGTGATAAATTAAATGGTAATTGGATTGTTGGATTAAGAGTTGAAATTATTGAAGTCCTAGAAGTTATTGATTCATCCCTCCCCTCTTAGTAACTTATCATAGTCTTAAATATTTACAAAAAAGGAAACTTCATTGTTGAGGTTATGCTGAGTGATTTGAGGTTTTATATTTAGATCTGAGGCCCATAACCTAGTCTACAAGGTCTGATAATGATTGGTCTAGTTGATAGGATAGAGAAAAGAACAAGCAAGGAAGACAAGTAATAGTAAATTACTTGTTTAAGTAGTGAGCTCTTCTTATAGTAAAAATTGTATGTTTGGGTAGTGGGCTCTTCTTGCATGCATTGTACCACAACTCCTAACAAGGTTGGAATCTCCTAACAGGGATTCAAAGTCTCCTAATAGGGATTCATTGTACTAAATATTGTAATAGGCTCCTAATAGGGTCCATCCTCTAACAAGGAATATTTATATTAGTAAATCATCTTGTGTGCATCATTCCCATCAAGGTTTTCTCTCTGATCAAGGGTTTCCCTAGTCAGCATATCTAGTGTAATTATTTATGTGCATCTTTGTATAGTTGTTATTTACTTTGGTTGAATGGTCAAGTTTGTTTGAAGAAAATAGAAGATAAATGTTTTAATTTTTGGATAACTTATTCACCCCTCCCCCCCCCTACCCCTCTCAGTTATCTTGGTGGACTATTGTTTCTAACAATTGGTATTAGAGTCTCAAGTCCTTCAAGAAAAAGAGATCCATGGCAAACATATTTAGAAAAGATAGTTCTACATCTAACAGAAGAAATTTTGAAATGTAAGTTGTGGAAATTCTTGGTGAGTTATCAGATTTGTGCAAAGAGTAGAGTATTGAGTTTACAAATCCAAAATCCTTTTGTTGTACACAAAGGAACAATAGCACAAATGAAGATAGATTCAAAATAGAAGATGATATAAAGATAAAGGAAGGTATTGATCTACTTACAAAGAGAGAACCTTAAGGTATGAAAATTTTTGTTTGTTGGACATGCAAAGAGTTTGGTCATTTTTCAAGTAAATATTCTAAGAGATTGAGACAGGCTAGAAGAAATCTACTTTCTGATAAAGTTGATGAATTTAGGGAAAGTATGGAAAGATCCTTGAAAGACTATGCTAATTAATCTAGATTAGTCAATGAAAAGCATACATCAAAAGAAACAACTTTGATGACTATTATGGAAAGTGAAAATGTAAGAATTGATGAGAAGTTCAGAATACAATAGAGAATTGTTGATTATAATTTAGATGATTATGTTGTTACTGAGCCAAGGAATGATGAAACATTTCTTGAGACTAACAATGATTTTTAGAATGAAGGAGAGCCAAGTTAGGGACAAAGCTCAGAACCTTTAGTAGAACCAAGAGTTGAAATAGCAACTCCTACTTTAGGAAAGAACATGATAAAGAATCACCCATTCAAATAGATCATCAAAAGCAAAGACAAATGTGTGATGACAAGAAGCAAAGTGAATGAAGAACTATGTTTGATATCTCAAGTTGAATTGAAGAATGCAGATGAAGCATGTAAAGATGACTACTGGAAACAAGATATGAAAGAGGAATTGGATCAAATAGAAAAGAATGGAACATGGGAATTGGTCCCTAGACTAGCAGAAAAGAATGTGATAAGAACCAAATGAGTATTCAAGAAAAAGATGAATAAACAAGGAGAAGATGTAAGAAAAAAGAAAGATTTTTATGTAAAGGTTACTCATAGAAAGAAGGAATAGACTATGAGGAGACTTATGCTCTAGTGGCTAGAATAGAAGGAGTAAGACTATTTTTAGCCCATGCATCATAGAAGAAATTCAAAGTATATCAGATGGATGTCAAATCAGCATCTCTAAATGGAGAAGTTAAAGAAGGGGCATACATTGAGCAGTCTAAAGTATATCATTTGACAGATGACAAGGACATAATATGTAGATTGAGGAAAGCATTGTATGGATTGAAGCAAGCACCTAGAACTTGGTACGCAAGGTTAGACAAGCACTTGACAAAGCTTATATATAGCAAAGGTAATGATGAAGAAAGCAAGAAGTTTATACAAGAAATGAAGAAAGATTTTGAAATGACAATGATAAGAGAAATGAAATACTTCCTAGGATTGTAGATAGTACAAAATAAAGAAGGAATCTTTATTTCTCAAACTAAATACTTAAAGGACTTACTAAAAAGGTTTGGTTTGGAAACATGTAAACTTATTGGAACACCTATGGTAACTAAACATAAGTTATCTACAAAGGATGAGACACCTACTATTGAGTAGAAGAAGTATAGATCTATGATTGGAGGTTTGCAATATCTAACTCACATAGAAAATGTAGTTGGAATTGTTGCAAGATTCCAAGTTGATCCTAGAGAAGCACACTACATAGTAGTAAAAAAGGATATTTAGATATCTAAAAGGAACTTTAGAATTTAGGTTATGGTATGAGAGATCTAATGATTTTACTCTAAGTTCTTATACCAATTCAGATTAGGTAGGTGGTATGGATGATTAAAGAGCACTAGTGGAGGATCTTTCTTTCTAGGAGGAAGATTGGTTTCTTGGTTAAGCAAGAAGTAGGATTGTATGTCTCAAAGTAAAAAAGAAGTAGAGTTTGTTGTAGCAGCAAATAATTGTAATCAAGTTGTTTGGATGAAGTAGATGTTGAAAGATATAAGGATATAAATTAGTGAACCTATTGTTATACATTGTGACAATTTAAGCATAGTAAAAATGTCTAAGAATCTAGTGTTGCATTCAAAGACTAAGCACATTTCTATTGAATATCATATGTTGAGGGAAAAAGTTTCTGAAAAAGAAATCAGATTGGTGTATGTAAGCACAAAAGAGAAAATTGCAAATATATTCACTAGGCCTCTTCCCAAAGAGAATTTTGAGTATTTGTGAGGTTTGCTTGTGGTTATGCCCCTTCCTACATTAGAGTAAGAAGATGCAAGAATGCATTAGTCCAGGGTAACTAAGCACCATTGTTTGTCTAGACTGGATGTTGATGCTTCTTGAATGGGGGAGTATCTATGATGGATAGAGTCATCTAGGAATCTTGATTGATATTGGTGTGAATAGTGTATATTAACACTCAAGCTAAAGAAGTATTAGTTGTAGAGTTTGATGTAGATATATTATTTGTAGAAACCTTTGATATTGATGTCAATGGGGGAGAAGTTTGCGATGAAAAACATTATGCTAAGGGGAGAAGTATTGCAAGAAAACATTATGATAAGAAGAGAAGTTTGGTAGTATGTTGAGGAAGATGTTTGGAATAAAGCATAGTATGTAGAATAACAATTTTTTATTGAGCACATTGAGGTATATCAATGGGGGAGAATGGTTGATGAAGAGGATTTGAAGACTATCTGTCTTTTGTTGGTATTCTTGGAACTAGATGTTTTTCATCTATGTTGCCATCAATGCCAAAGGGGGAGATTGTTGTAAGATTGGAGAGATTGTTGGAAGATTGGTTTAATGATGATATGTTACATTCATGATTGATTTTCACATTGATGTCAACATAGCATGTTTGATGTGTTTTGTGGTATCTAAATAGAAGAAAAACAAAAAGATCAAGTTTGTATGGATGGCTAGTTGAGCATGATAACCATCTAAGATTATGGAAGGTACTTTTGAGTATCTGGCATATGCAATTAATGTCAGAAGAAGAAGGGATAAGTATAGAAGAAGCTATGTAAATTTTGGTGATGTTTGTTCTGAGATAGAGTTTACATAGGCATGTTCTGGTAAACTTGTTATATCTCTCAGTAGAGTTGATATCTTGAGGATTGAGGTTGAGAAAATGGATAATACATGTCGAGGATGACATGAATAAACTTGCTTGTCATAATATTGCATGCACAGAAAATTAATCATGTTGCAAGGCAAAAGATTTGTGTTATAGCAAAGTATAACGAGTTCTTAATGTGGTCCTATAATAATTAATTGAGAAGGACTAACAAATGACTCAAGGAATTGTTTAATGGACTTCATATAAAGAAAGGATATTTTCCTTTATCATGGCATGGATATGTGTGAAATGTGAATGTCCTAAAAGTAGTAAAGAGTGTAGAATGTGAAGTTGAGCAAAGCAGTGCAAAAGTGAAGGAAACTTCATTACCAAAGTTATGTTGAGTGATCTAAGGTTTGATATTTGGATCCAAGGTTTGTACCCTAGTCTACAAGGTCTGATACTGATTTCTAGTTGATGGGATAGAGGAAAGAATAGGCAAGGAAGACAAATAACAATAAATTACATGTTTGAGCAATGAGCTCTTCTTGTAGTTGAAATTGCATGTTTGGGAAGTGGGCTCTTCTTGCATACATTGTACCACAACTCCTATTATGGTTAGAATCTCCTATCAAGGATTCAACATCTTATAATAGGGACTCATTGTACTAAATTTTGTAATAGACTCCTAACAGGGTCCATCCTCTAACAAGGAATATTTATATTAGTATGTCATCTTATGGGTATCATTCCCACTGGCATTTTCTCTCTGATCAAGGGTTTCCCTAGCCAACATATCTGGTGTAATTATTTATGTGGATCTTTGTATGGTCCCTATTTAATTTTTTTGAATGGTTATGTTTGTTTGAAGAAGATAAATGTTTTAATTGTTAGATAACTGATTCATCCCCCCCTCTTAGTTATCTTGGTGGACTATTGTTTCCAACAATTTTGACATGTGTCCTCCCATATGAAGCTTGTAGTAATCCTTCTCCATAAAATGATTTCTATGATGTGCATGTAAGGGTTCCATTTTTTTGATATTTTTTACTATTGTGATACCACAAGGATGGTTCTAGTTTGGAAGGTTTTCCCTCGCTGTGATTCCACTATCCTTGGCATTTTTCTCTATTATGAACAAAATTGTAATCTCTTTTAAGAATTTAGATAATGCAGTTGTCTATTTTGTATTTTCTAAGTTTATGCATACATTTCATGTATTGGTTTCAAGGAGATGAATACAAACCTTTGTTTAAAATTACAATCTGAACCTTGTCTCCTCTTTATGGGTTTTTAATTTTTTGTTATATATGTACAAGGTGCATATTGTCTAGTTGTAGATTGGCTTTGAAGTTTTATTCCATTGTGTCTTTTTATGTTCGCTTAGGAAATTGAATAAATTTCTTGATATGAATTAACAAAATTGCAAGAGTCATGGGAGGATTTGATAAGTATGAGCTTTATTTTGAAGATAGATGTTTGTTTACAAGGTGAATGGATAGATCTAATATCTTGGTATATGAGTATATCTTGGGCATCCTTGTGCATGTCCTAACTTATTTAATGTGCAATAGATAAGGGACTTATCAACTTCGAGATTACATGTTTACTATTTTTCATACTTGGTTTTGTTGATAATCAACACATTTAATCAAAGTCTTTTCCCTTTTATGTTGAAGAGATAAAAGGATTTTCCTGCACCTGGTTTATCAAGTTCATGAGTCATGTTATTAAATATTGTATATCCATGATGGTTTGCAAAAGCAATAGAAGATTCAAATTTTTATCTTCTTTGTATAAATTCAGATTGTATGTTTTTGGAACTGGTACCATATGAATGAATCTATAGTTTCACCTACCTAGATTTTGCAGATCCTAAAGAAGAAGAAGGAGTACAGCCTTAAAGTTGGCCCCAATGTCTAAATAAGTATATGAAAAATGGGAATTAGCTACTTCTAGATGTATTTTGTTCATATCATTGGCTTACTCAAAAGTTGTTAATTCATAAGCCAAAAAAAAGGTGATTCTACTAGGAGTATTGAATCTAAAAAGAGATTTAATATAGTTAAAAGAAGGCATGTGAAAAGTGTGCTACATCAACAAGGTTGTGAGTTGTTTTCCACTTCTTTTCTCAAGATTCATGTCTCCCAATTATGCCTCAAGGAGAACAATATTTTGAGATTTGAATGTAAACTGCATTGTTACTAGTGATATCATTATCAATCAGTTCAACTAAGTATTGTTTTGAAATGATGTTGTAAAGTTCAGAGTCAAGAATGAACAAGTGTGTTTGTTATCTTTCCCAAGTTTGTAAATCTCCAAAAGTGGTTTGATGATTTTCATATTTTCCCACAAATAGAAAGTATGGTCCAGATTTTTCAAGTGACAAATTATGTATTAAATATTTCTTACAAGTGTGAACGGTGACTCTATATCTTTGTACTAGTTTTCCTAGTTGACTTTATATTAAAAATATTGAAGAACTTTCAGCTTGTATGGGCAGATCATAAACTTGTGATAGTAGTTATTGGAAAAGAAGTTATCTATTCTTGATGTAGGTTTAACTCTTGTGTCCATCTACTATTCTAAGAAATTGAATGTTAAGAAGTGAATCACAATGGTGACTTAATTTGTCCTCATCAAGGAGGAGGTGACTCTACATGGTTTTGATAAATGGTGTGAAGAAGTTGAGATTTACACTAGTTCCAAATCAACAAAGAAAGTTTCAGCATCAACACTTAAGGTATTTTGTTTTTAATGTGTTTTTTTTTCATAAAAGTCAAGAGTTAGAAATGGTTACCTAGATTCAATGATTATTAGCATTAGGTGAGAGAGGAAGAAGTTTTATTTCAAAATGGAATCATATCTTAGATCTAAAGTTATTCTACCAAGTTATGAAAGTGTGATTGAAAATATTATTATGTTGAAAAAAGAACTCCACAATAAGATGGTAAATTTCATAAGAAGTGTAGTAGGAGGTATACCAAGTCAAACTATTTTTAAGGTTTATATGAAGTTTAACTTAGTAATCATGGAACCTCATTTTTCTTTGAGACCTAAGGAGTCTTCATGGCCTATTGTTTTCCTAGATACTTTTATGCCTAATTTAGTTGATTGGCCAACACATTTAAAATTGAAAAAGGCTTTGTGAATGAAGAATACATGAAGAAGATGGAAAGTAATTTGTATAATAATAGAATTCATGTTGAATCTCAGACGAACTTCCATTGATTCCAATCTTCCAAGCAATGTTTCTTTGGAAAACTCCTTAGTATAGGTGATTAGTAGTTCAATCATCTGAGCTATTTGCTTGAATGGTGGTGTCAAAATTTTTAGGATCTTATACACCACTTCATCTTCTTCCTTGGTTCCACCATAAGATTTAGTTACTACAAAAATCTATGATATCCTACCAATATAGCTTCTTATAGATTCATCTTCCACCATTCTAGCATCTTGAAATACACAAATCCAATTCTGCAATTTTACTCTATTCATATGTGTATCACCTTCAAAAATATATTCTAATGTTATCCAAATCTTATGAGATGTTTGAAGTGACTTTACCTAACTATATTCATTTTATGGTAGAGATGATAATAAATATTCTTTGGCTCTCATGTTACACATGAATAGGTCTCTCTTTGCTTCACTACATTCTTCAAGTTCCCCTTCACCTACAATTTCCTTTTCACCTATAGTCAAAAGCCAATAACCTAGACCCATCCATAGTAGATGAGTCTTCATCTTCTCCTTCCAACTAAAATAGTTGGCCCCATCAAATCTAGGAGTATCCTTTCTAAAAATATTTTCTATTGATCTCCCAAAGCTTTTAAGCTTATCCTTCAAGGACCTGATGCTCTAATGCCAATTGTTAGAGTATATAGTTCACCAATATAACTGAGAGGGGCTGGGGGTGAATCATTTATCCAACTATTATCACAATTATCAACCTTAATAAATCTTAACCATATGAGTAATACAATTAGAAACCATAACACGATACTCATGCACAATAAGACCAAATGTGTTAACTAGGGAAACCTTTCATTAGAGGGAAAACCCTAGTGGGGATCCTCTCACAAGATGATGTAGCAGTATAAATACTCCTTGTTAGAGGATGGCCATTGTTAGGGGTCTATAAAATGCATTAATACATATGAGTCCTTATTAGGAGACTTTGAATGCCTTTTAGGAAATTCCAACCCTGTTAGAAGTTGTGCCAACACTATTAGGAGTTATAGAAGCAAGATGGACCCACTATCCAAATAGCTTTAGAGGTAAGATCAATGAACCCACTATCAAAATGATCTATGTATTATCTTTTGTAGAAGAATAGAAATGAATGTTATTGTTCCTTCTTCTCCCTTTATCTTGTCAACTAGACTTCTTCTCCTTTTGATCTTGTAACCAAATCACAAATCTCACATCCAATAATCCCTTGGATTTCTTATTCTCATTCACCAAACATTCTTCTCCTTTTCATACTTCCTTCCACACTACACAATGGATACATACTGAAAACAAGGAAAACATCTTTCCTTTATACCATATCTTCAAAATAATTCCTTGAGTCTACCTTGAGGCTTTCCCAATTAATTATAATAATATAATTAATTAATTCATAATTACAATAGCACTGTCAGCCTACAATATATACAAATTTTCACATGTACAATAATAGGGCTTATGCATTTGCTAACATCACAATCTATCTATCTACTATGATTAGTTGAATGTGCATTAATAGATTATATCACTATTAGAAGATATAATGTAAACATTAGAAACCACTTCTTAGGTATTATAATATAATAAGGTATAACTTCCATACATATTTGACTTACTTTCTATGAATTGAACCATATCATTGGGACATAGTGTATAACATATCCTTGACTGTGCATCACCAAACAAGCAAAACCTTATTCATGCAACTAAGATCTTTTTTTTTCTACTCTATTAGTCTTCAAAGATTTAGTGCTATGTTGACATCAATGACAAATACAATCATGAATACAACATGACAATACTCTCCAATTCTTAGGATAGTCCCCCAAACAAATACCATTAACATGCATGCTAACAATAGTTGCAATATTTTCTACAAATCCCAGGGAAAATCATATGATGAAAATCAAAAGAATCACGAGATATCTAAAAGGCACTCAAGACTATGGTTTATGGTACAACATAGGAGGAAACTTCAAGTTGAAAGCCTTTACTATTGTTGATTGGGCTAGAAGCATTGATGATAGAAAGAGGACTAGCGGAGGAGCATTCTTTGTTCAAAAGAGGCTAGTATCATGGATTGTAAGAAAAAAGTAAAATTGGATCCCTGAATCTATAATAGTAGAAAAATATGTTGCTATAGAAGTTAATTGTTCCAACATATTGTGGATCAAGCAATTGTTGTCAAGAATGAAGGAAGAAATCAAGGATCCATTGGTTGTCTATTGTAATAACACAAGTATAATCAATATATCCAAAAATCCAATTATGCACACCAAGAAAAAGAACATTTCAATCAAGTATCATTTTTTGAGAGAATTAGTTCAAGATAAAGAGGTCAAATTATAATATGTGAACATAAAGGAGCAGGTTTCTTACATATTTATCAAACCATTACCTGAGGATGTATTTTTGTATCTTAGAGGAAAGCTAGGGGCCATTCCCCTATCCGATGCTCACTATAGTATAGATAAGTGATGCATCAACCAAAATACATTGAAGATCTATCAAGTTGATGCAAAGAAGTTAGAGCTCATTGCATATGAATTAGTACATTAGGTATATTATAAATTCATTATATATAGTCTTTGGCATTTGATGTCAAAGAGGGAGAGATTGATGTAATTATAAAAGAATCAGAGGAAGTGATCTATATATTAGTAAGAGGGATAACTTGATTAGATGTTAGAGGGAGAATCTTAGAGGGAGTTTTCATCATTGAAGAATTAGAATCAAGCTAAGGATATTTGCTCCAAATTTTTCTTTGTTTATGACATGATGTGTTATCATCAGTGCCAAAGAGGGAGATTGTTCATAACAATTATTCAATTGTATATTATCATTAATGTTACACAAATGTTATAATTCTAGTTGGAACAAATCTCAAAAGATTCCAAAATTAATAGATAAAAATTTTAGAAGCTAAGTTCAGTGATCTAGTGCAAACTAAGCTAGGTCAGTTACCAAAGGATTTTAGTGTAAACTAAGTCAATTTAGTTACCATGGAACTTAGTGGTAACCGAGTGACACAATTTCTATGTTAGCTGACCTATAGAAGAATTAATTTATTTATTATTTGGTTTATGCAAGCTAACTTAATGGATATTATTTGTTTATTTATAAGGGTATTCAAGCTGACTTGACATTGGATTTCATATATATAAAAGGTCAAGTTGTGGATTAAAATATGAACTTGAGGAAGAAGATAAGATGAAAATTAAGAAGGATATATGATTAAGGAAAGAATATCCAAGGAGCTGCAAAGAATATTTTCATCAAGGGGAATCTAGAGGATAAACTAGAACATTGATCTAAATCTACAATCTAGTTGCTTCATCAATCAAGTAAATTATTGTTACTCTCTAATAATTATAGTAGTGAAGAAATCTATTAACATAGTTGTCTTAATAGAAATTTTTAAATCCTCTAACCAGGTGACATTCTAGATTGAAGTGCCTTAATATCTCTAAAAAGTAAAATCCTAATAGGGTCACATCTAACAGTTTATTTTGTAACATTTAACAAGGTTGGCTCCTAACAGGGCTCACTTCAAAAGAGTGAAAAGTTGTAGCTAGTTGCATTGGTGGTTTTCCCAAATTGGGTTTCCATGTTAAAATATTGGTATATCTTGTGTTTACATTATTTTCTTATTGCTTTATCTTTATACAATTAAGCTACTAAAGGGTAATACACATTAATATCTTAGGATTGATTTGTTAACCAAGTTATAGTGAATATCTAGTTCTAACTTAACTATAAAAATATTTAAGTTAACAAGAAGTTTGCATTGACATCTAAGTGATTTGGAATTATTTTAGTGGTAATTGAGTCTCCCCTCCCCACTCAGTTACTCTTATGTTTCCAAAAAGAATATGATAGATTATTCTATGTCACTCAAGTGTAATTCCAAGGAGTACTAATTGATCATTGATGCTAGGGATATTCTATTGATCTTGATGACTAAGGTAAGTTATGATGAGACTACTATACTAATAGAGAAATTATCTCATTTGGTCACTACTAGTAAAAAACTATAGACCTTGGAAGATTCATAGTAGGATGAGAATAAAAGGAATATGAGAAGAAGAGAATTAAAGATCTCACGCAATCTATTACTATAAATGACAATTCCCTCATGTTGGATATGTTAGCCCCACATGTATCTTTAGCATGAATAGAAAAGAGAAGAATAGAGTTTGGTAATTGATGGCCAAATATACTTGATTAAATAAATTTGTGACAATTGATCAAGAGAAGGAAACAAGAGGAATAAGTCAAGATTCATAAGTTGAGAGACACACTAACAAATACTTTGGCACACTCATGGAAAGGAGTTAGAAGAGAAAATTACATAATATGAGTCATCAACACAATGAGTCACCATTGATGTGATAGAAAGAAAAGAAAAATAAAATGGTGCAAGCAGGTTAGGACAACAAGCTACAAGCGGTATGCATATTAGGTTTGGCAAAATTATTGGACCACACCCTAGGCATAGATATTATGAGTCTCTCATGAAAAAAGAAGACGTGGAATTAAAAAATGAATAGAATAATTTGGTCATGGGTAATTGTTCCCTAAGATCCATAGAAGGATAAATGCATCATTTATTGGATGAAGGTTGTTGTTGAAGTTGTAGCTAAATTGAGAGGAGAGTTGTGCATAGAGAGAAAGTATTGCAAGGAAGAAGATATATAAATAATTGTAACAAGAAACCAAGGGAGACGTGAGATCTAATTTCTCATCAAATAAGTAGGAAAATCAACACATCTTCAAAGGAGGTAGAGGAGAGATCTACATTAAAAACTAGTGACTCGAGTAAAACACTTAGTATGTTTTCTTACCATTGCATCTATTTGTAAGCTCCTAACAAGTTCAAATTCATTGGGAATATTATTATAAATCCTCTAACAAGGTGTATCTTATAAGGAGATTTGTAAGTACTCTAACCAAGAAAATTTATCAAAAGTTTTAGTAATCTTAATAGCTTACAAGAATTGCTAACAGGATGTGCTTCTTGAAGAAATAGTTGTGGCTTTTAATCAGGTACCCCTGTACATGAACTATAAGGGTTAGTGGGTATATTATCCCCACCACTATTTTAGTCCTCTCATCGAGGTTTTTTAGGTACAAAATACATGTGGTAACTTGATGAATTCTTTTGTGTGTTAATTAAGTTAGTTTTATATTACCTCATTTATCTTAATTCTAAGTGTAAAGAGGACATACTAAGACTAGTTTGAGGAATTAAAGGAGTAACTAGTTTTTTGAATGGTTCTAATTTAACCCCTTCTCAGTATCAGTTAGGACCAAAAATTTGTTGTGATGCAGCCTAAGCAGACTTGGAGGTCAATTTTTTCCATTTTATTTGACATAGTTTCCTATAAAATATTACTATGGGGTTGTCTAGAAAAGACCTAAGTATTAGTGGTCAAGGGGAAACACTCATTGCTAGTTCCTAGTGTAGTACCCTCATTGGCATCAAGTGGAAATGCCCTTAGTAGGGTTTTAAGGTTAGTGGCCCCAAGCACACTTCCTGTTGTAATATAGGGCAGGGTAGAGGGGTAGCTCCCCTAAAGCCAAAAATGAATTTACTATTGTAAAGGTGTCAGGAGTTATATTTTTTCTATTGGTTAGCTTATTGTAGCCCTAATTTTGTAAACCACATTAAATTTTCATGTCTTGTGTTCTCTTCTTCTATGTGGCTTAGTACTCTCTAATATTGATTATATTTGTATGTAATTATTGTTCCTACCTCTTTAATCCTAACAAGTGGTATTAGAGATAGATTTTTTCAGTTATTCTCTATAGGAAGGTCTCACAAATGAGTGGGAGTAATGGTAGACAAGGGTAAGTTGAAAGTTGAAATTTTGAATGGTCAAAACTTCTAGTTATGGAAAATGCAAACATAGGACTCTCTTTATTAGAAGCATTTATGGTGGCCATTGGAAGGAGAATCTAAGAAATTGGCTACTATGAAAAACAAGGAATGGGATATTGTGGATCAAAATGAATTGGAAGTATTCAATTATGCTTGGCACAATTGGTGACATTTAATATTACAAAAGTGAAGAAAACTAAAAATTTGATGCAAGCCCTAGAAAATTTGTATGAAAAACACTTCTCTTCAAACAAGGTATTTCTCATGAAGCATGCATTTAATATAAATATGGTAGAAGGTAGATCTATTATTGATCATTTAATTGAGTTTAATATGGTTACCATTCAATTATCTTCTATAAATGTTAATTTTGAAGAAGAACTTAGGGCTCTCTTGATTTTGTGTTCTTTTCCTAAAAGATGGAATGGCTTTGTAACAATTGTGACTACTTCTATTTATGGATCTAATACCCTAAAATTTGATGTTTGATTGGTGTTATTCTGAGTGAGGAAACTTATAGGTATCTTAGGTGGATCTACATTAGGAAGTTCTTTGAATGTACAAAGTTTAGGTAGAATGAATGAGAGATGGAAAAATTTTGGAAATTGTGGAAAACCAAGACAAAAATCAAAGAGAAAGAGGTCTCAATCCAGAGGACCAAGAGATTGTTAGTACTGTACAAAACTAGGACATAAGAAGAAAGATTATTGGACTCAAAAGAATGATGAAGGAGACAATCAAGATGGAAATAACGAGGTGAATGTGGTAATTAATATATTCAAAGAGGAATTTTTTCTTATTTCCTAAGAAAATGCTGATGATGTTGGAAAATTATAATTGGAACAATTGTTGTTTTGTCATTGATGTCAAATCCATGGATGAGACATATTGCTACCTAATCTAAATGTCATATCTAGTTGATTGATGAAGAGGATTTGGGACTTATAACTATAGCAACTATAGAAAAGGTTGAAGTTATGAAAAGGAAATTAGAATGGATATTTTATTAGATAGACTTTGACAAAGAAAAGTAATTGTTTAAGTTAAGGAAGATAAGCCTAGCTAAGAAAAAGAGTAAAATACTAAGGAGTGATAAGAAATGCTACTATTAACCAAGCTATAGTTAGTGTTCAAAAAATCTAGTGTTCACCAAGCATTAGCATTGACCTAGAAATTTAGTTCATGTCGAGCTAGAAAGATGAAAAATCGATCAAGTATTTCGGTATTAACTGAGTGTCAAAATTCAGTGATTGTTGACTGATAGTAAAAGATCAAATTCAAAGGAATCATAATATCAAGCCGACTTAGTTGATTTATTGGGAAATGTAAAGTTGAAGATTAGATTGATGAGTTGTATCATTAAATTCAAGATAGTGATTAGGCAAAGACATTATAGAAGTATTCTAGAGGATGATCAAGAAGATGTACATATACATTATATCAAATTGAATCTGATTGTAAAACCTAAGATCTATGATGGCTATAGAAAATGGTAAAGCAAAAATTTCCTAGTTATGGCGATATAGAACTAAACATTTAGTGCCCATTCTAGACCCAAATAGTATGTACAATTTTCAATATTAAGGTAGTCATATAGAGAAAGGTTGATCAAAAGCACACAAGTGAGTGGATGCAAAGCTAAAGAGAAAGCTTGCAGATGCTGGTGTTGATAAGTGAAATTAAGAAGGCTTAAGAGTTGATGAGAATAGAGGACTGAGTGCTTGAAGGGTCCCTAAGAAGATCAAGATTAGAGATGAAAATGAAAGGATTACCAATGAACCAACATAAGGACCAAATAGATATTTGAACTAGAAAAAGTAAGTTCTATTCACACAAATTAAAACCTACTGTCATTTTTTCATAAATAGATTTGTCTTTCTAATAAAATAAACAACTAAAACTCTTTATACCCAACTTCTCAAGACAAACATAACTTTCCAACAGTTGAAGAATTATTATTCTTTAATACTTTTCTAAATTTTACTAAGCTTTAGCTCCCTTATTAGATGTTCGACTTAATCATTTTAAAGCGTGAATTACTTTTAACTAAACAGTAATAAGGTGTCGTATCTATGTTAGCATGAACGATGATGATACTACATCAGGGAATTATCCTAATCATTGGAGAGTATTTATATGTTGCATTCATGACTTTTTTGTCATTGATGTCGACATAGAATTTTTTCTATAAAGATTGGGAGAACAAAATTTAGAGATCTTACTACTATAGACAATGTTTTGATTGTCTGGTGATGTGCAGTGAAGGACATGTTCCAAAATATGTCCTGATGAAATGGTTAAGTGCATAGAGTCTAATTTGAAGGCATACCATAGTTACACTTGATTTACTAAGAGCAACACAAAAATAGAGTATTGGAGAACATCATTTGGATGTTTGTTTTCTATATTAAATCTATATATAATGAACAAGTGTGCAACCATATAGTGATGTCAACAAGCACACAAGACCTATTATCACATGTGTGAAGTTTTGTATAGACTATGAGCCAACAATTTTATTTTAATAATAATTAATTAATTATCTTATTATAATTAATTCGAAAATCATCAAGGCTGACTCGAGGAATTATTATGAAGATATGGTATAAATGAAAGATGGTTTCCTTGTTTGTAAAGTATTCAATGTATCAAGTGTGATAATTGTGAAGAAATATGATGTGTGAAAAGGAGAAGAGTTATTAATGAATGTGAGTAAGTGATCTAAGAGATTATTGGATGTCAATTGTGTGATCTGGTTACAAGATCTGAAGGAGAAGAGATCTAGTTGATAGGACAATGATAGAGGAAGGATGTACATTTCATTTATATTATTTTGTAAGGAATAATTCAAAGATCATTTGGATAGTGGGTTTGTTAGTCTTAATATTGAAGTTGTTTTGGAAATGGGTCTAACTATCTTCCACAATTCCTAACAAGGTTGGTACAACTCCTAGCAGGGTTGGAATCTCCTAACATAGATTCAAAGTCTCCTAACAAGGACTCATATGTACTAAATTTATTTATAGACTCCTAATAGGGTCCATCCTCTAACAAGGAATATTTATAGTAGTACATCATCTTATGGGTACCATCATCACTAGGATTTTCCCTCAAATCAAAGGTTTCCCTCGTTAACATATCTAGTGTTATTGCGTATGAGTATCTCGTTGTGGTTTCAATTTATTTTTCTCATATGGTTAAGTTTGTTTAAGGTTGATAATTGTGATAATAGTTGGATAACTGATTCAACACCCCCTAAGTTATATCAGTGGACTATATATTCTAATGATTGGTATTAGAGCCTCAGGTCCTTAAAGGATAAGCTTAAACTTTAAGGATCAAAGGTGATTTATTTTAGAAAGGATAGTCCTAAGTTAGATGGATGAAATTTTGATTCCCAAAAGATGAAGACTCTTGGTGAGATATGAGAATTGAGTACAAAATAGGACATTGAGTTTCTTGATCTAATATCCTTTTGTTGCACACAAAAGAATAAAAGAAAAAGTAAATAAAGATCCAAGTCTAAAGATGACATGAAGATCATGGAAGGTATTCACCTACTTATGAAAAGAGAACCAGAACCTGTATGGAAATTTTTGCTTATTGGACATGTAAAGAGTTTGATCATTTTTCATTGAAATGTCCTAAGAGAGTAAGAAAGCCTAAAAAGAGTTCATTTTTTGATGAGGATGAAGAATTTAAAGAAAGAATGGAAAGATTCTTCAATGACTGTGATGATGAGAGTGAAATGAAAATGGAACTACTAGAAAAGACATCTTTGATCACTATTATTGATGAAAATTTTGGAACTAAGGAAAAGATGGTAGATTATAATTTAGGTGAAGAAGAAGATAATTCTAGAATTGTTAGATAGAATGTTGAAGTTTTCTTTGAGACTAATAATGATTTGCAAAATGATGTTCTATCTATTGAACATAGAGGAGAACAAATATTTGAACAAAGAGATGAGATAAGAGTTTAGACATGAACTCCTACCTCTAATAGGAATCTAACAAAGAATAATCTTCTTGAGAAGATAATTAGAAGCAAAGACAAATATATGATGACAAGAAACAAAGTAAATGGGGAGATATGTTTGATATCTCAAGTTGAACCTAAGAGTGTGGATGAAGCATGTAAAGATGATCATTGGATTCAAGAAATAAAAGAAGAATTTGATCAAATTATGAAGAATGATACATGAGAGTTAGTTCCTAGACCTAAAGACAAGAATGTGATATTAACCAAATGGGTATTCAAAAAAAAAGATGAATGATCAAGGCAAATTTGTGAGGAACAAGGCTAGACTTGTAGGAAAGGGATATTCACAAAAAGAAGGCATATACTATGAGAAAATACATGCTCTTGTAGCCAAAATGAAAGTAGTAAAGATGTTCTTGGCTTATACAGCAAGTAAAAAGTTCAAAATATGTCATATGGATGTCAAGTCAGCTTTTCTGAATGGAGAACTTGGAGAAGAAGTCTATATTGAGAAGCCTAATGGATTTCCCCTAATAGATGACAAATACATGGTATAAAGACTAACATAATTTCAATATGGTCTAAAGAAAATACCTAGAACCTATTATGCAAGGTTGGACAATTATTTTCCAAAGATTGGATTTGCTAAAGGTAGAACATATAGTAAGTTATATTTGAAGGAAGTTGACAATGGTTTGTTGATAATAGTAATATTTTTTGATGACATCATTTTTGGAGGTAATGATGAAGTAAGTGATAAGTTTTCTAAAGAGATGAAGAATGAATTTAAAATAAGCATGATAAGAGAAATGAAGTTTTTCTTAGGATTACAGATTGTACAAAATAGTGATGGTAGTTTCATTTCATAAGCTAAGTACTTGAAAGACTTGTTGAAAATTTTTGAAAGCTATAAACTTGTTGGTACACCTATAATAACTGGTCACAAGTTATCTAGCAAGGATGAGACACCTATAGTTGAGCAGAAGAAGTACATATCCATGATTGGAGGTTTGTAGTATCTGACTCACACCAAACTAGATATAACAAACATAGTTGGGATTGTAGCTATATTTTAAGCTAATCCTAAGGAGTATCATTATGTAGTAGTAAAGAAGATATTAAGATATTTGAAAAGAACATGTGATTATGGTATATGTTATGATAGATCAAGTGATTTCACTTTGTGTGCATATACTAATGCAGATTGGGTAGGCAGTATGGATGAAAGAAAGAGAACTAGTGGTGGAGCATTCTTTCTTGTAGGAAGATTGGGTTTTTGGTTGAGCAAGAAACATGATTGTATTCCATAGAGTATAACTAAGATAGAGTATGTTGCAATAGGAAATAACTATAATCAAGTTATATGGATGAAGTAGATGTTGAAGGATATTGGGATTGATTTTATAGGACCTATTATCATTTACTATGATAACACAAGTATAGTGAGTATGTCTAAGAATTTTGTATTATATTCTAAGACAGGGCATATATCTATTAAGTATAATGTCTTAAGAGAGAATGTAACAAAAAAGGATATCAGATTAGAGTATTTGAGTACTAAAGATCAGATTGTAGATATCTTTATGAAAACTTTTCCTAAGGATAAAGTTAACTACTTGAGAGGTATGCTTTGGGTTATCCACTTGCCTGCTTGTAGGTATATGATAGAAAGAGTGTATTAGTCCAGTGGTACAGAGAACTATTTTTAGATTGGATTGAATGTTGATGCTTATTATATGGGGAAGTATCTATTGAGAACTAAGTCATTGAGGACTCTTAGTATTTGGTATTTTGGTATTGAATAGTGTCTTTGGACATTTGAACTAGTTGAAGAGTTGTAAAAGTACATGTAACAGTTGGTATTTTGTATATTGAGAGATTTGACATTGATGTTAATGGGGAAGAATTTATTGTATGAAAAATATCTCCTAAACAATGGAGGAGAAAAACTCATAAGTGTGTATGAGGGAGAGATATCTCTTTAGGGAAATTTAGAAAGATTTATGTAAGGAAACAGGGATATCCACCTAATGTATTGCGAATTCTTTAGTGTGAAGTGAATAATTGACATCAATCTAGAAGAAGAATATACACCTTTTGTGTTAAGCTTTTAGTGTGTGGATAGCTATGTTGGTTCTAGAATCCAAAGGATTTCAGAATGATGAAGAGGATATGAGAAGATGACATCAATAGTAGTAGTAGAAGTACAATTTGCTATTCTTTGAACTTAGATTTTTTTCACATATTCTACCATCAATGCAAAGGGAGAGATTTTTAGCATGAATTATGATGATAATACATTGGGGGAGTATCCTAAGCATTGGAGAGTATTGATATGTTACATTCATGACTATATTTATCATTGATGTCAACATAACATTATTTTTGTAAAGGCTTAGAGAACAACAGTTGGAGATCTTACTGGTGCAGACAATGGTTTGATTGTATAATGATGTGTAGCGAAGGACATATTCCAAACTATGTCTTGATGATATGGTTAAGTGCACAAAGTCTAATTCGAAGGCATATGATAGTTGTACCTGATTTATTGAGAGCAATATAGAAAAAGAGTATTGGAGAACAATATTATGATGTTTTTTTACTATCTTACATCTAAGATGAAATGAAGAAGTGCACAATCACATAGTGATAGAAGAGAGTTGAATAGTGACATCAGTAAGTGCACAAGCCCTAGTATCACATGTGTAAATTTTTGTGTAGATTGTGAGCCAACAATGCTATTATAATTGTAATTAATTAATTATCTTATTACAATGAACTCAAAAAGCCACAATGCTAACTCAAGGAATTATTATGAAGATATCATATAAAGGAAAGATGTTTTCCTTGTTTTTAAAGTATCTATTGTGTCAAGTGTGATCATTCTGAAGAAGTGCAAAGTGAAAAAAGGAGCATAGTGCTTATTGAATGTAAGTAAGTGATCTAAGGGATTATTGGATGTGAATTGTGTGATCTGGTTACAAGATCTAAAGGATCAAAGGTTGGTTGATAGGAAAAATATAGAGGAAGGAAGTACATTTCATTTATATTATTCTACAAGGAATAACACATAGATCATTTGGACAATGGGTTCATTGGTCTTAACCTTCAAGCTATTTATGCAATGGGTCTAGTTGTCTTCCACAACTCCTAATAGGGTTGGAGTCTCCTAACAGGGATTCAAAGTCTCCTAAAAGGGACTCATATGTATTGAATGTATTCATATACTCCTAATAGGGTCCATCCTCTAACAAGGAATATTTATATTAGTACACCATCTTATGGGTACCATCCCTACTAGGGTTTCCCTCTAATCAAGGATTTCCCTAGTCAACATATCTAGTATTATTGTGTATGAGTATCTTGTTGTGTTTTCATTTTATATTTCTCATATAGTTAAGTTTTTTTAAGGTTGATAATTGCGATAATATTTGGATAGCTTATTCACCCACCACCACCCCGCCCTCCCTCCCCCATCTCTTAGTTATGTTAGTGGACTATATATTCTAATAGCCTATTCTTGGATAGAGAGATAAATTATATAAATACAAATGAAATAATATGAATCACACATATAATAGTGCAGATACACATTTTTTCCATCAACACATGCATTTAAAGAGGAATAATATTGAATCAACTAAAAATTTAGAATCTACATCATATATGTAGCTAGTAATAGAAGATAGCTCCACATTTCAAAATTGATTAAAAAATTAACCAAAAATGAATAACCCAAAGCACAAAGCCTTTGAATAGTTTATGGGACCTTTCATTCATTCAAAAATCATTCTATTTAAATATGTTATTGATGATTCAAAATACTTGCAGAGATTTCAAAAGTAAATACTAAACTAAAGTCTTTAGTTTGATATCAATCAAAAATTGCCAACCCTTACTACTACTAAGTTTCATGCATATATAGAGCTATGTCTAAGACTCTCCATTAAAGCTCAATTCTTGGAAAATTTAAGAAAGTAGTTGAAATAACTAGTCCATAGTTATGCAGACCCAAAAGCTAACTATTAAGAGTTTATCTAAAAAACATAAGGCAATAAACTATCTAAAGATAATCATCTTCTTGTTTCTTAAGTGACTCCTCTTCATCCTCATCATCTTCTACATTGTATTTTCCTCATCCTAGTTTCTATCCACTAAACATACTCATGAACTCAAACATTATAGTTGTATTTGGAATTTTTATACTCTAAAGCTAGTTCTGCCATGTGTCTTTATCTTGTTTCATCTTGGTCACAATGTTGAGGTACTCAGGAAGTTGCCGATTACACATGTCTCTTATTAGTTCAACTTTGGCTACCTTGGTAAGGTTAGAATTTATATGATTAGTATTATTTTTAATCAAGTTCAAGTGTTCTTCATACTTTTTGACTAATCTCTCAATGTTAAGACCTCCTTCTTTGAAAGGTGTAGAATGGGTTGAATTGATTATTTGAAATTCCATGTTCACACTCTCTAGCATAGTTTTGGACTCTTGCTCAAATGATTGCATACAAGAGATGGATGAACCATAATTAGGCACCCTCAAAGTTATATTTTTCTATGAAACATGAGTTAAGCTTGCATCAACATGTTGCATTGGATTCTCCTCTAGGAATTTGTTTGTACCATATTCTTCTACCTCTACCAATTTAGTAACCATGGATGAAAGCCTTTCAACTTCTTCTTTCTAGATTGTTACTTGAAGGTGAGATTCATTAATAATGACCACATCAAGAGTGAATATTTTGTGAAAATCTCGTATGATCTTAGAAACCAATTTTACCTCTTGATCAATCCAATTATATACAATGGTGCTCGTAGCTTTCCCCTTTTTTAAATCATCCATCAGTTGCTAGTTCTCAAGTGTACTTGGACCAATGTGAGTCATGGTTGATCATTGGATGTCAAACTTTGTCCTTTCAAAAAACTTATATATTTAGCCATTGTATTTATTTCTTCCTTCATATTTTTCTTCTTGATTCCATCTTTTTGAGATTGGAAAACAATTTTCTTGGTTGATGCTTCTAGCCAATGCTTCTTCATTTCATAGTTGATTACTCCTAGGTTCGTGCAAGTGACTTCATAGTTACTTAGATCAAGCTCATTTGTACCCTCTATGTTATTATATTTAGCTACTTCAGCAATTATTTTACCTATTGTGTTGCCAAACACTATCCTAGTTGTTCTCTTAGTTCTCTTAGGTTTTGGAGTCCTAGTAGTATACTTGTTCACAATATCATCTATTGAAAAGAAAATAGGTACAAAGATTCATTTTTTATTCATTGAAGCAACTAACAAATTTGGAGTGGAAATAATAGTTTTTAGAGGTTTATTACTCTTGGTTGGGGTATTTATAACTTCAATTCTCTAAGGAGATGTGCCCACTATCACCTAGACTCATGGATGATTGTCAATAATTTTACCAACATGTTCTTTGTTAGGTTCACTATTAACCTGAATAGCTTCATTAGGTCCTATTAATGTTGACATTTCAGCTTTTCTCTTGGAATGGGTTTCCCAAACTAAGGAAGTATCAATACCCTTCATAGTACTAGCTCTTGAAGATCTCCTATTACTTGCATATTTAAGGGTAGAATTCAAACATTTAGGAACATGTTTTCTCTTTTTCATTTTTAGCCAAGAGTTTGTTCTTTCAAAGACAATTTTTTTAATTTCAAGGATGTTATCTTCCTCTTCAAAATCCTAGTTTATGAAAACTTGTTTGGAAACTAGGGACTCAGTTGCTTGAGTTTCACTAAGATATGACTTATCTTCTTTGACAGCTAAGGTGTCCACATCTATACACTGATACAACTTAATCTAAGAAATAGTAAACCCAGAGGATTCTTGTTCCCATACTTCTAGTTTATCTACACAATCTTTCCAAAAGTCTTCAACATTATGATCAGGCAAAAACTTTACATTGGCTCCAAACAAGCTATGAAATATTCCCTTACTATCAAAATTACACCTATCATGATAGAAGTCAAAAAATAAGTTGACTAAGTCTGAACTTATATATATGGCATCTTCCATGCT
The DNA here is from genome assembly GCA_028749045.1 of Cupressus sempervirens. Taxonomy (NCBI): domain Eukaryota; kingdom Viridiplantae; phylum Streptophyta; class Pinopsida; order Cupressales; family Cupressaceae; genus Cupressus; species Cupressus sempervirens. Next base: position 133,109,698 of record CM053786.1, on the reverse strand, counting down.
TCTACAAGTTAATTTGCCTAATTTAAGTGGGAATATAATATATGATGCTTCTTCAATGGAAAGCATGACACCTCCACTAGGATAAAACAATCAAAAGCATATCTAGGGAGTCACACAAGTTCATCATAAAAGCCTCCTATCTTCAAATAAGTAAACTTAGGATACTAAATGTATATTCTTCCATAGGATTTGAACAAGTTTATGAGACTCATGAGAGAATATACAATGAGGATAACCCTTCATTTCAAAACATAGCTTCCTGGATAAAATATCATGGAACTTTCTAAAATTGTCCAAGGCTTTGTCTTTACACAACATAGGGAAATAATTATACAAAGTGATTTCTTCAATCTAGGGTTCATGAGGTAAATATTACAAATCTTTGGTACTAGATAACATGTACATCAAATATGAGGACATATAAAAATCCTTCTTTAGGTTCAAAGCCCACTTGAGCTAATTCCTCAAAGAACTAGCAATTAACTCAGCTTGATCCAAAAACTATGAACCTTCCAACACAATCTAGATGTAAAAATACATCTAATCTTCAAATAGACTCATGTTTGGAGAACCACATATTCCGTATAAAAACACTATTATATGATGAACTCATGGGGACATATGATCTTTCTTAAGGATTTTCAACAACCTAGAGCCACCTTTGTAAAATGACACAATCCAACTCCTTGTGATGACATTCCTATAGACATTTTGAGTTGTTGAAAACTTCACCAAAGATGATGTTTGAGTCATCTTGACAACCTCTTGTTCTTCAAGGTGAAACAATTTAGACACAAATTCTCTAGCAATTCTTACCAACATGCTCCCATCCTTTTTCATAATATTATTTTTGGGTACATCATACATTTAAATACATTCTTGGATCTATTCTAGATAGGGGGATGGAAGTGAGAAGGTATAATCCATAAGAAAATTACAATCCAAGACTTTGGTGGACAAGGGTTATGAAAATCTTTTGCATAGCCTCTCTATTATTCCCTCTATGTTAACCCCCATGAGGTTTGTATTTGATATGACAGGTGACTTACTATACATACTATGAGTATTTCCAAACATATGTAGAGTAGACCTCATGACTCATAACCTCACTTTTTGGAAGTAAAATAAGAAATTACTACCCTTTTATCAAAATATGAAATGTAGAAATGGGAAATATGAAAGTTACTTGATGAATAACAACTTTGACAACTATGAAAGTTGATACTTTCTCCCAACTTCTGTAGGTAGCATTTAAATTACCTGAGGAAACTTATGCTCTTTTTATAGAGAATGATTTACCTCATATATACTTTGAGACAAGGACAAGGCATTAATTATGAAATGAGCATAATGAATCCTTACATGCCATGAAAAAGAGGAGATGGGACTACTATGACATTTAGTATTAATTACCAAGAAAGGAGTTGAAGTGATATTTTTAACTTTGCATGCACCAAATCTTTACTTTTAATCCATAAATCAATATGTCAGTGTAATTATTAATGTTGAATCTCTCAAAACATTAAAAATTTGTCACCATTTCATAAATGATCAAATTGCACGCAAGTGCATCAATTATAGAATGGCATCTAGGTATAGCACAATTTCTCCTTGAGGTTTGTAGCATGTCTAGTTAGGGCCCACCATAAAGTGTAATCTGAGAATCAAAATCAATTTGAGTCAAAGGAACTATTGAACTAGTTAACTAGATACAAGGGGTACAAAGAGATTCAAGACTCCTTTGTACCATTCGAGAGTGGTACAATGTGGTTCAATATTACTTAAAGAGACTTTGAACCTCCTATCCTAATTAAAAAAAATACTTGGCATCGAGGTCTCATAGGTCAAACTTGGTCAACAGTAGACAAAGAAATAGATAAAGATACCTTTACGACAAGGTTTACAAATGGAAATTGAAAATTATTTATTGCATTCCAATTTAAGAGACTAACAAGAGGTAGAACTAATGGTTCAAAAATAAACAATTCAAGCAAGAGTGGATTAGAAAAAAATATCAAAAGAAATGGAAACTCCAAAAATGTCAAACTAACATTATTATAAATAGTTTATATTCAAATAATTTAATAGAGCTTGACCTTACAGTCATTTCAAGACATAATAGTGTGTGTAAATCCTTTAACTTGGTGAAATTCTAAATGGAATGATCAAAGTCCTCTTACAAGGCCATTCATAATAGGGTGATTAAATCCTCTCACAAGGTCAAATTTAATAATGTGTATTTTAACCTTTAATATGGTTGGCTCCTAACATAGCTTACTTTGAAAGAATGAAAAAGAGTGACATATTGTTGGTGGTCTTTTCCAAATTGGGTTTCCATGTAAAACCCTAGTGTCAAACTATGATGAATTTATTATGAATGGCTTACATGTGATGATGTTTTCGTTATGAAATGAAAATTAAGTTTATGATAGTTTTATAGTAGAGACTAAGAAACAAAAAGATAACTAGGATCAACAAAACATTGATATGTTTAATTTTTAATTGTTCAAGTGGTACATATAGACCTTGAGTAACTAATTCACCCACCTATTAGTTATTCTAAACATTTCTAATAATGAGTATCAAAGATAAATATTTACAGAGAAAATTTTGAAGGTACTTAAAGTAAAGATCATGATGAACAAGAGAGATGTGCACAAGATGAATAAGGAGAACTTTCCTACATGGAAGACCCTAATGAATCTACACATATCTTGTATTAGTGATGTTTTTATCAATTTTCTAAGCAGTGAATATGTAGAGGTAACAACTACTCATTTGATTGCTAAAGAACTAAGACAACAATTAGATCACAACCAAGCAATGTTGGAGATTGCCCCAACCCTAATTTATTCTGAGTTTTATGACCTAAAATATTGCAATACTACAAAGAATATGTGGGACAAAATGAAGACCATTTATGGAGGTGATGGCAGTGTACTAAGAGCCAAAAAAGAAAGCTTGAGAGGAAAAATTGATGATATAACAATAATGGAAGGTGAAAACATAGTATAATACTACACAAGAGTTAAAGATATTATTAATACTATTCAAGAGAAAATCTAGAACAATTGATGATAAAATAGTGAGAAGCAACATATTTAGGACTCTACTCCCTATCTATGCCATTAGCGTCTCTATAATTCAATAACTAAGAAGCACACTAGGTAACAATTTGACCTTCAAAAGTATAGTTGCTAGACTTAATACTTTTGAGATGACTAATTTGGATAATTGTACACTTGCTACCATTGAATCTACTTTCAAGTCACAACTTATTCTTAGTAAGAAGAAAGGAAAATATGTGAAGAGTGAAAGTGATAGTTCTGATGATGAGATTGACATACTTGAAACCCTCATTAAAAAATGGTTTGGAAGATTAAGAAATAAATATAAAGATAAATTAACTATCATTTTTTTTTTATGTAATAAAGTTGGTTATATTGCTGCTAGATGTCCCGACAAAGAAGATAATGATAAAAATAAGGAAAACAAGTACAAAGGAAGAAGAGATAATAAAGATTATAGAAGAAGAAAGGATGACAAAGGAAAGAAATCTTGTTATATTTATGAAGAAAAGATTGATAATGAATTTGAGATTAATGATGATGAAGTTGCCTATGTTTTTATGACCAAAGAGTCTAACGAAGATGAGGAAAATGCATTAATTTCTTATGTGAACAAAAGTGATAGATGGATAATTGATAGTGGATGTTCAAATCATATGACTAGTAACAAAGAAAAAATCAAAGATATTGGTCCATGTAATGGTGGATGTGTTAAATTTGGTAATGATATCCCATGTGTTATAAAAGGTAAAGGCACTATTCAACTGACTAACAAGATAACATGTGAAAATGCTTACTACATTGAAGGACTTAATTACAATTTGTTGAGTTTTTGAGAGTTGAAAAAATCATGTTAAAGAGTTAAATTTCAGAATAGGAAAGCCAAGATACACAATGGTGATGGTAAGATAATTGGAATTGGTTAGAAGACAAGAGGTAACTTATTCTATCTAGATCTATTAGAAGAAAAATGTATGTTTTCACAACAAGAAGATTTTTGGTTACACCACAAAATATTATTTGATGTGAATTCTCATAGTTTGGTTAATATCAGTAAGAAGAATAAAGTAAGAGGGTTGCCTAAACTAAAGAATCCTAATAATTCTATGTGTAAATGGTGTCAACTAGGAAAGATGACCAAGTCTAGTGTTAAGAGTAAAGCATATACTACCAATGATATTTTGGAATTGAATCATATTGACCTATGTGGACCCATTGGTGTTAAAAAATTTTGTGGAGATCAATATTTCATTCTATTTGTGGATGACTACTCTAGAATGATGTGTATGATGTCTCTTAAAGTAAAATGATGTTTTTTTATTTATTCAAGTGGTATTTAGCTAGAGTTGAAAGAAAATAGGGAATATTTAGAAGTGTTTGAGATCTAATAGAGGTGGTGAATTCCTTTCACAGGAGTTCAATACATTCTATTTTGAAAGAGGAATCAAAAGACAGATGTTAGCACCAAGGAACCCTCCTTAGAATGGGATAGCTAGTAGAAGAAACTGATCAATTATGGAATTTACAAGAACACTAATTATGGAGAAATGTGTACAACATAAATATTGGGGAGAAGTGGTTAGTACTATTGTCTATACCCTGAATAGAGTTCAAGTCAAGAAAGGTACAAATGCTACACCTTACGAACTATGGTATGGTTATGCTCCTAATGTTAAATATTTTAATATCTTTGGAAGTAGATTTTATATAAAAAGATAACAAGGATGAAAAACTTAATGTAAAAAGTGATGAAGGCATAATCCTAGGTTATTTCATAAAAGGGAAAGCTTATAAGTGTCTAAATTCTAACATTAACGAAGATGTGGAAAGTGAAAATGTGAGAATTGATGAGTTTACAAAAAAATGTGATGCTTCATATAATGAAGAACTTGAAGACTATAGTACATTCATATATGTGGATGATGATGCTTTTAGTACTCAAATGAATAGACAAATCAAGAGCTACAAATTCCTAGCAGACAAGAAATGATGGAATGCAAGTGCAAATTATTGAGCAATAGAGAGTGGGTGTCAAGCAACAAATTGAAGATGATGAGTCATAAATAGGAAATATTGACCATCAGATAGTGAATACTGGGCATTCAAAACCTAAACCTAAACCAAAACAAGGAAGAGCAAATGAACCTGAGATTATTTTTCTAGATGAATTTGAAGAAGAGCCAAGAAGAAAGCTACCTATATTAGAAAAATATGTGAGAAGACATCATAAACTTGATCAAATAAATAGATATTTTGAATCAAGTGTTATGACAAGGAGAAAAATGAAAAATGACACATGCTTATTATGTGAGTTTGAGAGTAAATCAATAAAAGATTCCTTAAACAATGAATATTGGATACAAGCTATGAATGAAGAAATTGACCAAATTGAGAAGAAAAATACTTGGACCTTATTGCCAAGACCTAAAGACAAAAATATCATTGGGAAAAAGTGGGTTTTTGGGAATAAGCTCAATGAAAATGCTGAAGTAAAAAGAAACTAAACAAGATTGGCATGCAAGGGTTATGCACATGAAGATGGAGTTGACTATGGAGAAACATTTGATCCTATGGCTAGACTTGAAAGAATCAAAATTCTACTTGCATGCTCAACTTACAATAATTTCAAGGTATATTAGATGGATGTCAAATATGCATTTTTAAATGGTATAATGTAGGAAGAAGTATACATTAAATAGCCTAAAGGATTTATAGATCCAAACAACAGGAACATGGTATGTAAACTAAACAAGGCTCTTTATAGATTGAAGCAAGCACTAAGAACATGATATGAAAGGTTACATAACTACTTAGTGAAAATTAGTTTTGAGAGAACAAAGGATAACAACAATCTACTTGAAGATTGGTAAGAACAATGAAGTAGTATTATCTGAGATATTTTTTGATGATATTATATTTGGAGGAAGAGAATTATTATGTAAATTATTTGTTGATGAAATGAAAAAGGAATTTGAAATGTCTATGTTTGGTGAGATCAAATTCTTTGTTGGGTTACAAGTATGCCAAATGAAGTTTCATATTTTCATTTCACAAACCAAATACATCAAGAAAATATTGAAGACTTTTTGTTGGAAATATTATGAAAGGCTAAGTTATTGAGAGGGGAGGGGTGAATCAATAACTATTAAAATTTGAACATCAATTAGCAATTAATTCTTCATATGCATTTTGATCAAAGTGTATGCATGAGAAACTGAAAACATACAAGTATACATAACACTTTAACACACAAAATCTAGTGACCGAGAAACCTTCCAAATAGAAAGTAAAATTGGGGTGGGGATGATACCCAAAAGCTTTAGTACTACAATATAAAGTTGGCCAGTTAAGGCTTACATTAATCACTTCTAATGATCTACCATGTTAGGAGCAATAAGGACTATTAGATCCACCTTGCAAAAGGATTTACAAACATATAATGAAGTATGTACTCGGTAAAGAGATTTACATAAGACTCTTAGGTCTACCTTGTTAAAAGATTTGACTAATCCATCTATTAAGATGAAGTAGTAGCTGATCTCTGATCTACAACTTGATTTGCTAAATGAGATTCCTCTAAGTGTATAAATCACCTTAATATGATAGGTATATCTTTGTTTCTCCTTATATCTTTGTAGCCTTTTTAATTTTCTCTTTTTCTCTTCTTCGATGATTACATTACTTCTCTTCAATGATTTGGACGTGATACAATACCTTACATATATATCAATCTAATTATATAATTATAAAGTTGGCCATAATACAAGTTTACATAGATATTACAAAGTCGGCTGAAATGTAGAAACTCGGGTTCTAAAGATTGACTTGGTGAGGTTTTGATACTCAACATCCACTTTCAATTCTCAACATCATCATGCACTCAGTAGACATAGAAGCTCAGTCCATACTGATCACTTCCAAGTAGTCTTGAACTCGATCTACACTAGCAACTTGATGAATATTGTGAAACTCAACATATAAACTAAATCACTTGATTCACACTACATAGCCTTGTCAATGCACTCAATGTGAGCTCGCTATAAGATAAATCACTTAGTTAACATTGAGTAGCTCGATTAACACTAGATTTGCATCACATCAACTATGAACTCAATAAGCACAGCACAACCTAGTTTGCAATGGTAAACTTGGCATACACTGAGATGCTCAGTTTACACTATTGATATTTATCATAGTAGTAACTACTTGGCTTCAACTAAAATTTTTCCAGAGGGCTTAGTAGTAACTGTAGAACTTGGCAACAATTGAAATGCTTGTTCAACATTCTTATCTGTACAATAAGCTTAGTAGATACTTATAGTCTAAATAAGTGTATGTCATTAATAATAAACTTGACTATATGTCAACAATCTCCCCCTTTGGCATTAGTGAGAAAAACACTTATTAGTCAAAATTGAAGTCAAAAAGTTCCCGAATAACTTTATCCATCACCTTGTGATTTCAGCTCGATAGAGTATACTGTATTTGAGATTTTCAAATTTGGTTTTGTAAGAGATATATTTTTGTAAACAATAATGCTCCTCCATAGTATAATATATAGTATACTATATGTCTAATATGTACATCTAAATACATATTCTCTCCATATACAATATATATTTTCTTTGCACTCTTCTTACAATATTTTCCCCCTATCTTTTTACATCTTTCTGCCCCATTTTCTTTACAACCTTTTTACATCTTCTCCCCCTTTTGACATTAATGCCAAATATTTATATTATATATCCACACATTAATGTCAAAATGAGACCAGAACTCTAAACGTACCTTAAGAATAATCACCAAAGTCTTGTCCTAATGCTCTCCCAAGACCTTCCATGTGTGCAATGCAACTTGCACTTATACTAAAAATTTGATCACGTGGTCTACAATAGAGAAATTATTGTCATTGATGAGCAGTTTAGAATTTGCAATATTCTTCTATAGTGCATCCATGTTAGGGAGAATCATATTCCGGATATCTATCAAAGTCAATATGATTCTTGCAACTTCTATGAGAAATTCTTCTTGGATATTTATTCAAAGTCTATCATGCCCAAAAATCAACAAGGCAAAAACACAACTAATTTGTTTTTTTTTTTCTAAAGATACGTTAATTTTTATAATTTAATCAAATGACTTGATGTTTAATTTAAAGAGGTTTACACTTATATCAACTTGTAGTTATTCTCGAATGGTACTTGTTATGACTAAATGTATTTAAGTTGCATTCTAAGGTTATGGAACTATGTCAAAGATTTGAATATTGCTGACTAATTTGAAATTTTGATTAGATAAGAAGATACATAATCTACACTTAACTTGGAGATGTTAAAGTTAATTGATGGGTCGTAGGATGTGCCATTCAAAATCTAGATTCAAGTTTTCTATGGTAGGTTTTCAAGTTGACCATCAATGTTTATAGTACTAAGTTAAAATGGTATTTTAGATTATAACTCTTCACCTTCAATGCTCTTAATTAGGATACTTTGCAATGCATGTGAAAATCCAATTTCTAGAATCAATGGTTTTAGGGTATAGGGATGTGAGGAAGTTCTATGATTACCCTCATTATTTTTTCAAAAACACATTTCCCTACCACAACATACACATCTACCCCTATGTCTTCCATTTCATTTAGATACAAATATTATATTCCTCTTGATCAACTTCTTACGACCCATCTTTTCTTTTCTTAACTCTGATCATTTCATTTTTCACTACTAAATAGGTTTTAGTTATTATTTATTTAAATTGATTCTTTTATTTATTGATTGATTTATTTAATTTTTTATTTACTTACTTATTTATTAATAATAATATTATTAATTTTCTTTTAATTTACTAATCTATCCTTAAATATTAATTTTATATCCTATATACTTACTACATCCTTTACTAGGATTATGCCCTATCTAGTTTCCTTTTCTTTTTACCCAAAAAATATTGATATATAAATAAAATATACTTATTTAGAACTTATTCCAAGTCTATGCTACAAGGACCCCTTAACAATTAACTTTATTAAAAACACATATCTTACCCTTATGCCCTAACTACCCATACCCCCTATCTTCTAGCCCTCCCTTTTTCCCTCTCTCTTCCCACATGGGAAGGAGGAGGGAGGGAGGCATACTTGTCATAAGGCACACATAAAACATTTAACACCCCCTCTACCAATATGGCCACAAAGTAATAAAAGGGTAAAAGGTTTGACCTTAACCCCATTTAACTTGTTTAAAAAAAATAAAAATCCTTCTCTTCAAATCACCATGACACGATAAGCATTAGGTCCTCCTAGGGTGGGGATTTATATATATTTTTTAATTTATTCTTTTAATTATTTTATTATTGTTTGAGTGGCATAATACTTGTTGCAACCATATGGCATTATAATATTTTATTTTGTGTTTACTCTTGGGTAGCCATCATAACTATGATAGTTGAAATTTATAATTTTATATTGCTAGGGGGTGAAATATGTTTATTTTATTCTGATAGTATTATTCTATTTTCTGTAATTTTTGGGAAATGATTTTGTTGAGTTGCCACACATTTTCTAGTACAAGCTTCTTAAAGTTAAACTTTTCCTTAGTTTATTCATGCATTCTCTATAATTTTTTTATATTTGGGTTGATAAAATTGAACATTGTATAGTGTATTATAATACCTATTAAATCTAGCAATCTAATGTATTACATAAAGCAACTAAAATAATACTAACATGACCTATTTGTAAGATATTCTAATATGAACATTATTGAAAATTATATTTTCTGGTAAATCCATGATCATCAAGTATTCAAATTCCATAATGATTTCCATTTCATGTTTTAAACTATATATGAATTCCATTATCTTTCAAATATATATATTCTACACTATGTATGAATCAAGATTGATCACATAATGCAACTAATTATTTCTATGAGCATGGAGAATAACAAAACAACAATGGATAGTCTTATTTATATTATATTGATGCCTATTGATGCTTAACTCTTTTCTTCAATACATTCCTATCCAAGATTATGAACCAACAACATCAATACAATAAATCTTTCTTTCATGATCCTCTCAAGCTTACATCCAACTTTTATCAAGCATACACATAAGGTGGTGAAATCACCATATCAAGATATACAATGGAAGGACCTTTTTACAATACATAGATGATTCATAATCTCTCTAAAGACAAATGAATGTGAATAATAACAACAGTCTTACAATACAAACTAATTTACATAAAAAGATGGAGTTTGTTTCTCCATTTTCAACACAATACAATAGAGTCTTCTTCTCCTATGCAATGAATAGACTACATTAGCTCCAAGTTTCCAAGAACATCAAGTAAATCCTATAGAGATAGAGAAAAAAATGGGAACCATGGAGGCTCAACTCCCAACCTAGGCCTCAAAGAGGCCACCCACCGAGCTTGGGGAAACAAGGCACAAATAGTTCCACACCTTCACATTCACATACCATGTAAACTATAACAACACAATTTCAACAAAACACAATACAACCCATCGCAAGGCTTGCACATAGATTCTACCATAGAATCAAGAAATAGGGTGAAGGTAGGCTCTCACCATGAGCAGAATTCAAATCCAAGAATCTCATATGTTCACATAATCCCATAAGTAACATGTCTTTTCAAGGCTTAGCAATATCTTCCCTCTTCATACACCTCCTTATACATCTTAAGAGTGTAAGTAATCATGAAGTCAATACACCATTGAAACACATCAAAATCATCTCCTCACATGGGAGAGTTTCTCAATTACATGGGTGAGCATAACTAACCCCTTCACCCAATCATCTCTTCCTCCCAAGGATGAGTGATGCTTCACACCTATTTACACAAACAAACAACATGTACAAAAAAAGATTCAAGGAATAAATCACATAAAATTTCTCACATTCAACACACATACAACAAGATTCTTCACAAACCACATCTACACCAAATCAAATCCACAATGCAATGAAGAAACACCATATCAAATTTACAATGCAATGAAGAAATACTATGGATCATGGATACGAACCTCACTCCAAGAAATGGTAAATTAAAGTTGTAGTAGATCTCCTTAACCCCTTCCACCAAACCCTAAATGTCTCTAAAGTTAGAGAGTGGGCAAGTGAGTTTCTAGTTTGGCCATGCCCCTATATATGACTCCCATTTTTGGATTCAATATAAAATGCATTCTTTTTGGGGTCTCTTAGGTCTTCTAGGCACCATAATGGTCACTATTAGCCCCTTAACTTAAAGTATTATAATGGTTAGGGTCTATTTTCATCACAAATTCACCTTAGAGCTACTTTTGGCCCTCACAATACTAGGTAAAGTCCACTTCCAAATTCTTATGGGGTAACCCTTGTTTCCCTTACTAAATCAAGGAAATTAAATCTAATTCTTAATGAAAGAATTTAACTTGAGATAAGGTGGCTACATGATCCATCTTCAGAAAACATGTCATTTCCACATAATGACTACAAGAGTCAAGTGACACACCCAAAATTTCACTTTACATCATACATGACATGTTCTAAATCTACTCATTAAATACATAATACACACATACATCTCACTTTTACAAAATAACACATCACAATTAGGTTTACAAATCTTCCAAAGATTCACCTTGGCAGTGCCATATTAACATGTGTTTATACCTTGTTTCCCTATTATATTTTGATGGTTCCTTTCTTGCATAGTAAACTTGAGCATCAGTAATCCAATGAAAATTCTCATATAAAATACATATGAAAGTAAAGATACATGATAATTTCATTATTCTACAATTCACATATAACAGATTTCATAGTTAACTTCCTATTCTACATCATTTACTTACATACATTTAATCATTAAAGCTCAAAACCTGAATATTTTTGACTTTCCTAACAAGATCAATTTAAGCATTTTAAATCACAACATAATTTCATTTTCTATCATAGTAGTGAAGTACCCAAAAAAATCCATTAATTCATCGATAATGCCAAATTAAGTCCTAATATAGATCATAATGGAAAATTACAAGGTAAACATCATTGGATAAGTAACAAAATTTATTGTCCATCAAGTATCAAAATATATGTCGAGATATCCTATCCTAAATAACAAAATGGAAATATAGTAACTATGTTATAATGGGTTAGGGCAAGGCCTAAGATCCTCTCCCCTAGGCATGAACTTCCTCCTCGAGTTCATAAAAAAGATAGGGATATTGTGCTCTCATCTATGCTGCATCCTCCCATGATGTCATGACCTCATCATAATAGTCCCACTGGACTCTAACCTAATTTAGCTCTCTCTCTCAAAGTGAGAGGGTCCACCGAGCCAATATGTGAATGGGCTCCAAGGCTATCTATTCATTTTACTCCACTTGGAAGGCATCCCAATCTATGAGGTGAGACTCATCATAAATATACTTCTACAATATAGAAACATGAAATGCATCATGGATATGTAACAGGCTAGGTGGTAGGGCTAGATGATAGGCAACTAGTCCTATCCACTCCAAAATCTTGAAGGGTCCAAAAAAACAAGGTGCTAGCTTAGAGCCCTTTCCATAATGGATTGGACTCTTATGAGGTCACACTCTCAAGAATACTCTATCACACACCATGTACTCCCTATCTGCCCTCTTGGCATATGCATACTTCTTTTGTCTATCCTGGGCCTCTCCGAGTCATTGCCTAATCTATGTCACCTATTGTTCCATGTCCTTGACCAACTATGGTCTAATGGATACTTTTTCCTCTATACTATCCCAACTCAAGGGTGTCCTACAAGGTCTACAATACAAGGCTTGGTAGGGTGGTATGCCAATGGAATAATGATGCCCATTATTGTAGGAAAACTTAGCAAGATGTAAGTATTCTTCCCACTAGCATTGGTTACCCATCACATACATCTGCAACATATCCTATAAAATTTGATTAACCCTCTCTATCTATTCATCTGTCTAAGGATGATAAGCAATGTTAAAGTTGAGCCTAGTGTACAATGTTGCCTGTAATTCCCTCCAAAGAGATGATGTAAAAAGGGAATCTCTATCTGAGATGATCTTATGAGGAATGCCATGAAGTTTGACAATTTATCACAAGAAAACTTGTGCAACTGCAAAGGTGGTTAAGCTAGTATGAACCAGTGAAAAATGGGCAACTTTGGTCAACGTGTCAACCATCACCATGATGGCATCATGGTGATGAGAATACATCAGAAGACCAACAATGAAATCCATAGATATAGTGTTCCACTTCCACTCTAGTATTTCATGGGGCTGCAAGAGTCCACCTAGATGTCCATGTTCTACCTTAACCCTCTGACACTCAAGACATATGGCTACAATATTAGCAATCTGCATCCTCATACCTAGCCAATGATATAGCTATCTTAATTTGGCATGGAGTTTATTAACTCCAGGATGTGCTGCATAAGGTGCTCGATGAGCCTCCATAAAAATGAACTCATGCAAGTCACCTATGGAGGGTACATAGATGTGCCCTTTATATTGTAATAACCTATTAGAATCCAATGAATAATCAACAAATTTACCCTCAAGGGGTCTCTGAGAATGGACTATCTGGAAAAATTCTACATAGAATTCAACCTCTAGTAGGTGGTGCATAATATGCTCCCTCAAATCTGTGCTTGTAATTATGGAAGTGAGTTCATGACATCATCTATTCAAAGCATTTGCCACTACATTCTCCTTACCAATAATGTAATGCATGTCAAAATCATATTCACATAGGAACTCCATCCACCTCCTTTTCCTAGCATTAAGATTTGGCTTTGTGAAAATATACTGCAAGCTCTGGTGATCTAAATGAAGTTCAAATCATTGCCCAAGAAGAAAATGACACCATCGTGCCAATGTATGGACCACTATTGTGAGCTTGAGATCATGAGTGGGGTAATTGAGCTCATGAGCCTTGAGTTTCCTAGACTTGTAAGCTATGGCTTGACCCTCTTGCATAAGGATAGCTCCAATTCCATTCAAGGTAGCATCTATGTATACTACAAAGTCCAATGATGGGTCAAGTACTACTAAAATAGGTGCACTACTAAATGCCCTCTTGGGCTTCTAAAAGGCCTCCTCATACTTTTCTATCAACTCAAACTTCTTCCCCTTCCTCTGAAGAGAGGTAATAGGATGAGCTACCTTAGAGAAACCTACCACAAACTGCCTATAGTATCCTTCTAATCTCATAAAACTTCTGACCTCTATGACACTAGTACGTGTTGGCCAATCCATGATGGCTCAGATCTTGGATGGGTCCACTAAGATCCCATCCCATAATATCACATGACCCAAATAATGCACTTCCCATTTGAAAAAGGCACACTTCAACAAGCTACCATAAAGTTGATTCTCCCTTAAACACTACAATACCATCCCTAAGTGCTCTTTGTATTCCTTCTCATCATGTGAATAGACCAAAATATCATCTAGGAACACTACTATAAACTTGTCTAGGAATGTGAAAAATACCCCATTCATGAGGCTCATAAATATAGCTAGGGCATTCATGAGACAAAAAGGTACCATCCTGAACTTGTAGTGACCATATCTTGTATGGGATGTAGTCTTTTGGATGTCACTTTCCATAATGCATAATTGATGGTATCATCATTTCAAATCTATTTTGGAGAATACTTGGGCACCCTATAACTAACTAAATAGGTCATCTATCCTAGGTAGTAGGTATTAGTTCCTAACGGTTACCTTATTCAACTGTCAGTAATCAATGCACAATCTAAGTGACTCATCCTTCTTCATTACAAAAATTATCAATGCTCCCCAAGGTGACACACTAGGCTAGATATGTCCCTTCTCCAAAAATTCCTCTAGCTAAATCTTAAGCTCATTGAGCTCATTGGTGGTCATTATGTAGAGTGATGTAGATATGGGTTTAGCTCCTGGCACGAGATCAATATGGAAATCAACTATCCTCGGTAGTGGCATACTAGGAAGTTCTGATGGAAAGACATCAACAAACTCCTATAATATCATATAGTCATCGAGGCAAGGTTCCTCCTCTACATCCTCCTCTTTATCACTAATGATGATGGAAAATAGCTAACACCCCTTCCACATGCACCGCTTAAGCTGCATGGCAGAAATCATATGGAGGGAATTTGGCCTCTAAACTCCTAAAATCACCCTAGGTCAACCATGATCATCTACACACTCAATTATCTTTTGTCTGCAATCTACCTTAGTTTTGTGGGTGCAAAGCCAATCCATGCGAAGGACTGCATCATAGGAACCCAAGGGCGTAATATGCAAGTCTAATATGGTGAACATGTCTCCAATCTAGATCAAACACTAATGGATCAAGTAATCAACTGAAACCCTAGCCCCTAACGCTAACTCAACCTCCTAGTCAACATCTTGTCTAGCTATCACTAGCTTGCATCGCTCCACTATAAAATGTGATATAAGAGAATCTATAGCTTTGGATTCAAATAGTATAGTAACCTCATATCATCCAATTATACATATAGCCTCAAGCACCATGGCTTGATGCTTGACCTAGCAGATATCAACCACTATAAACACCCTATGGGATCTACCCATATCACCTACTATAGGCTCTAAGATGGCTCTTCATTGACTACCTATTGTGGGTCCCTGTGGAGACTCTCTCACAATATGACCCATATCATTGCATGCATAACATGGCCCATGTGACTGAATCTACACTCCCTATGGTCTAGACTATTGCTGACCCCAGTCCTATTAGATCCACCAAAGCCTCCGCTAGAGGACTGTTGAGCCTAGCCAGCTCTGTATACTGAGTCTATGGCCTCTGATCACATTTGGGGCCCTGTGTCTACCACTATTTGGGCTTAGAGCCCTAATAACCCTGAGATGACCTATATCTAGTGTCCTATTGGCCTCTTTGATATGTCTATGGGGCCTTTGAGGACCTTGTTGAATGACTTTGATTACACTTCCAAGAAGGTTTCTATTGTGCTAGCTACTGGGAGGGGTTCTAGTTATGGTACCTATCCTAAGATTCCTGTCTAGTATGAATATCTTCAGAAACCAATATCATCTCAATTGCCTCTTTAAAAGTGGCAAGAAATGCTAGCCACATTGATCCCTAGAGAGATAAATTAAGGCCCTAATGAACTGATGGATGCATAGCTTCTCATCTCTCATGTACTCCACATAAGGAAGTAGCTCCAAGAACCTACTCTCCTACTGGGCCACCATGAGACCCCTCTACTGGAGATCATGGAACTCTTCAACTTGCCTCTTTCTAAAGTGCTCTAAAAAATATCTATCTCTAAAATTTTCCACAAAGGACTCCCATGTGAGTGTCTCTATGTCTACATTCTATACAGTCTCCTCCTCCTACCACTAGTTAGAGGCATATTCTCATAATAGGTCTATGGCTAGTCATCCATTTAGATTTCTCCTATGGGTATGCAATCTACAACACCTCTATAAACTCTATAACCATGCCTCTACACGTGTGTCATTTGTGGTACCAATGAATATGGGTGACTTGAGTCATAGTAACACACTAATCTCATCCTCAATATCTGAGAGTGCTCTCATTGGTGCTCACTCTAATGTAGGGGGTGGCACATTCTAGTGTATTGATGCTTTCCCCTAATCCTCTACATGTCTTGGTGGGAGACTCCTACTCCTTTCCCTGATATCAACCCTATGTCCCTTTGCACCCTATTTTTCTGACTGTGGAATGATAGGTGGTAATCTCTACTACACTACCCCAATAAGATTATTGATAGCATTTGAAACCTGATCAAGATTTGGAGGTTGCCCCAATGGGAGTCCTCCCACATCCTATCCTACCCCCTCTTGGCCTGTTGGGTTTTCTCTAGGAACTTTGGCCCTCCGATGACCATTGCAAGTGACTATAGGCATCCTACACAAAGTTGCAGTTCATAGGTTAGATGTAATGGGTTAGGCTACTAGTGTTGTAACCCAAAGCTCTAATACGAGAATGTCATGCCCAAAATTCAACAAGGAAAAAACATAAATTTTTTTTTTTTTAAAGATACATTAATGTTTATAATTTAATCGAATGACTTGATGTTTAATTTAAAGGGTTTACACTTATATCAAGTTGTAGTTATTCTTGAATGGTATTCATTATGGCTAAATGTGTTTAAGTTACATTCTAACATTACCAGATTACATCAAAGATTTGGATATTGCCAACTAATTTGAATTTTTGATTAGATGAGAAGATACATAATCTACACTTAACTTGGAGATCTTAAAGTTAACTAATGGGTCATAGGATGTGCTGTTCAAAATTGGATTCAAGTTATCTATGGTAGGTTACCAAGTTGACCATCAATGTTTACAGTACTAAGTTAAAATAGTAATTTAGATTATAACTCTTGACCTTCAATGCTTTTCATTAAGATACTTTTCAATGTATGTAAAAATTCAATTTCTCAAGTCAATGGTTTTTGAGTATAGGGACACAAAGAAGTTATATGATTACCCTTTTTTTTTTTTCAAACACATGTTGCCCTATCACAAAATATGTACACATCTACAACTATGTCTTCCACATCATTTAGATACAAAAATTATATTCCTCTTGATCAACTTCTTACTACCCATCTTTTCTTTTCTTAACTCTGATCATTTCATTTTTGCACTACTAACTAGGTCTCTATTATTATTTATTCAAATTGATTCATTTATTTATTTATTGATTTGTTTAATTTTTTATTTATTTACTTATTTATTAATAATAATATTATTACTTTTCTTTTAAATTACTAATCGATCCTTAAATATTAATTTTATATCCTATATACTTACTACATCCTTTATGAGGACTATTCCCTATCTAGTTTCCTTTTCTTTTTACCCAAACAATATTGACATATAAATAAAATATATTTATTTAGAACTTATTCCAAGTCTATGCTATAAGTCCCCCTTAACAATTAACTTTATTAAACACATAAAAAAATTAAAATTCAAAATGCAATATACTCTTACCTACACAACTACCTTAAGTCCTTAAATTTCTAAATCTACCATAACTACCCCTACGCCCTATCTTCTAGACCTCCCTTTTTCCCTCTCTCTTCCCACATGGGAAGGAGGAAGGAGGGAAGCATACTTGTCTTAAGGTGAACATAAAACATTTAACGCCCCCTCTACCAATATGGCCGCAAAGTAATAAAAGGGGAAAAGGGTTGACCTTAAGCCCATTTAACTTGTTTTTTTGTTTTAAATTCATTCTCTTCAAATCACCATGACATGATAAGCTTCAAGTCCTCCTAGGGTGGGGATTTATATATATATATATATATATATATATATATATATATATATATATATATATATATATATATATATATATATATATATATATAAATTTATTATTGTTTGAATGGCATAATACTTCTTGCAAGCATATGGCATTATAATATTTTATTTTGTGTTTACTCTTGGGTAGCCATCATAACTATGATAGTTGACATTTATAATTTTATATTGCTAGGGGGTGAAATATGTTTATTTTATTCTGATATTATTATTCTATTGTCTGTAATTTTTGGGAAATGATTTTGTTGAGTTGCCACACATTTTCTAGTACAAGATTCTTAAAGTTAAACTTTTCCTTAGTTTATTCATGAATTCTCTATAAAAAAAATTATATTTGGGTTGATAAAATTGAACATTGTATAGTGTATTATAATACCTATTAAATCTAGCAATCTAATGTATTACATAAAGCAACTAAAATATTACTAACATGATCTATTTGTAAGATATTCTAATATGAACATCATTGAAAACTATATTTGTTGGTAAATCCATGAACATCAAGTATTCAAATTCCATAATGATTTCCATTTCATGATTTAAACTATATATGAATTCCATTATCTTTCAAATATATATATTATACACTATGTATGAATCAAGATTGATCACATAATGCAACTAATTATTTCTATGAGCATGGAGAATAATAGAACAACAACGAATAGTCTTATTTATATTATATTGATGCCTATTGATGCTTAACTCTTCTCTTCAATACATTCCTATCCAAGATTATGAACCAACAACATCAATACAATAAATCTTTCTTTCATGATCCTCTCAAGCTTACATCCAACTTTTATCAAGCATACACATAAGGTGGTGAAATCACCATATCAAGATATACAATGGAAGGACCTTTTTACAATACACAAATGATTCACAATCTCTCAAAGACAAATGAATGTGATTAATAACAATAGTCTTACAATAGAAACTAATTTACATAACAAGATGGAGTTTGTTTCTCCATTTTCAACACAATACAATAGAGTCTTCTTCTCCTATGCAATGAATAGACTATATGAGCTCCATATTTCCAAGAACATCAAGTAAATCGTGTAGAGATAGAGACAAAAATGGGAACCATGGAGGCTCACCTTGCATCCTAGGCCTCATGGAGGCCACCCACCGAGCTTGGAGAAACTAGGCACAAACGGTTGCACACCTTCACATTCACATATTATGCAAACTATAACAACATAATTTTAGAACAACACAATACAACCCATGCCAATGCTTGCACATAGATTCTACCATAGAATCAAGATATAGGATGAAGGTGGGCTCTCACCATGAGGAGAATTCAAATCCAAGAATCTCATATACTCACATAATCCTAGAAGTAACATGTGTTTTCAAGGCTTAGCAATATCTTCCCTCTTCATACACCTCCTTAAACCTCCCAAGAATGCAAGTAATCATGTAGTCCATACACCATTGAAACACATCAAAATCATCTCCTCACATGGGAGAGTTTCTCAACTACATGGGTGACCCCAACTAACCCCTTCACCCAAGCATCTCTTCCCTCCCAACAGCGAGTAATGCTTCACAACTATTTACAAAAACAAATAACATGTACAAAACAAGATTCAAGGAAGAAATCACATAAAATTTCTCACATTCAACACACATACAACAAGATTCTTCACAAACCACATCTACACCATATCAAATCCATAATGCAATGAAAAAACACCATATCAAATTTACAATGCAATGAAGAAACATTATTGATCATGGATACCAACCTCACTCCAAGAAATGGAAAATGAAAGTTGTAGTACAACTCCTTATCCTCTTCCTCAAAACCCTAAATGTCTCTAAAGTTAGAGAGTTGACAAGTGGGTTTCTAGTTTGGCCATGCCCCTAAATATGACTCCCATTTTTGGATTTAATATAAAATGCATTTTTTTTGGGATCTTCTAGGTCTTCTAAGCACCCTAGTGGTCATTTTTAGCCCCTAACTTAAAGTATTATCATGGGTAGGATTTATTTTCATCACAAATTCACCTTAGAGCTACTTTTGGCCCTCACAATGTTAGGTAAAGTCTAATTCCAAATTCTTATGGGGTAACCCTTGTTTCCCTCACTAAATCAAGGAAATTAAATCTAATTCTTAATGAAATAATTTAACTTGAGATAAGGTGGCTACATGATCCATCTTCAGAGAACATGTCATTTCCACATAACGAGTACAAGTTTCAAGTGACACACAAAATTTCACTATACATCGCACATGACATGTTCTGAATCTACTCATGAAATACATACTACAAACATACATCTCATGTTTAAAAAATAACACATCACAATGAGGTTTATGAATCTTCCAAAGATTCACCTTGGCAGTTTCATATTAACACGTGTTTATACTTTGTTTTCTCATTATGTTTACATGGTTCCTTTCTTGCACACTAAACTCAAGCATCACTAATCTAATAAAAAATCTCATATAAAATACATATGAAAGTAAAGATACATGATAATTTTGTTATTCTACAATTCAGATATAAACATTCCATAATTAACTTCCTATTCTCCATCATTTTCTTACATACATTTAATCATTAAACCTCAAAATTTTAATATTTTTGACTTTCCTAACAAGATCAATTTAAGCATTTTGAATCACAACATAATTTGATTTCCTATCATAGTAGTGAAGTACTAAATAAATATCCATTAATTCATCGCTTATGACAAATTAAGTCCTAATACAAATCATAATGGAAAATCACAAGCTAAACATCATTAGATACTTAGCAAAATTTATTGTCCATCAAGTATAAAAATGCATGTTGAGATATCCAATCCTAGATAAAAAAAAATAGAAATACATTATCTATGCTATGATGGGTTAGGCTGAGGCCTCACATCCTATCCTCCTAGGCATGAACATTATCCTAGAGTTCATCAAAAATATAGGGATACTATGCTCTGATTTGTGTTGCATCCTCCCATGATGTTGTGACCTCATCATAATAGCCCCATTGGACTCTAACCTAGTCCAACTCTCTCCCTTGAAGTGAGAGGGTTTGCCAAGCCAATATGTGAATGGGCTCCAAGGCTATTTGTCTGTCTGACTCAACCTATAAGGCATCCCAATATATGAGGTGAGACTCATCATAAATATACTTTTGCAATATAGAAACATGAAATACATCATTGATACATGATAGGCTAGGTGGAAGGGCTAGCTAATAGGTGACTAGTCCTATGCACTCCAAAATATTGAAGGGTCCAAAAAAACAAAGTGTTATGTTAGAGCCCTTTCCATAATGGATTGGACTCTTATGAGGTTGCACTCTTAAGGATACTCTATCATTCACCATGTACTCCCTATCTTCCCTCTTAGCATTTGCATACTTCTATTTATCCTGGACCTCTTTGAGTCATTGCCTAATCTATGTCACCTATTGTACCATGTCCTTGACCAACTATGGTCCAATAGATACTCTATCCTCGATCCTACCCCACCTCAAGGATGTCCTACAAGGTCTATTGTACAAGGCCTGGTAGGGTGGCATACCAATGGAAGAATGATGCCCATTATTATAGGTAAACTCAGTAAGATGCAAGTATTCTTCCCAATTAACTTGGTTATCCATCACATACATCTACAACATATCCTCTAAAATTTGATTAACCCTCTTTGTCTATCCATCTATTTGAGGATGACAAGTAGTGCTAAATTTGAGCCTAAGCTCAATGCTGCTTGTAATTCCCTCTAAAAGGATAATGTAAACAAGGAATCTCTATATGAGATGATCTTATGAGGAATGTCATGAAGTCTAAAATGTCTACAATAACACTTGTGCAATTGTAGGGGTGGTGAAGCTAGTCTAAACTGGTGAAAAATGAGCAACTTTGGTCAACTTGTCAACTGTCACTAGGATGGCATCATGGCGATGAGAAGACATCAGAAGACCAACAATGAAATCCATGGAGATAGTGTCCCACTTCCACTCCTGTATCTCATAGGGCTACAAGAGTCCACCTAGATTTTTATGTTATGCCTTAACCCTCTGACACTCAAGACATCTGGCTACAGTATTAGCAATTTTCATCCTCATACTTGACCAATGATATAGATGTCTTAATTCAGCATGGAGTTTCTTAACTATGGGATGTGTTGCATAAGGTGCTCAATGAGCCTCCAGAATAATGAACTCATGCAATTCACCTATGGAGGGTACATAGATGCACCCTTTATGCCATAATAACCTCTTAGAATCCAATAAATAATTAGAAAATTTACCCTCAAGGGGTCTCTGAGAGTGGACTATCTAGCAAAATTCTACATAGAATTCATCCTTTGGTAGGTGGTGCATAATATGCTCCCTCAGATCTTTTCCTATAACCATGGAAGTGAGCTCATGTCATCATCTACTCAAAGCATCCACCACTACATTCTCCTTATGCTTAATGTAGTTCATGTCAAAATCATATTCACACAGGAACTCCATCCATCTCCTTTGCCTAGGATTAAGATTTGGCTGCGTGAAAATATACTACAAGCTCTAGTGATCTAAATAAAGTTCAAATCATCACCCAAGAAGAAAATGATGCCATCTTTCCATTACATTGACCACTATTACAAACTTGAGATCATAAGTAGGGTAATTGAGCTCATGAGCCTTTAGTTTCCTAGACTCGTAAGCTATGGCTCGACCCTCTTACATAAGGATAGCTCCAATTTCATCCAATGAGGGGTTGGGTACTAGCAAAATAGTTGCACTAGTGAGTGCCCTCTTTTTGAAAGGCCTCCTCACACTTTTCTATTCCACTCAAACTTCTCCCCCTTCCTCTAAAGAGAGGTAATGGGGTGAGCTACCCTAGAGAAACCTACCAAAAATTGCCTATAGTATCCTGCTAATCACATAAAACTTCTGACCTCTATGATAGTGGTGGGTACTTCCCAATCCATGATGGCTTAGATCTTGGATGGGTCCACTGAGATCCCATCCATTGATATCACAAGACCCAAATAATACACTTCTTGTCTGAAAAAAGGCACACTTCAACAAGCTACCATAAACATGATTCTCCCTTAATTGCTGCAATACCTACCATAGGCGCTCTTTGTATTCCTTCTCATCATGCTAATAGACCAAAATATCATCTGGGAACACTACTAGAAACTTTTCTAGGAATGTGTGGAGTACCCCATTGATGAGGCTCATAAATATAGCTAGGGCATTCATGAGACTAAAAGTTACCATTGTGAACTCGTAGCGACCATATCTTGTACAAAATATAGTCTTGTGGATGTCACTTTCCAAGATGCACAACTAATGGTACCATGACTTCAAATATATTTTAGAGAATACTCGAGCACCCTATAACTAGTTAAATAGGTCATCAATCCTAGGTAGTAGGTATCAATTCCTAACAGTTACCTTATTCAACTATCGCTAATTAATGCAAAATCTAATTAACCCATCCTTCTTCCTTACAAAGATCATCAGTACTCCCCAAGGTGATACACTAGGTCGGATATGTCCCTTCTCCAAAAGTTACTCTAGCTATATCTTAAACTCATTGAGCTCATGGGTGGTCATCCTATAGGGTGCTCTAGATATGGGTTTATCTCCTAGCATGAGATAAATATGGAAATCAAATGCCCTTAGTGGTGGCATACTAGGAAGTTCTAATGGAAACACATCTGCAAACTCCTATAATATCAGATAATCATGGAAGGAAGGTTCCTCCCCTACATCCTCCTC
Organism: Cupressus sempervirens; assembly: GCA_028749045.1. NCBI lineage: Eukaryota > Viridiplantae > Streptophyta > Pinopsida > Cupressales > Cupressaceae > Cupressus > Cupressus sempervirens. The sequence goes on along the minus strand of CM053786.1, from coordinate 133,085,548 downwards.
TCTATCACTGATGGTTATGGAAAATAGTTGACACCCCTTCTACATGCACCACTTAAGCTACATGGTGGAAATCATATGGAGGGATATTGGCCTCTGAACTCCTAAAATCACCATAGGTGAACCATGATCATCTACACATTCAATTATCTTTTGTCTGCAATCCACCTTGGCACTGTAGGTGCAAAGCCAATCCATGCCAAGGACTACATCATAGGAAATCAAGGGAGTAATACGCAAGTCTAATCTAGTGAACATGTCTCCAATCTAGACCAGACACTCATGGATCAAGGAATCAACTAACACCCTAGCCCCTAAAGCTAACTCAACCTCCTAGTCAACATCTTGTCTAGCTACCGCTAGCCTGCATCGCTCCACTGTAAAAGGGGATATAAAAGAATCTATAGCTCTAGATTCAAATAGTATAGTAACCTCTTATCCTCGAATCATACATGTAGCCTCAATCACTATGGCCTGATGCTAGGCTTGGCAGTTAACAACTTTTGTAAACACCCTATGGGATCTACCCATATCACCTACTATAGGCTCTAAGGTGGCTCCTCACTGACTACTTGTTGTGGGTCCCTATGGACACTCTCTCACAATATGACCCATATCACCATATGCATAATATGTCCCATGGGTCTAAATCTACACTCCCTATGGTCTAGGCTACTATTGACCCCCTGTCCCACTAGATCCACTAAAAACCTCCCCTAAAGGACTGTTAAGTCCTAGCTAGCTACGTATACTAAGTTTGTGGCCTCTAATAATATATAGGTGTAATGTCCCTTTACTGATTTTATATGATATTTCAAGCCTCTAATCAGATCTTTAAAATCAAACAACACAATATTTCAAAGATCCACCAATTTCTCAATAAACCCCAAATCGGGTATGCTCGAAATAGTGCCAAAAACTTCACAGCGTCACATATTATTAATAAATCTGAAAGTGGAAATTTTTATAGAAATTTAAGAATCATAACAGCCTAAAAAATGACATTTCTATATCTGTATATCATTTACACAACAGCTCCCAAACGGAGGATAAAAACAATGCTCATCGGGCTCCTGAAAACAACACGGAATAGCCCGAAAACACCACAAAAACACTAATAATCTATCACAGAAGTATAATCATGAAAAAATACATATATTCAACTCTTATTTAACATTTAAAAGTTTTAAATACAACAGCAACCCAAACTGATATGAAATACTCAACTGGAAACACCAAACTCTTACAAAAAACATACCCGAAAATCCACAAATTTGCACTGTTCAACACAAAGGCAAACTCTGCATGAGCATGCACATGAAATGGATTTAAAATCCCATACTTACCCTTCCTAAAAACCTAAAAACTCCCATTCTTGGGTCTCCTTCTCCACAGGTTTGGCAGCCTCTGAAGAACAACAAAGAAAATGAGCAAAATCAAGTTTTGGAATCAGCCCAAAATGCCTCCAAACCCATTAAAAGAGAGCATAACCCTAACTCACATCAAAGAGGGTTTAATAAAATATAATTTAATAATAATTTTTATTTACTAGTCCATTGGTTTCCAAAGATTAGCCCCTTTTGCTGAAACTTCACCTTTTTGGAGCCTACCTACCTTAGAAAAGTTTATTATTTATAATTATTTGAAAAGGGGACATGACAAGTCCTCCCCTCCCAAATATTGCTTGTCCTCAAGAAATGAAGGTTGGAATTCTCAAGAATATGTGCTCCTTCCCAAGTTGCATTCTCTAGTGGTAATCCTTTCCATTTGACCAAATTCTCTATGACGCTCCCATTTCTCAATCTTTTCTCTCTTGTATCCAAAATCTCTTCTAGTATCAAAACTAATTTCCCTTCATCATCAAGAGGTGGTAATTTTGTAGATACTATGGTTTTCTGGCCTAGAACCTTCTTCAGGCAAGATACATGGAAAATATTATGTATTTTTCTGTTTGGTGGGAGCTCCAATTCATAAGCTACCTCTCCTACATTCTTGATGATCTTATAAGGCCCATAGAACCTTGGCTTGAGTTTCTCTACCTCACTCCTCTTCAAGGTTCTTTGCTTATTGGCTGCAACCTAACAAATACCAAATCTCCCACCTCAAAAGATCTTTCAATCCTTTTCCTATCAGTATATAACTTTTGTTGGTTATGTGCATGTTGTAGATTATCCTTGAGGGACCTTATTATGTCTTGGCTTTTCTTGACAAAATCACTTGCTGCAGGTACTCCGCTATCGAAAAGTATTAGATCAACAAAGGAAAGGGCATCATAACCATAAAGAGCATGAAAAGGAGGCATACCAATAGACATGTGATGACATGTATTGTAACAATACTCCCCTAGGTGTAACCATTTCACCCAAGCATGTTGTTGATTTGAAGCATAGTTCCTCAAATATCCCTCTATCCATTTGTTAACTATCTTTGTTTGTCCATCTGTTTGAGGGTGATAGCTAGTACTGAGAGTGAGTTTAGTTCCTACCAAATGAAAGAGCTCTTTCCAAAAAGAGCTGAGGAATCTACTATCCCAATCACTAACAATGTTTCTAGGCAAGCCATGTAATCTAAAAATTTTCTTGAAGAACAATTCGACCACTTGTGATGCCTTGAAATCAGATGTGATAGGAAAGAAATGTGCATACTTAGTTATTCTATCTACCACCACATATATTCAATCCTTACCTTGAACCTTGGCAACCCAGTGATGAAGTCCATGGAAATACTTTCCCATTTTTGTTCAGGAATACGAAGTGGCTGTAACAACCCTACAGGAAAATTTTGCTCACTCTTGCTTTGTTGGCATACCATACATTCCTTAATGTGTTTAAGCACATCCTCCTTCATTACCTTCCATGAAAACCACTCTCAAATTTTCCTGTATGTCTTGAAGTATCCCTAATGACCAGCCAAAGGTGTGTCATGAAAGGCCCTCAATATCCTCTCCTTAGTTTTTTATCCTGGCACTAAGAAGATCCTGTTCTTGTAATAAATCAATTCATCAACAACCTTGTACCTATTATCATCCACTAACTTATCCAAAATCTTGGTGGCAAAGGAATATTTATCATACTCTAAAATTATGGAGACTTTCCAATCAGCAAAGATAGATGTTAAGGAACACAAAGTGGGCTTTCTTGAGAGAGCATTAGCAACCACATTATTCTTTCCTTTCATGTATTCAATATCAAAATCATAAGCTTACAATTTTCTTACCCATTTTGGTTGACGATCATTCAAATCCTTTTGGTTCAAGAAGAACCTGAGGCTATTATGGTCTATCTTTACAATGAATCTCCCACATACCAAATATTGTCTAAACTTATAAAGTGCATGCATGATTGCCAACATTTCCTTATCATAAATGGAGTAACCTTTCTTTGATTAATTTAATTTTCTACTCTCAAATGCTATTGCATGTCCCCTTTGAGTTAGGACAGCCCCTATACCTTCTCCAGAAGCATCACATTCAACAACAAAAAGTAAAGAGAAATCTAGAATTGCAAGCACAAGGCATGAACTCATTACCTCCTTAAGCTTATCAAATGTTTTTTGTGCCTCTTCTGTCCAAAAAAAAGCTCCTTTTTTTGTCAAATCAGTCAAGGGGGCAGCAAGCTAAGAAAATCCCTTGCCAAATCTCCTATAGTAGCTACACAACCCAAAGAAACCTCTCAACTGTGTAAGATTAGTGGGTGGAAGCCAATCCAAAATTGCCTGGATTTTTTGTTGACCAACCTGTACTCTTTTAGAACTTATAATATGTCCCAAATATAGGATCTTTGTCAAACCAAACTCACATTTAGATAGCTTAGCATAGAAGGATTGCTGCTCCAAGATTCCCAAAACATTGTCTATGTGCTTTAGATGCTCTTCCCATGTTTTACTGTAAAGCAAGATATCATCAAAAAATACCAAAAAAAATTTTCAAAGATGCTATCTGAATACCTTATTCATACAAGATTGGAATGTTGTAGGTGCATTAGTGAGGCCAAATGGCATAACAAGAAATTCAAAGTGCCCATAGTGACATCTGAAAGTAGTCTTTTCCACATCTTCACTCCTCATTTGGATTTGATGGTACCCTAATCTTAAGTCAATTTTTGAGAAGTATACAACACCATGTAACTCATCAATGAGTTCATCTATGCATGGTATGGGATACCTATTTTTTATGGTCTTCTTGTTTAGAGCCCTGTAGTCTATACACATTCTCATTTTACCATTCTTTTTCTTGACAAGTACCACAGATGATGCAAATGGACTAGAGCTAAGCCTTATGAATCCCATGTCTAGGAGTTTTTTAATAGTTTTTTTAATTTCTTCCTTATAACCTCTTGGATGGTGATATGGGGTTGTTATAACTGGTTTGGCACCCTATTCTAACTCTATAACATGCTCAAAATTTGTATCTGGTGGTAATCCTGGATGCAAGTCATTGAAAACTATACTATGCTTACCAAGAATATTTTGAATTTCAAAATGGAAATTACTTTGATTCCATGGAGATCTTGTTGGATGGATTATGACTCCTACTGCCCATGCTACTTTTCCTCTTCTAAAAGTTCTCTCCATCCTCTTTGTAGAGACTACCTTAGGTGCACCATTCGATAAGCCTCTCAATATGACTTCTTTCCCATTGGAATGGAATTTAAATTCCATAGTTTGATGGTTCATGTAATAGCCTCCAATAGAGTGCAACCATTGAACATCCAATACTAGATATGTCTCCCCAATACCAACCACATAGAAGTCATCACATAACTCATAATCTCCTAAGGACGTCTTGAGTTGTTTCACCACCCGTGTGCAAGGCATAGTGAATCCATCAGCTACAGTAACATTGAATCCCTCAAAATATTCTGCTTTAAGCCCTCTTTTCATGACAAATCCCTCATCAATAAAATTCTGAGTTGCCCCACTATTAAGAAGAATTGTCAACCTTTTCCCTGCTAGTACCCCTCTAATTTGAAAGGGATGGTATCTTGGGACTCCTGATAATGCTGCTAAAGTGTCATCCTTGTTGATTTATTTTTCTTTCTCTTCTTCTACCTCCTCCTTAGTGTCATGAAATTCCTCATGCTCATCGGAATCAAATTCTGAAGCAACTTCAATATAGTGCACTTGACCTTTTCCCAAACATCTGTGTCCTAGAACCCATGGTTCTCTACAAGTAAAACAAAGCTTTTTCTTTCGTAATTCACTCCTAGTCTCTTCATCTACCTTCTTTTTTGCCACATTTATCACATCTTTTGGTGGTAGTGTTGGTAAAGTCTTTTTCTAAAAATTTCCCTTATGTTGCCAAAGATTTGGGGGTTTTTGATTAGTGACTGGTTTCATAGGCACACAAGTTTCAAGTTGGAAGCTTCTTTTGATAGCTTCCTGTAAGGTTGACAGTGAGAAAGCCTTAACCAAACCCTTAACAAAATCTTCTAAACCATCAAGAAAAAGATAAACAATCCTCTTTTCACTCATATTAGGTACCATAACAGCCACTTTTTGAAACTCTTCTATATACTCGTTAACTAATTTGGTTTGCTTCAACTTTGGCACTTCTTTAAAGTACTCTTCATCATCCTTGAGGTCAAATCTATCTATCACTTTTTGACTAAAATCATCAAATAGTAGTTACCTGATCATGACCTTGAGTAGTCATTCCATGATACCACCAATCATAGGCTACATCTTCCAAGTGTATACTTGCAAATTGAACAACATCACTCTCCTTCATGGGGTTAAGTGTGAAGAAAGTCTGTAATTTTTGTAGCCATGCTCTAGCTGAAATTTTATTTGTTCCATCAAAAGTAGGTGTTGTAAACTTGCTTATTTTATTTTTGAGCTCTCTTCCACTTATTTCATGCTCCCTCCTATTCTCTTTCTTGGGCATCAAAGTGTTCATCATATCCACATATTCTCTAAAAGGAACCAAACTACGAAAGTCATCATCTAAGCCATTGTAAGTAGCTCTTAATGCAATCAAGTTACCTGTAACCTCTTCCACGGGATTAAGGGCTAGATTTGGTACTAGTGGCTCATCCATAGACAAGAAAATATTTTTGGTTGATTTATATGGTGTGGATTTCAGATTTCTTGGCTCCTCTGAAGTGCTCCCTTTCTCATTAATAAATGCAACTCCTTGCAGTTTTTCTGTCAATATTCGCAAAGCCTCTCTAGTTTCTGTCAAACTATCCACTGTTTGCTTCTGAGTATTTTGGATGTCTTGGAAGAATTTTTTTTCCATCTCATCTAGATCAGCCATACTTTTTCCTTCCTTGGATTTTGTACTTTTACTTTCAACTGGAGGTTTGATCAAAATTTCTTTATTCTTTTCTCGCTGCAAATATCTTTTTTCTCGTTCACTTAGTTTCATGCAACCATAAATTTTGACATGCAATTGATTAGAAGAAACATGAAATCACTAAATTCACCAAGAACTAACATGAAAATGATTAGAAGTAGCATGCAACAATAAATTTTGACATGCAGCTGATTAGAAGCAACATGCAACTATAAATTATGACATGCAAGATTTGGGTAGTTGTCAAAACTGACATGCAAACTTCTACAAACCCTCAGGCTGGCAAGATAATTGCTCTGATACCACTATAATGTCCCTTTACTAATTTTATATGATATTTCAAGCCTCTAATTAGATCTTTAAAATCAAACAACACAATATTTCAAAAATCTACCAATTTCTCAATAAACCCCAAATCTGGTATGCTCGAAATAGTGCCAAAAACTTCACAGCTTCACATATTATTAATAAATCTGAAAGTGGAAATTTTTATAGAAATTTCAGCAGAATAAAAGCCTAAAAAATGACATTTTTGGATCTTTATATCATTTACACAACAGCTCCTAAATGGAGGATAAAAACAATGCTCATCGGGCTCCTGAAAATAACACGGAATAGCCCAAAAACACCACAAAAACACTAATAATCTATCATAGAAGTATAATCACGACAAAATATATATATTAAACTCTATTTTAATATATAAAAGTATGAAATACAGCAGAAAACCAAACTGATATGAAATACTCAACCGAAAATACCAAACTCTTACAAAAAACACACCCGAAAACTCAAAAATTTGCACTGTTCAACACAAAGGCAAACTCTGCATGAGCATGCACATGGAATGGCTTTAAACTTCCATCCTTATCCTTCTTTTAAACCTGAAAAATCCATTCTTGGGTCTCCTTCTCCATAGGTTTGGCAGCCTCTGAAGAACAACAAAGAAAATGAGCAAAATCAAGTTCTGGAATCAGCCCAAAATGCTTCCAAACCCCTTAAAAGAGGGCATAACCCTAACTCACATCCAAGAGGGGTTTGTAAAATATAATTTAATAATAATTTTTATTTATTAGTCCATTGGTTTCTAAATATTAGCCCTTGTTTCCGAAACTTCACCTTTTTGGAGCCTGCCTACCTTAGCAAAGTTTATTATTTTTAATTATTTGAAAAGGGGACATGACACTGGGGCCCTATGTTTGCCACTGTTTGTGCTTAGAGCCCTGATAACCCTAAGATGATCTATGTCTAGTGTCTTGTTAGCCTCTTTTTTGTGTCTATAGGGCCTTTGAGGACTCTGATAAATGAATCTGATTACCCTTCCAAGAGAGTTTCTATTGTGTATACTACTAAGAGGGGTTTTGGTTATGGGACCTATCTTGAGATTCCTCTCTAGTATGAATGTCTTCAACAACCAATGCCATCTCAACTACCTCTTTGAAATTGGTAGGAAATGCTAGCCACATAGATCACTAGAGAGATAATTTAAGGCCCTTAATGAACTGATGGATGTGTAGCTTTTCATCTCTCATGTACTCCACATAAGGAAGTAGCTCCAAGAAACTACTCTCACACTAGGCCACCGTGAGACCCCTCTACTGGAGATCATGGAACTCCTCAACCTACCTCTATCTAAAGTGCTCTGACAAATATCTATCTCTAAAATGGTCCACAAAGGACTTCCATGTGAGTGTCTCTATGTCTACTCTCCCTACGGTCTCCTCCTATTGCCACTAGTTGGAGGCATCCTTTTGTAATAGATGTATGGCTAGTCATGTCTTTAGATTGCTCCCATGGGTATACAATCTAAAGCACCTCTAAAAACTCTATAATCCTACCTCCGCACATGTGCCATCTGTGGTACTAATGAATATGGGTAGCTTAAGTCATAGTAACTCACTAATCTCATCCCCAATATCTTGAGGTGCTCTCACTAGTACTCACTCTAATGAAGGGGGTGGATCTATCTAGTGTACTAATGCTTCCCCTAATCCTCTACAAGTCTAGGTGGGGGAATACTACTCCTTTCCTTGATATCAACCCCATGTCCCTCTATACCCTACAGTCCTCACTATGGAATGATAGGTGGTAATCTTTGTTGCACTACCCCAATAAGATTATTGATAGCATTCAAAACCTGATCAAGATTTGGAGGTTGCCCCAGTGAGGGTCCTCCCACATCCTGTCCTACCCCCTCTTGGCTTCTTGGGTTTGTTTTAGGACATCTAGCCCTTCAATGACTATTGCAGTTGACTATGGGTAGCCTACACAAAGTTGCAGCTCATAGGTTAGGTTTAATGGGTTAGGCTCCTAGTGTTGTAATCCAAAGCACTAATACCAAAATGTCATGACCAAAATTCAGCAAGGAAAAAACACAACAATTTTTTTTTTAAAGATACTTTAATGTTTATAATTTAATCTAATGACTTGATGTTTAATTTAAAGGGGTTTACACTTATATCAAGTTGCGGTTATTCTTGAATAGTACTCATTATGACTAAATGTGTTTAAGTTGCATTCTAAGGTTATAGAATTACATCGAATATTCAAATATTTCTGACTAATTTGAATTTTTTATTAGATAAGAAGATACATAATCTACACTTAACTTGGAGATGTTAAAGTTAACTAATGGGTCATAGGATGTGTTGATCAAAATCTAGATTCATGTTTTCTATGGTAGGTTTCCATGTTGACCAGCAATGTTTACAGTACTAAGTTAAAATGGTATTTTGGATTATAACCCTTCACCTTCAATGCTCCTTATTAAGATACTTTAGAATGCATGTGAAAATTCAATTTCTCGAGTCAATGGTTTAAGGGTATAAGGACATGAAGAACTTATATGATTACCCTAATTGTTTTTTCAAACACATGTTGCCCTACCACAACATACATATGCATCTACCCCTATGTCTTCCAATTCATTTAGATACATAAATTATATTCCTCTTGATGAACTTCTTACTACCCATCTTTTCTTTTCTTAACTCTGATCATTTCATTTTGCACTACTAACTAGGTCTTTGTTATTATTTATCTAAATTAATTCTTTTATTTATTTATTTAATTGTTTATTTATTTACTTATTTATTAATAATATTATTATTAATTTTCTTTTAATTTATTAATCTATTCTTAAATATTAATTTTATATCCTATATACTTACTACATCCTTTACTAGGACTATGCCCTATCTAGTTTCCTTTTCTTTTTACCCAAACAATATTGATATAAATAAAACATACTTATTTAGAACTTATTCCAAGTCTATGCTACGAGTCCCCCTTAACAATTAACTTTATTAAACACATTTTAAAAAATTAAAGTTCAAAATGCAATATACTCTTACCTACCCAACTACCTTAAGTCCTTAAATTCCTAAGTCTACCCTAACTACCCCTACCCCCTATCTTCTAGCCCTCCCATTTTCCCTCTCTCTTCCCATGTGAGAATGAGGAGGGAGGGAGGCATACTTGTCTTAAGGCACCCATAAAACATTTAATGCACCCCCCCCCCCCCCCCCCCCCAACCCCAACCCCCCTACTAGTATGGCCGCCAAGTAATAAAAGGGGAAAAGGGTTGACCTTAACCCCATTTAACTTGTTTTAAAAAAAAAAAGAATCCTTCTTTTCAAATCACCATGACATGATGGGTGTCACATCCTCTTAGGGTGGGCATTTATATATATTTTTATTTATTCTTTTAATTATTTTATTATTTTCTGACTGACATAGCACTTCTTGCAACCATATGGCATTATAATATTTTATTTTTTTGTGTTTACTCTTAGGCAGCCATCATAACTATGATAGTTGACATTTATAATTTTATATTGCTAGGGGGGGAAATATTTTTATTTTATTCTAATATTATTATTTTATTGTCTGTAATTTTTGGGAAATGATTTTGTTGAGTTGCCATACATTTTGCAACAAGAAAATGTGCACCTATAGGCTTCTTGAAGTTAAAGTTTTTCCTAGTTTCTTCATGCATGCTTTGTAATTTTTTTATATTTGGGTTGATAAAATTGAACATGTTATAGTGTATTATAGTACCTATTAAATCTAGCAATCTAATGTGTTACATAAACCAACTAACATAATACTTACGTGATCTATTTTTAAGATATTCTAATATGAACATCATTGAAAACTTTATTTGTTGGTAAATCCATGAACATCAAGTATTCAAATTCCATAATGATTTCCATTTCATGACTTAAACTAAATATGAATTCCATTATCTTTCAAATATATATATTCTACACTATGTATGAATCAAAATTGATCACATAATGCATCTAATTATTTCTATGAGCATGGAGGATAATAGAACAACAATGGATAGTCTTATCTACATTATATTGATGCCTACATTGATGCTTAACTCTTCTTTTCAATACATTCCTATCCAAGATTATGAACCAACAACATCAATACAATAAATCTTTCTTTCATGATCCTCTCAAGCTTACATCCTTCTTTTATCAAGCATGCACATAAGGTGGTGAAATCACCATATCAAGATCTACAATGGAAGGACTTTATTACAATACATAGATGATTCACAATCTCTCTAATGACAAATGAATGTGAATAATAACAACACTCTTACAATACAAACTAATTTACATAACAAGATGAAGTTTGTTTCTCAATTTTCTACATAATACAATAGAGTCTTCTTCTCCTATGCAATGAATAGACTACATGAGCTCCAAGTTTCTAGGAACATCAAGTAAATCCTGCAGAGATAGAGACAAAAATGGGAACCATGGAGGCTCACCTCCCAACCTATGCCTCAAGGATGTCACCCACCAAGCTTGGGGAAACAAGACACAAATGGTTGCATCCCTTACTAAATCAAGGAAATTAAATCTAATTGTTAATGAAAGAATTTAACTTGAGATAAGGTGGCTAATTGATCCATCTTCAAAGAACATGTCATTTCCACATAACGAGTACAAGTGTCAAGTGACACAAAAGAAATTCACTATACATCACACATGCCATGTTTTGAATCTACTCATGAAATACATACTACACACATACATCTCATGTTTACAAAATAACACATCACAACAAGGTTTATGAATCTTCCAAAGATTCACCTTGGTAGTTTCATATTAACATGTGTTTATACCTTATTTCCCTATTATGTTTCCATGGTTCCTTTCCTACACACGAAACTCAAGCATCAGTAATCCAATGAAAAGTCTTGTATAAGATACATATGAAAGTAAAGATACATGATAATTTTTTTATTCTACAATTCACATATAACACATTTCATAATTAAATTTCTATTCTCCAAATTTTAATTACATATATTTAATCATTAAACCTCAAAATTTGAATATTTTTTACTTTCCTAACAAGATCAATTTAAGCATTTTGAATCACTTCATAATTCCATTTTCTATCATAGTAGTGAAATACTGAATAAATATCCATTAATTCATCGATTATGCCAAATTAAGATCTAATATAGATCATAATGGAAAATCACAAGGTAAACATCATTGGATAAGTAGCAAAATTTACATCCATCAACTATCAAAATATATGTTGAGATATCTAGTCCTAAATAACAAAATGGAAATTCAATATCTATGCTATGGGTTGGGGTGAGGCCTCACAAAGTTTGATCTTATACTTGGGTCAAGCTACAACTATTGTGCACTTTCCTTAAGATCCTCATCAATTTTAGACAATTTGTCTTTTATTTCATTTGTGAAAATTGATGTATCACATAATTTTCCAAAAAGTAATTATACACTAATACAAGAAGTTTCTAGAGAGCCCAAAATAGAATATTTTTCTAATTAATGAATGACAATGTATTGAGCAATAAATTTTAAAACTTAATTCTTAAATGTTTTCTCAGCTTTCTATAACTATTTATCCTATCCATCCAAATCTTCATTATATTTCTAAACTACCTCTACCAACTGATACAAAATTGGTGGAGAAGTATCATCCTTTATACTTAGGGCCTTTGCTAGAATGTTCTTGGCACCCTCAATGATCTTAAACTCTTTGTTCCTTTCTTCTCTTAGCCTCTTCTTCTTGGTTTTCTTTTGAAGAAGTTCATTAAAGGTTTGCATCTGATCTAGAGTTAGATTTGAGATGTCCAATTTAGGAATGACAATCTCCTCATCAAGATGTATATCCTCCTCCTTTTATTTTCCTTTACCCAAAGATTTTGTGCTTGATTGACACTTGGTCTCAACTATCCTTGCACTTATTATGTGTGTACTAGGAATGGAAACAATAGTTGAAATAATAGGACTTACTAAAAAATGGATACTATACCCATTGATATATTGGTGGTAGAAATACTTGTTGTAGCCAAAATTTATGTAGAGGGTAGAACTTGTAGCTCATTAGATGATTAGATGAAGTTCTAGGCACTATTATCATTGGAGTACTAAGCTGGGCTGGTGCAAAGGTTGATTGGATGCTTGTTCTTGTAGTTTTGGTCATAGTTAATCTTGCTAAGGCTATCTCCACACTTGATGTTATTAATATTTTTCTAGGAGAATGAGGAAGTGAGGCTATGACCACCACAACAATCTTTACTAGGATGGTTTGCTCTGTATCCTAAGTATCTTCCTTGGTAGCCTCCTTCCCTTATTCCTCTTCATCATCTATATTATCAAAAGGAGTTACCTCTTCATCATCTTTCTCCTCCTTATCATCATCATCATCTTTATCACTGATACTTACAAAAAAATGAATTGATTTATGAAGAAGATATATATTCTTCCATGTGTTTGTAGAATTCTTCACAACATGCTCAATGTCATTCAACAATACAAGGTAGGTGTTGAATTTCAAGGTTAGTTTCTCTTCATTTTTCTTGAAGGATTCCTTCACCTCCTTATCAGTTAAGCTCGACATAAGTTACCTCAGGGTTTTCTCATATATATCTTTTGCAGTTTGTTTAGCAAATTCTGATCTTGTCTTAATCTTATCCATTAAAACACTAGGAATCTGAAGTGCAAGCTAATCAGGTGAGTATTTCCACTTACCCATCTTGGATATGACCAAGTCTTCAATTTACTTTTACTCTTCTTCAGTTTTGATTTCATATTTTAGTGCCTTGAAGTTTGTAATGCCAGAAGCTAATTTCAGATCTTTCAATCTATCTTAGAAAGTGGGTGGAGGTTTTCTAAAAATTATGTCTCCTCCTTCCTTGTCTAATTTCTTCCTTGAAGCCCTTGTTGTGAATAGAATAGTGGAGGGCTTGGTAGATTTAGTAATGGTTACCTTACCCTTCTTCTTTAGTGGCTCTTCTTCCTCTAACTTTTCTTCATCCTCTACTTCTTCATCTTCACCTTTGTCCTTGGTTAACAAGAAAGGAGTGTTGGTTTTCAACTTAGTAATTCTCCTTTTTCCTTTGTTAACCACCTGAGGGAGCTTGATTTCTAGTTCTATCCTGGCCTCAGCCTCATCATATGTGCCAAAATAAGCTGCCTTATGATCAACTATTTCATTTATCAATG